>CM069869.1:75280123-75676605 GCA_036172665.1 Prosopocoilus inquinatus
AAATCGGTCGGGACAAGGAAAATCTTTATCACTCACGATTACTGACATATCTTGCGTCTCTTTTATCCGATTCAAGAAGTCTTGTGTTTACAGCATTGTTATGGCAACGAGCGAACTTTTCTCTGTCATCCCACCATTTGAGTAGGATGTGAAAGTTCGCTTGTTGCCATGGCAATGATGTAAACACACGACTTTTTGAAACGGATGAAAGAGACGCAAGATGTGTCAATAATCGTGAGTGAAAAAGATACGATTGCACGCCCAGGTTGCACTCTACCATATAAATTTGAACCCGACCCTTTAGTTAAAGTCTGCGTTTCGTTAATGGACGAATTATGAAAGTTTAACAGCAAAGCTCAGACCGTCTTCTAAACGAAAAGTTTGATCGTCGTCGTAGAGGCGTGCGGTCCGATTTCAAATTCCGACCACCTCGATCAGTCAGCTGATTCGTCGGACAACGTAAAATAACCACGCAGTAAACGAAGGGAAAGACAACTTTAATCATGAGACGCGAAAATTGGTCAGCGATCCCAAGAATAGTTTCTGAACGCAACCTTGATGAATAAATGGACGGATAAAAAAAATGTCGGTTAATCCTACCTTGTATTGCTTTTACGCGGTTCCTGAACTGTTTTCATCTTCACAATCTTCACATTTAATTGAACGTAAAAATTGGAGCGGCCATTTCAACTGATTGTTGTTCTTCCGTTTTCTGGAAAGAAATACACGTCTTTATTAGCTACCGGAATATCATTTCTCACTCGATATTTCTGCAGAATGAAAGAAAATCGTATATGAAACAGAGTAAATACTTACTTGGGTCACATTTTAAAGCATTTCTTGCGATTCTGGGCCATTTTAAGTAGTTTTTATTTGGAGAAAACATCGCATGGTTTCTTCGGCGTCGCTTCGCGTCATCTGATGCGAATCAACCAATCACCGACGCTTTTGTTTTTTAGGCCGAAATATTAACACTTTTTGCATTTTTTAATAGTTCGTTGCATACCATACTCTTAATTAGTCGTTTTTATTTTTTATTAGCCGGATTTCCAAGTTTTTTACTCTTAAATAAACATGCAAACGCAAAATATAACCGGCAAACGCACATCGGGGTCGAGACTAACGCATTTTGGGGTCGAGATTAAAAACAAATGAATTCGGAATTCAGCAAGATTAGTTACAGTACTGTAAAAAAATATTTAGGAAGTTTGTTTTTTCTTAATAACCCGTTGATTATTTTGATTAAAAAAAATAGCATAATTTATTACCTTCATGATTAAAACATTCCGAGTCCGAGATTGTCCGTGATTTTTATCTTCTTGCGTCGTTTCAAGTAGTCAACTGCAAAAATGTTTTGTTCACGTAAGTAAATAAATCATGTTTTTGCCCAGTTGTACCAATCACAGTACCAATATAATATTTTATAAATTAAATTTGATAATAGCCCACGAGCTGCGTAATTGCAATTTTCTTCAGAAACCTTCCACATTAGGCGTTTACGATAATTGGGGCGCTACATGGATCCGGGTAGAAAAGTAAGATAGAACGAATGCGTTTAATGCAAGTAAGAGTGAGAGTCACATCTTTCCAGGGTCGGAGAAAGGGTAGTCGGCGCCCTTATGCAAAACAATAATCGGCGCCACTCTTCCAAAAGAAAAAGAAACAAATTCACGTGAATTTATACAGTTGTCATAAAAAAAATAGTTTACATTTTTTGACATTATTGGTTCTTATAGCGTATCAAAACGATTGCAGAAGTAGATAGTTGCCAGTTTTTGTTTTGTTTTTTTTTTTAATTTGAATATATCCATTATTTTTTCAAAATTTTTGTCACAAAGTTAATTTTTGACAAATTTTTGCTTAACTTTAAACCACTTCAACTTTGAATGATTGCTACCGAAATTAACTCCTAACCATGATAAGAAAAATCTTTTTTGTGATTTTTACTCTTGTATTTGCTTCAAATGAAGTTAGGTTGATGTCAATTGGGTTGGAAACCTTGAGATCTGTCGAGTTTAACTTTAATCCATGTATAATTTTTCCAGGACTTTTTTAAGTATTAAAAAAAAACTTTGCTTGTGTAAAATGTACTTACTGCAGTATAATATAGGTTGGACGAGTTCATTTGACTTTGAAATTTGTTGAGGTTCATTGTAATCCATTTATGAATTTTTCTTTTAATTTTAATTTTTTAACACTTGTTTTAAGGTTTTTACATGGGTAGAGTGCAGTTAGGTTGGGTTGACATCGAACATTTTTCTCGTTTAATTTTTTTATTGATTTTTCATGTTTATTTTTTTTGTTTGAATTAAACAGAATCGAGTTCAATTGTTTTAGTCGGGTTTGGTTGGTCGAACTTCGATTTAACCGCTTTTTTTTCTTTTTAATATTTTACATTTTTTACTTTTAATTTTTTGCATCTTAAATGTTTTGCTCCAATCGAATACAGTTAGGTTAAGTTTAATTGAGTATGATTGACCTTGAAATTTATTGAGCCTTATTTTTAACATTTTTGTTTTTTTTTTAATACATTATTTCTTTTTCTTAGGTTTTTACATGGGTTGCATGGAATTTTAATTTTTTAATTGTTTTTTTTTTACATTAATTTTTTTGCTTTGGTTAAATAGAGTTGAGTTCAATTGTTGGATCGAGTTTGGCAGACCTTGAGATTGTTCGAGCTGCATTTTAATCGCCTTTTAATTAACATATTTTACTTTTTATTATTTTTATACTTGTTGGTTCGATTGAATATAGTCAAGTTGAGTTTAGTTGAGTTGGGATGACCTTGAGATTGATTAAACTGCATTTTAACTGATTTGTGATTTTTAATTCATAACATTTTTTGCTTTTAGTTTTTTATTATTATTATCGATTCAGAAGTTTCGCTGTACGTCGACCTTTGAATCGATTTTTAGCCTACCTGAAAAACTTTAAATAAAACTCTACATTTCGCAAACTTTTCGATGAATATACCAAGTGTTTTATATTTTTGGAAAGGTAATTTTATTCTCTTTTCAAAAATTTTAAAATATACCGGTTGTTCCCTATAAAAAATCGTTCGGCTTATATCTGAAAAAGTATGCAATTGCAGCTATCCCTTATTTTACTACAATTTTTTTTTCTGTGTAGTATACACAGGATTCCCGATTAGCAGCTATCCTTTATTTTACTACAATTTTTTTTTCTGTGTAGTATACACAGGATTCCCGTTTAGCAGCTATCCTTTATTTTACTACAATTTTTTTTTCTGTGTAGTATACACAGGATTCCCGATTAGCCATGCTTTTCACTTAATTACACAAAATTTCAAAAACTATATCTGATTTTTGCGCGCCTGTAATTGGCTTTTACGTGCTCGATAATTCCGTTTTCAACGCTACAGTGAAGACGGCGTTTACTTTTATTTCGCTTTCAAACCGCGCGTTTTTACCACGCGGGAATTTTCGCGGTAAACCACATGTTTGTACACAGTCACCAAGACCACAACGACGACGCTTGTTTGTGCAATTATTTTTAATTTCTTATCAGTATTTTGTTGGTGTATTGCGTACAGGAAAAGAGGAAGGCGATTAGAACGAAAGGAAAACGAAACGCCTTCGCTTTTTCTTTGTTTTTCATTTTCCAGAGAAGTGTATAACATCAGCAATTGATTATTTTGATTTGAACACAAGAAGAAATTCTTCTTGTGTTTGGTTTTCTCTTCTTATTCTCATTACATGTACGTACAACATTCGTGTAAGGAAAGAAAAAGGTGAATGCCTTTGATATTACCGGATATACATATGCATAGTTAAGTTACGAGGATGTGTACGCTCTCAATTGAATATATTACATCTTCTTTCACGTGTTTTTTTTTATGCTTAGGTACCTTTTTTTTCGTATTTGCA
The DNA here is from genome assembly GCA_036172665.1 of Prosopocoilus inquinatus. Classification (NCBI taxonomy): domain Eukaryota; kingdom Metazoa; phylum Arthropoda; class Insecta; order Coleoptera; family Lucanidae; genus Prosopocoilus; species Prosopocoilus inquinatus. The sequence goes on from CM069869.1 coordinate 75,284,011, forward strand.
TAATTCACATCTTACTAATTTTTTTTGTAACTTTCTCATTAATATCAATCCGCGTTCGACAGTTTCATTTATCCAAATATGTACATGCATGCATACATGAAACATTGTTTATCTTGTTTTCGTGATGTAATATTATTCATATCTTAAAATAGTTTGATTAGTCAATTTATCCTAATATGGCATGGCTGTGTTTTATTACGGCTAAAGTACATTCAATTCTAAACGTGCTTCCTGTATTTATTATTATTTTTTAAAGAATGCACGCCGCTCTGCCTATCGCTTTTGTGTTATGTTGTGTGGTGTTATCATCACTTCCAGATTATTATGCGTCGTTTCTATAAATAATAAATAAAAAAAAAAACAAATTACTACGTGGTGGAAAAATGTAATCTTGCAACTCACTCCATCGCAGAATAAATTGTTTATTAGTAAGTATGATAAAATATGTATAATATGTATGATAAAATACAAATAATTTACAAAAGTGAAAATTGATACTCTATAAAAGAAAAGTCTATAGGATGGATGGGACAAAGAGAAATCGTCGAGTCACCCAACAACTCTCAAAACGAATTTCAACGCGATCTTAAATAAACCCTCAACGGCCGTTTACATCAAAGGAAAAAGTGTGTGTGTGTATGTGTGCACTTGGAATTAAATATAGAATCAAGTGACACGTTCCAGAAAACAAAGAGGCGTACTTTGCACCCGCCTCGTCCGTCGTCGTTTTATCTGTTTTATGGAGGAAAAATAGACGTACAATAAATTATACTGCGGAATTGAGTCGCACTTTGCAATGACCAAAACGCGCACGGTTTCGAACTCGCCAAGTACTTAAAAGGAGGGTGCGTTCAGAAAAGAACGATCAAATTCCACAGCAGGGAGAACCTGCTAAAGAATTCGTCTCTTAAATTCAGAGTTGACGTAACCGCAGGCGAGCGGATAGCTTGCCAAATTATTTTCTGTGGCTCAGACTTCACAAAAATAAAAAAAAAAATTATGTGCTGCCTCGACGGCGACGTTGTCACAATTGTGTAAAAACAATTTTCGTTACCAAAAAAAAGAACTGTTTATTTTATTTTTCTAGACAATTCTAGGACGACTTGACTTCAGTGATTCCATTATTGCTCTTGATTGATTTCTGAAAATTTTTAATAAATGGAACAGTAAGTACAGAAAGTTTTGTTTTGTTAAGGTTCAAAGAATCTGGGAAGATCGATGAACTATTAGCAGTCGACTGGAAGTCGATTTTTTTCTCTGTTTTATTCTATTTGTTTCCTTCAAAATAATTAATTATTAAAAAAGAATCTATTTTTTGTCAAGACAGAGCATTTACTAGAACGTCGGCGATGTAAATTATTCGATTAAAATAGTTTTACCTCTTCTGCTAAGAGATGACGCGCCAAAGGAATCGTGTTTGCAAACAAACATTGGCGTAGCGGTTGTTTCCAAAACAAAAGAATATCGACATTTCTTGAAGCGCGCGATCTTTAAATTACCAACGGTGAAAGAAACCAAAAGAACGTCGTTACTCAACAAACAAATGAACGAATGAATGAGAATTTAATTCGATTGTGAGGAACAAAAGAAAGCAGAGAAAAAGACGGACAAAAAAGCAACAGACCGATTGTTTCGAAATAATAAATAAAAAGAAAAAAATAATAAACGGAAAAAGAATTTAAAGGAAAAAAAGAAAGAAAGTCGAAACACGAAAAATACAGCCAATGGCCAACAAAGAAAAAACATAAAACAAAAGAATGTCGACATTTACTGAAGCGGAGTAGATCAAATTGCCAGGAAAAAGAATTTAAAGATAAGAAAAAACAAAATCGGAAGAAGAAAAGTACGGCCAACAAAAAAAAGCAAAGAAAGATCGACGTTTCCGTGGGGGAGTAGATCAAATTGCCAACAGAAAAAAAAAACAAAAGAAGATCGACGTTTCCGCAGCGGAGCAGATCAAATTGCCAACAGAAAACAAAAGAACAAACCGCATGAAGTGATAGTGTAACACGACAAAAACAAAAAACAAAAAAAGTAGAAAACGGAACTAACGTAATTTCATTTTGTTATTTCAATTGTTATTTAATAAAAACAAAACGCAAGTGTAAAGAAAACAAATGAAAGTTTTACTTGTATGACTTTTAAAGATTTCTCATTGAAAAGCCGATTTTTTCTGCTTCCAAGAAGAAAACAACGTGCAATGACAATGACATACAAAGAAATAAATGAAAAGCACACATAAGCTTCGCGCAGGAAATGACTGATTTTTCATTCGTTATTTAGTGCTTACGAAAAAACAAAATGTAAACGTAAAGAAACAAATAAGAGGTTGACTTATACGATTTTTAAAGATTTCTCGTTGAAAATTCTCGTTTTTCTTGCTTCAAAAAAAAAGAAATCCAGAACCTACATTGACTATAAGAAAAAAAAGAAGACAAAGAAACAAATGAAAAGCTAACAAAATCCTTCGTGTATAGGAAGTCATTGGTTACTTAATTCATACAAAAGCAAAATGTAAAGAGACAAATGAAAACTTGACTTATATGATTTTTAAACGACCAATGACAATGACATATGAGGAAACAAATGAGAAGCAAACAAGAGCTTCACGCAGAAAATCATTTGTTATTACAAAAAGAAAATATAAATGCAAAGAAACAAATGATAACTTGACTTACATGGCTTTTAAAGATTGCTCGTTGAAAATCCGTGATTTTTCTTGCTCGCAAAAAAAGACAAATGAAACGCAAATAGGAACAGGAAAGCCTTTGTTATTATGTTATTACAGAAAGAAAATGTAAATATTAAAAAGAAAAACAAATGAACGCTTGACTTACCGACTTTTAAAGATCTCTTGTTGAAAATTTGTTTACAAAAAAAGAAACGAAAAAACAACATACAATGACAATGACATATAAAAAAAACAAATGAAAGCGCGATTTCGGTGGTAACCATCAACTTTTTTTTTATTAAAAAAATTTGTCGCAAATCGTTTTTGATTGCAGTGAATCCCTCGAGCAGCCTCTGTACAGATGTTTTGGCCCTATTTGGGGCTTCATCAGCAGAAGCAATGTCGGGTTAAAAAGTCATCGTAGGATAGAATAATATCAATGCAATCAACTCGTATGTTAATGGGTGGGTAATAATCTCGACAGTTAAAGACACTCGCTCGTTCGTGCTTTAAACAGTCTGGGCGATTATTAATCGCATTTATTACGCTGCCTCTTTACCTGTTTTGCAAAATTTATTAGCGGATTCCCCGAAGCGGAATCGCCACCTGTGAGTTCAGACAAGATTAAATGCGGATTGCGTTATTGTGCCCACTTAGTGGAGATGGTTTGGGGAAAAAAATACTTTGCACAGGTAGACGTTTAAACTGGACTTTACCCAACGACTTTACCCAACGATTATGCAGCACATAAAGCAAGGGTGTGCAAGGCAGGGCTAGGTCGTAGCTGCACATAAAGAAAGTACTACACTAACGAAAAAAATCTAAATAAAATACATTACTTAAAATAAAAATATTATTTACGGTCTTTAAGGTGATGATGCAGTCAATGCAAACTGATTTAGTGTTGTTTTAATTTTATTTCAAGTGCTCGCCAGATACTTAATAATAATAATTGTCACCGATAGATATCGATCTTAATTTTTTTATCGTGGTACATCGACACGGCTTTTTTAATTCGTTTGTTTGCTTGCGTTCCAGTTGCTATGGGAAAATTGGGCAAAAAATGTCGGCTCCTCACGTTGCTAGGCCTCACCGGCGGATTCTTCTTCGTAGAGATCATCGTAGGATACGTAACGAATTCCATGGCGCTGGTAGCTGACAGTTTCCACATGCTGAGCGACGAGGCGGCTTTGGTCGTGGCGTTCGTGTCCGTTAAGGTAAACAAAAAAAAATCTTTGTTGAAAGAAAAAGAAAACTATATTTGGACGACCTTCAATAAAGAGGCAGCTCTGATGATAAGATTCGACCTCGTTTTTGATTTCTTATCTCGATCTGAAATAACTCGAACTGATTTTTGGCAATCGATGTAAGCGTACATATTTATATCTGGTGGGTGATCGTAATTTTGCAATTTTGATAAGAGCGATGATGACGTTTTTTAGGTCTCGTGTAAATTTTCAGATGTCTCCTAAAAAATGGAAGAAAAACACTTTCGGCTGGGCGAGGGCGGAGGTACTGGGCGCATTGGTGAATGCAGTCTTCTTAGTAGCCCTCTGCTTCTCGATCACCGTGGAGGCGTGCAAGAGGTTCATCGAAGTCGAAAAAGTCCATGATCCTGAGCTGCTCGTCGCCGTCGGCGCCCTCGGCCTCCTAGTTAATATAATCGGATTGTTTTTGTTTCACGGTGAGCAATAATTTTTCCGGGGGTTGATGATAAAAATTTTGTTGGAGGTCGTTTTTGATTGCAGTAAATTCCTCGAGTAGTGCAGCTGTTTCAGCCCCATTTGGGGCTTCATCAGCAGCTGAAACGTAGCTCGAGACTTGCACTGCAAACCAAAACGATTCGACCAATGTCAAAAAGCGATCGTGAGATGTCGCTGTTTAAACTATTGTAAAAATTGAGTTGAATTATTTTTTTTTAGATTATGGTCATGACCATTCGCACTCGCAATCTCGCCTGACGAACCGAAGTCGCCTTACCCAGTTGGCGGTCACGGACGACAATGAAAACGACGAAACTTATTCTAGTCCGCCTCCACCCCCGGAACCGAACCTCCACGGACACAGTCACAAGCACGGTTCCGATCCGGGTCACATGAACATGCGCGGGGTCTTCCTCCACGTGTTATCCGACGCCCTGGGCTCGCTCATAGTTATAATTTCCGCGTTAGTATTCTGGTTGACAGATTGGGAGTACAAATACTACATAGATCCAGCGCTTAGCATATTACTAGTTTTATTAATACTACACTCAGTTTGGCCCTTGTTGAGGGACTCAGCTTTAATTTTACTACAAACCGTACCTACACACATACAAGTGGACGCCATTAAGCGACGCTTGCTTGCCAAAGTTGACGGGGTTCTGGCTGTGCACGAGTTTCACGTCTGGCAGTTGGCAGGAGACAGGATCATTGCCTCCGCGCACATAAGGTATTTAATTAAAATCAACGAAATTAAATTGGTTTCACTTTTGCACTTTGCAGGTGTAAAAATCTCTCCGAGTACATGAAGATCGCCGGAAAAGTCAAGGAGTTTTTCCACAACGAGGGGATCCACTCGACCACGATACAACCGGAATTCATAGACTACACGGAGTTTCCGGAGAGTGTCGATGACGGCGAGCAGACGGAAGATTGCATCTTGGACTGCCCCACCACGCCAAGTGAATCTTGCATTTTGAATACTTGTTGTGGACCATCAAAGCAGGTAACGCACATAATTGCCGTCTCAGTGTACTAAAAAAAAAAAAATTATACCAACAGAAAAGATGTAATACGAAAAACATAAAACGAACTAGTGTATTGCGAAATTTAACTCATCTCGTCAAGGTCCGGGCTCTAAATGCACAACTTTTCCTCCTTAATAATCGGACATGTTCGATTGTGTTCATTAAATCATGAAAAACGAATAACGGGGCCCGTATTTCGCTTACAAAACGTTATTAGTAAATAACATCTGTTGATAATTCTTGAATATTTTAGGAACTGTTAACAAAAGGTTAATTATAGATTAGATACCTAATCGAAACAGTTAAATTCCAACCTGGCAAGGTTTATTTACGAGGGTAACGTCACGTTGCCGTCTAGAGGAAGACGCCCAAACACAAGCGTGCGGTGAAGAAGCGAAACGTTGCGTTCGTTTGCATCCTCGTGTGAACTGGCCCTATCGACAATGCACGTGTCGTTCATTGAGATAACTGCAACTACATAATTAAAGATTAGATTTGGCCTTGAATCATCCAAATAACGAAAAACGCCCGCAGTAAAAACAAGGCCGCCAGCCATAAAAACCCTATTTAAGAAGAATAAAACCTAATAATAACATAACCCAATAATACCTGAGTACAATGGTTATCAGGCTTTGAAAAGCATAAATAAGCTTTGATTATCGTAGAATGTCAACCGTTTGGGCTCGAATCATCCCAATGAGAAACTCCCGCAGTAAAAACAAGGTCCATCATGAAAAGCCTAACGGAAAATCTTTCAAAAAACTTTAAAAGGAACATAATACTCGCGTACATTTGGAATAAGAATAAAACGAGCGTTACTACGGACAAGTACGCGCACAGAAATCGCCGGTCACAAATATCTGAATGCAACGGTTGTCAGGCTTTGAAAAGCTTTGAATCTTCATAATTGTCGTGCTAATAATGAGAAGAACAAGGTCAGTAAGTACGAACAAGGTCAATCATACAAAGCCTAACGGAATATCTTTGAAAGGAACAATACTCGCTTACATTTGCCAGAAGAATCAAGCGGAGGCCTGAATAATACAGTTGTCAGACTTTGAAAAGCATAAATAAAGGCTAAATGATTTGTGTGTAATGCCTTTTCCAGATCACGAATTTTGTTCAAACGTCGCTAAAGCATACTGAACAAATTAAACAGAGCAAGATGACCTGGAGAAATCTGTAAACGTCGAGCGAAGAGATGAGGGGTCTACATAAAGTCGACTCGCCGCAATTACGGCCGTTTTGAAAAAATAGATTACTGTGTAGTTTTTCCACACTAATCTTGTAACGCCGTCTGCGCTTGGTTTTTTTTGTGTCTCGCCGGACGCTAGTTAATAGACCAGATTGTAAGTCCAAAAGATTTCAGTTGTTTTGCTTATTTCGTGGTTTTGTTTTTGAAAATGTAGCTTCTTGTAGAGGGTAGCTTGTTTCGTGTTTTGTCAACCGTTTGGGCTCGAATCATCCCAATGAGAAACTCCCGCAGTAAAAACAAGGCCCATCATGAAAAGCCTAACGGAAAATCTTTCAAAAAACTTTAAAAGGAACATAATACTCGCGTAAATTTGGAAGAAGAATAAAACGAGCGTTACTACGGACAAGTACGCGCACAGAAATCGCCGGTCACAAATATCTGAATGCAACGGTTGTCAGGCTTTGAAAAGCTTTGAATCTTCATAATTGTCGTGCTAATAATGAGAAGAACAAGGTCAGTAAGTACGAACAAGGTCAATCATACAAAGCCTAACGGAATATCTTTGAAAGGAACAATACTCGCTTACATTTGCCAGAAGAATCAAGCGGAGGCCTGAATAATACAGTTGTCAGACTTTGAAAAGCATAAATAAAGGCTAAATGATTTGTGTGTAATGCCTTTTCCAGATCACGAATTTTGTTCAAACGTCGCTAAAGCATACTGAACAAATTAAACAGAGCAAGATGACCTGGAGAAATCTGTAAACGTCGAGCGAAGAGATGAGGGGTCTACATAAAGTCGACTCGCCGCAATTACGGCCGTTTTGAAAAAATAGATTACTGTGTAGTTTTTCCACACTAATCTTGTAACGCCGTCTGCGCTTGGTTTTTTTTGTGTCTCGCCGGACGCTAGTTAATAGACCAGATTGTAAGTCCAAAAGATTTCAGTTGTTTTGCTTATTTCGTGGTTTTGTTTTTGAAAATGTAGCTTCTTGTAGAGGGTAGCTTGTTTCGTGTTTTGTCAACCGTTTGGGCTCGAATCATCCCAATGAGAAACTCCCGCAGTAAAAACAAGGCCCATCATGAAAAGCCTAACGGAAAATCTTTCAAAAAACTTTAAAAGGAACATAATACTCGCGTAAATTTGGAAGAAGAATAAAACGAGCGTTACTACGGACAAGTATGCGCGCAGAAATCGTCGAACACAAATATCTGAATGCAACGGTTGTCAGGCTTTGAAAAGCTTTGAATCTTCATAATTGTCGTGCTAATAATGAGAAGAACAAGGTCAGTAAGTACGAACAAGGTCAATCATACAAAGCCTAACGGAAAATCTTTGAAAGGAACATAATACTCGCTTACATTTGCAAGAAGGATCAAGCGGAGGCCTGAATAATACAGTTGTCAGACTTTGAAAAGCATAAATAAAGGCTAAATGATTTGTGTGGAATGCCTTTTCCAGATCACGAATTTTGTTCAAACGTCGCTAAAGCATACGGAACAAATTAAACAGAGCAAGATGACCTGGAAAAATCTGTAAGCGTCGAGCGAGGAGATGAGGGGACTACATAAAGTCGACTCGCCGCAATTGCGGCCGTTTTGAAAAGATAGATCACTGTGTGGTTTTTCCACACTAATCTTGTAATGCCGTCTGCGCTTGTTTTTTTTTTGGTGTCTCGCCGGACGCTAATTAATAGGCCAGATTGTAAGTCCAACAGATTTCAGTTGTTTTGCTTATTTCGTGGTTTTGTTTTTGAAAATGTAGCTTCTTGTAGAGGGTAGCTTGTTTCGTGTTTTGTCAACCGTTTGGGCTCGAATCATCCCAATGAGAAACTCCCGCAGTAAAAACAAGGCCCATCATGAAAAGCCTAACGGAAAATCTTTCAAAAAACTTTAAAAGGAACATAATACTCGCGTACATTTGGAAGAAGAATAAGACGAGCGTTACTACGGACAAGTACGCGCACAGAAATCGCCGGTCACAAATATCTGAATGCAACGGTTGTCAGGCTTTGAAAAGCTTTGAATCTTCATAGTTGTCGTGCTAATAATGAGAAGAACAAGGTCAGTAAGTAAGAACAAGGTCAATCATACAAAGCCTAACGGAAAATCTTTGAAAGGAACATAATACTCGCTTACATTTGCAAGAAGAATCAAGCGGAGGCCTGAATAATACAGTTGTCAGACTTTGAAAAGCATAAATAAGGCTAAATGATTTGTGTGGAATGCCTTTTCCAGATCACGAATTTTGTTCAAACGTCGCTAAAGCATACTGAACAAATTAAACAGAGCAAGATGACCTGGAGAAATCTGTAAGCGTCGAGCGAAGAGATGAGGGGTCTACATAAAGTCGACTCGCCGCAATTACGGCGTTTTGAAAAGATAGATCACTGTGTAGTTTTTCCACACTAATCTTGTAACGCCGTCTGCGCTTGGTTTTTTTTTGTGTCTCGCCGGACGCTAGTTAATAGACCAGATTGTAAGTCCAAAAGATTTCAGTTGTTTTGCTTATTTCGTGGTTTTGTTTTTGCAAATTTAGCTTCTTGTAGAGGGTAGCTTGTTTCGTGTTTGGTCAACCGTTTGGGCTCGATTCATCCCAATGAGAAACTCCCGCACTAAAAACAAGGTCCATCATGAAAAGCCTAACGGAAAATCTTCCAAAGAACTTTAAAAGGAACATAATACTCGCGTACATTTGGAAGAAGAATAAGACGAGCGTTACGGACAGGTATGCGCACAGAAATCGCCGTTGTCACAAATATCTGAATACAATGGTTGTCAGGCTTTGAAAAGCTTTGAATCTTCATAATTGTCGTGCTAATAATGAGAAGAACAAGGTCAGTAAGTAAGAACAAGGTCAATCATACAAAGCCTAACGGAAAATCTTTGAAAGGAACATAATACTCGCTTACATTTGCAAGAAGGATCAAGCGGAGGCCTGAATAATACAGTTGTCAGACTTTGAAAAGCATAAATAAAGGCTAAATGATTTGTGTGGAATGCCTTTTCCAGATCACGAATTTTGTTCAAACGTCGCTAAAGCATACTGAACAAATTAAACAGAGCGAGCAAGATGACCTGGAGAAATCTATAAGCGTCGAGCGAAGAGATGAGGGGTCTACATAAAGTCGACTCGCCGCAATTACGGCCGTTTTGAAAAGATAGATCACTGTGTAGTTTTTCCACACTAATCTTAACGCCGTCTGCGCTTGTTTTTTTTTTGTGTCTCGCCGGACGCTAATTAATAGGCCAGATTTCAGTTGTTTTGCTTATTTCGTGGTTTTGTTTTTGCAAATTTAGCTTCTTGTAGAGGGTTTTAAAAGGAACATAATACTCGCTTACATTTGGAAGAAGAATAAAACGAGCGTTACGGACAAACATGCGCACAGAAATCGCCGGTCACAAATATCTGAATACAACGGTTGTCAGGCTTTGAAAAGCTTTGAATCTTCATAATTGTCATCCTAATAATGAGAAGAACAAGGTCACTAAGTAAGAACAAACAATTACGGCCGTTTTGAAAAGATAGATCACTGTGTAGTTTTTCCATACTAATCTTGTAACGCCGTCTGCGCTTGTTTTTTTTGTGTCTCGCCGGACGCTAATTAATAGGCCAGATTGTAAGTCCAACAGATTTCAGTTGTTTTGCTTATTTCGTGGTTTTTTTTTTTTTTGAAAATGTAGCTTCTTGTAGAGGGTAGCTTGTTTCGTGTTTTGGTTTTTGAAAGTTTAGCTTCCTGTGGAGGGTAGCTCCTTCGGCTCTTTACGGGGAGCGACACCTTTTCCATTGACAGTTAGGTTTCGCAATGCACTAAATGTTTATATCTGCGCGACCGTAAGAAGTTTTTCGTTTTTCTGTCACTACACGATCATTAAAAAAAAATAAATAAATAATTTAATTGTCTTTGATTGTAGGGCCGTGATACACCATCTCCTGCGGATACGCCGTACATGTGCCGCCAACGTACCAACACTGCCAGTATTACCAATATACTACAGGAAATGAACGAAATGGAAAAGGGCGCGCTTTTAAACGAACCCCCCAATCGGGTGCAGATCGAGTGCGGCTGCAACTCGCGCAATTCGACAGTGGGCCAGGAATCCTGTGTTTGACACTGGACGAAATAGTTGTTGTTTTGTTTTCGAGACGAGCGAGCGAGCGAGCGAGCGACCAAGCTTCGACGGCGGCGGCGGCGGATTTTTACATTCACGACTTTGTTACAACAACGACACCCCCCAAACCCGCGGGGTGTTCGTACAAGAGAGCTGTGTAAGATTTGTTTTTTTTTTAATATCCCGTATAGGTTTTTTTTTTTTTTGTATATAAATATTTAATATTGATCTCAAGTGCTTATGTCAAAGTGCTGCCCGCCGGTTTCGTCGTGCGGGGGCCGGGCGGTCAGTTTATTTTTTATTTTTTAAATTAAGATGAAATTTATTATGTGATTGATGTAAGCAATTTGAAATTGTTAAAAAAAAGAGCGTTATGTAATCTCACATTACATAGAAAAAACAAATTTATAAATTTTAATATTGAAATAAATTCTTATTGAACTATTGCTTTTTGTTTGATTCAATTGAATTATCCTCGGCGTTATTTTTATTTTTAGAAAACGTGAGTATAGACTACAACCAACACATAAAATAATTGCTAGTAAATAACGGTTTAGGAGTCTTGCGTGGGCGTAGCCAGGATCTTGTTTAGGGGAGAGCAAAGTTGGATTAAATCTTTTTAAGTAAACGACCACCGTCTTGATAGATCTTTCACGAAACTTTCGAAGACGTCATTTTCAAATTTCTGGTTATACCAAACTACTATTTTTCTGTGCGATCTGTTTCCTGTCATGACAGACCTTACTGTTAGTCACAATTTGACTCGAATGTTTCCATGGCAATTATCAAAATTATTAATAAAATTAAATTAAACAAAAAGTGGAAAAAAACAGGAAAATTTAAAAAAAATTAAACAGTTTTTCAATTTTTTGAAAACATTTTCCTTCATTTTTCTAAACATTTGCCTTCACTTTTTTCAAGACGAGCAGCCCAAACAGCGCGAAGCTCTTTCATCTCATCTAGTTAAGGAAGCCTGTGTTGAGACCCCCCCCAGAATGCAAGTGGGAGAAGCAAGTGTTATTAATATTAGAAAAAAAAGTAAACAAAATCACAAAAGAGCAAAAGGAATTTAAATTTTTAAAAACTTAAAAAGAAAAATTGGTCTTTTGTTTTAACCAAACCGTAACAGCGCACATAATTTATTTTTTGACCTAATAAAATTATTAAAGTACATTACATTTTTTATGAAAAATTTAGCCCACGAAAATTACAAAACTTAAACTTTTCTACTTTTAATTGCCGCCGTTAACTGTTCTATTTTAGTCGACGTTTTGCCGGTGAGGTTGACGGCTTCATCAAAACAGTCCAGTCTTGTGGATAGTTTATTCGAATTTTTACCAGACAAGAAACCCATTAATTTTTTTTTTCTTTTGGCGAAAGAAATGACAAAACATACAGTGGCCAAGAGATTAATTGCCGCTTCTTGAACATGGCGCGAACTTAAGCGTACCCAACCCGACTAAACTAAAGCTAAGCGAACCTACAAGCCTACTAAACTCAACCCAAAGATAAGATTTGATAAAAATCGAAACAAAATCGTTAAGAAATCAATTTCCATTTGTTTTGCTTACTTCGAGTTTTTGTTTTTTGAAAATTCAGCTTCTTGTGGAGGGTAGCTCCTTCGGCCTTTTGCGGATGGCTACACCTTTTCCATTTGGATTTTATTTTCTGCGTTTTTAAAAAATTATGACCGTTCGTCATCTTTTACTTTTGAATCCTTTTTATTTTGTTTTGTCTTCTCTTTACATTTTCCTCTTATTTATTTGCATTCTCCATTTTTTCTCACTTTGCCCTCCCTGACCTGCACAGGGTCGTAAATCCAACAAATTCCGTTCGTTTTGCTGTTTTCTTTTTTTTTTAATTTAGCTTCGCGTGGAGGGTACAGCTTCTTCGGCCTTTTGCGAAGGGCTACATACACCTTTTCCATTTGGATTCTCCATTTTTTCCTCACATGGCCCTCCCTGACTCTCTGCACTTTTCATTTATTCTTTTTTTATCGTCTCTTTTCCACCATTATCTTATTTTTCTCATCCTTTTTTCGATTGTATCCATTTGTTTGAGCTTTTGTTGCTTCCTTGCTGTCTTCTGGTCAACAACCAAGCTTTTTTTTATTTAAGAAATTATTTACATAGAAAAGTGAAATCGTTTTTTTTGTTGCTCCATGAGCCATCAAGGGAGGGCAACTGCCCCATTTTCCGCACCTTGGCTACTCACATGGAATTTTGAGATGCCTAAGGCCCGGTTTCACCATCATAGTTTAACTTTAAGCTCCGTTTTATTCCTATGGAAACAATTATCTTTGCAATTGTTACTATGGGAATAAAGCGAAGTTTAAAGTTAAACTGTGATGGTGAACCTGGGCCTTAGGAATTTAAACCTAGATGGATTTCTAGATCTTGTTGCCTGGGCTGCTGCATCTGTAACTTTGACAATGTAAAAATTCCTGAACCTCAAATTTTGGAAAATGAAAATGTAAAGGGTAAGTCAAAGAAAGTAAGTAATTTTTTGAATTTCATGCTTCACGCCAATTGCCACAAGGGAAAATCCCATTGTAACGCAATGTTTTCTTTTTGAAAAAGTTTTTGATTTTGCTTAAATCAAATCCCCAATCCTCAAATAACACAATGCTACTTGCAATTTGGTTTCATTTTTAAATTCCTTTCTGCGAAAATAAAAATCTGTTTTCCTGCCGTAGTTTTCGCAGCTGGGGGAAATGGGCAAAGAAAAATTCGGAAAGGAATTCCGGATCCTCCTCCTGCTCGCCCTGACGGGATTATTTTTCTTCGTGGAGATAACGGTGGGATATTTTACAAATTCCTTGTCGCTGATAGCCGATAGCTTTCACATGCTTAGTGACGAGGTGGCTTTGCTCGTTGCATACGTATCAGTCAGAGTAAGCCCAAGGCTCTTCGTAGAGTTTTCGCAACCAACCCCCTCCTCTTTACCGCCCCCCAGATTTCGTCGAAACAATGGAAGCGCAATACGTACGGCTGCGCGAGGGCGGAAGTCCTAGGCGCCTTGGCCAACGCCGTCTTCCTGGTCGCCCTTTGCTTCACAATCTCCGTGGAAGCCTTCGAGAGGTTCATGGAAGTGCGGATTATCAGAAATCCCATGCTTTTGCTGATTGTCGGAAGCGTGGGGCTCTTGATTAACATCGTTGGGTTGCTCTTATTTCTTGGTGGGTGTTGCTGCGTTTTGCATTTCTTTGCTAATTTCTAAAATAATACTCCTAGATTACAGCGGATTCGCGAAGAGTAAAAGTAAAAAACGCCCTGCTCCCCCAAGCACCGAAAAGGGTGACTGCGATAATTCCGCGAACAGCAGTCTTCTATCTGAGACCGTGGACCTGGCCCCAAAACTCCACGGACACAGGCACACCCACTCGGACTCGGGGCATATGAACATGCGGGGGGTGTTTCTGCACGTCCTTTCGGACGCGCTGGGTTCGGTGGTGGTCATAATATCCGCGTTGGTTTATTGGCTGACGAACTGGACGTACAAATATTACGTCGACCCGACGCTCAGCATCATTCTGGTTTTGTTAATCTTGAACTCGGCCTGGCCTTTGCTGAGGGACTCCGCTTTGATACTCCTGCAAACCGTGCCCGCTCACATGCAAGCCGAAGACATTAAGGACCGCTTGCTGACGTCGGTCGATGGGGTCCTGGGGGTGCACGAGTTTCACATCTGGCAGCTGGCTGGGGATAGAATAATAGCGTCGGCTCATGTAAGGTAATTTGGTTATTCTTCCCCGTTAATTCTAAATTCTAAATATTCCACCCTGTTACGCACAGAAGTCGTATCTACAGGACCGTAGCTAGAGGGGGGCGCCAAGGGAGGCTGAGCTTGCCACGGAAAGTTTTAAGCCTGCTCTACGACGTTACGGTCCAACCTGACATGATATAATATGTACTGTTACGACTTTGGGGTTCAGAAATAATACTCGTCAAATATTTAATTTAACACTTTAATCAAACACAATCGTGCTCTCCACACTCTCGATTTCTTCGGGGAATCGTAATTTCATTCATAGAGAGACGCCCGGCAAATAAATGTAACTGTCGTAACTGGGTAGTGGTCCTAGTCCTGTCACTAGTGTAAGCTACGCGTGAGTACTCCCGCTAACGCGCCGACGTCCGTTATCTTGGACTTTATACACTGTTGCAAACATGTATTTGACAACCCAGTTGCGGGGTTGGTTTTATTTTACACGAATTCCGTGTGTCGAAGAAATTAAACGCTGTTTTATTGTTGAAGTTGAAATTAGCGAGTTCTGATATTTTATTTACGCGCAAATCGTTCCTTTTGTTTTTGTTTTTTTTTTCTTTCATATCACATTGTTGTCAATTTAATGTTTCACAAGGCAACACACTCTTTCAATTTGCGAATAGATAATATCTATTGAGTAATTTAAATGTAAAAAAAAAACAACAAAACAAAATTTGTTTCAAACAAAACAAAAACTGCAATTATTTTGAATGTTATTATTTCACGCGATATTTGCTGTGTTTTTCGTTTAGAGAATATTTTAAAAGTTTTGAATACTCGAAATACTTATACAGCCCGCCCTACACTACGATAAGCCTTTTATGAATGTATTTAGTCTGGCTACGGTCCTGCGTATCTACATTTCGCGCATTTTGCGGCGTCAAAACGTCCACATGATTGGCTTATGATGCATAGATAACCTGTACCTACTTGTTCAGACTTATTAGATTCTGCTATTATTTTTCTGCAATTTAGTTTACTCTATTTAATTGAGATAATTTACTAAAATAGAAGTATGATTAATCTGAATTAGAAATCATGTCGAAGTATGATTCTATAAGAATTCAGATTTTTAGGATAATTATTTTTTTATAATCCAGTACGCTTATTTAATTCGGATATTTTATTAAATTAGAATTCGTATCATGACTTATGAATACAAAACGCGTGCAGCGTTATGCAACGTCAAGCTTGCGAGCAGTATGTAACGAGAAATTAGATCAAGAGCTGAAACATAATAAAAGAAATAACTATGTAAAGAGGATGAACCACGTAAAAGAGCCTTGATCGAACCTTGATACTAGAAAAAAAAAAGAATTACTCATCAATGTTCTTCTCATTACCATTGCTTAATGTAAAGCTGACGTAGACTAAAGTAGGTCATCGAATTCCAATAAATAGGTAACTTTTCAGATTAGGGAGGAGTTCGTCAAGACAGTTGCCCAATGCACGAACTCCTGTCATCTAGAAAACTGCTTCTTCTTCCATTCCGAACGTAATTTAGTTTGTGTATCACGTTTGTGAAGTTAATTCAAAATTCTAAATTCTTTTTTTTAAACAGTCAACTTTCCACATTTGACTTGGGCTACTTTTGTTATTGTCTTCACACAACGACACTCAACAAAATTTTATTAGCCCTTTTTCGTAGTTCACCGTTTCGGAAAACAATTTGGAAATCAAATTCTAGCTTTCCATGCTAAAGCCAGGGCGCTGTTAACAAGAAGATCAAAATTTCAACATTGTACGGATTCTCTAATGAATTGGGGATGAAAAGGCGTTGAAACATGAGTTCCAACCCCCGCCCAGTCCGCACGCCTTACACAACCTTTTAGCAAATGTTAAATTCAATATTTAATAAAATATTCAAATTTGGTGATACGATAAATTTTACTAAACGAGAAACATCTCGCAGCAATGATTTTGTCAGATGCGACTTCTATGTTTTAACAGGGCAGTACATGTTATAAATAATCATGTTTGTCGGGCTCAGGGTAAAAAATCTTACCGATTATATGAAGACGGCGGAAAAAATCAAGGAATTCTTCCACAACGAAGGCATTCATTCGACGACGGTCCAGCCGGAGTTTCTCGGATGCCCTTTTGTATCCACCACGGACGACGAAGACCAAGCGGATGATTGCATCTTGGTGTGTCCACCTACACCAAGCAATAGTTGCATACAATACACTTGTTGCGGGCCGTTTCAGGTAAGAATAATCTCAGAGTCGCTTTACAAAAAGCAAAGAAAAGAAAAGAAAATGCAGGTGTTCTTCCCGTAGGTGGAAGAGCTAAGGGATGCTCAGGTGGACACGAGGGATGCTTGAACTTTTTACGATATAAATTTCGGTAAATGTATGTGCTTGATTTGCAATTATACTCTAATTTAAAACAGTGTTTCGTTTAATTGTTTTTTTTTTACAAAGTAAAAGCTACAAAGCTATAAATCTATCATAACACGGAGCGGATGTGTTTGTAGCGTTGTAGTTGCTACCAATTTATTGCGTTTTTGTACGCTTTTTAAAGCCTGGCAACTTCAGTTTATCAGGTATTTATGACGAGCGAATTGTGTGCGCAAATTATGTGGCAACATTTTTTACGTTCTGTTCTGTCGTTAATTAGGTTTCCAGTGTGGGCGTTTCTCTAAAATGATATTTCATGGCTGTGCCGAGACAATAAAAGAACGCTTTGCGTTCATATAAAATTCTTTCTAACCTCAAAAAGTAATTATTACATTTACGTTCTTAAAATACTTGATCATCTCATCCACGCATTGTCCTAAACACGATACACACACTAGTATAATTTCCAATTAATTTTAGGTTTCTTCGTAAACAGCCATATTTTCATATTTGAGATGTTATAATAAATCTGAGTAACTTTTCCAAATAAAATTTTCGCTTAGCGTCAGGGCCCCGCGAGGTCAAAATCCGATCGCGTGCGACTCCATGTTTTGGCGCCCTCTGAGTTGGGGCACACAAAAACGGTCAATTATCAACATTATTAAAAGAAATTAAAAGAAACAAAAAAAATTGTAAAAACGAAAAAATTTTAAAAAATAAACATTAGGGAATTTTTGTTAAACATTTTCCTTCATTTTGAAAACATTTTCCTTCATTTTGAAAATATTTTACTTTATTTTGAAAACATTTTCCTTCACTTCTTTGGAGTTCCTAACTGCTGCGAGCCCTCAAAAACGAAACGCTTTCTCCTCAACTGACTAAGGAGGCCTCTGTTCAGACCCCTCCGGAATGCAAGTAGATGAATCCAGATTGTTAATAATATTAAAAAAAAGAAACAAAATCACAAAAGCAAAATGAACTTAAGTTTCTAAAAACTTAAAAGTAAAATGTAATTTGTTTTCTTTTTAACCAAACTGTAAGTAATAGCTTACATAATTAATTTTTTTTACTAAGAAAAATTTAGCATACGAAAATTACAAAACTTTTCTACTTTTAATTGTCTCAGTTAACTGTTCTGTTTTAGTCGCCGTGAAGTTGACGACTTCATCAAAACAGTTCAGACTTGTGGATAGTTTTCTCGAATAATTTTTACCAGATACCCATTATTTTTTTTTTTGAAAAAAATGACAGAACCTGTCTACTGGCCAATAGGCTAATTGCTGCCCCTTCAAGATGGCGCCCGCGTGCACTGCACACATGGTTACGGGGGCCCTGCTTAGCGTTGAAAATAAAGATGCTTTACTCTTACGTTGATTTCAAATATTTTGATTTCCTCGTTATATGACAGAAGCTATTTAAACTCTGATCCGTGCGTCTTAAGTTTGGAAAGATACTGAAGCTTTAATAAAAAATAAATTTTTCTCATAAATCAATAATAAAGAATTATCCCATACGTAGCCAACTTTCTGCCGGTCTCTGTATACCGAGACAATCAGTTTACTTAAAACGGATTTTAACAAATGGGAGCAAAACAACCAGAAAACGATTAAGGTTCGATCTTTCCATCTTCTGATAAATTTATCTGTTAGTTATATTCTTGGAAGCCATTATGCTGATCATGGTTTCCTAAGATGTTATCGGCAGATAAATTTATCAGGAGATGGCAAGACCAGAACCAATTCAAAAAGTTTTATTTGAATCTCCCGCGTAATGGATTACAGTTATCTGCATTTTTGCTTCCTCTGAAACACAAAAATTCTACTCGGAAATTACAGATGGTGCTGAAAGTTGATGGCAAATAAAGCCACTAGATCTACGAAAGTACCGCAAACTTGCCACCATGTTGATTCCCTGGCTGCGGTAAGTGAACGTTCAAAGTGGTCAGACCAAATCACGTGATCACTTTTCTCAATTGCTGATTGGTCAGAGGGTTTAGTCGGACCGTTGACTTGACGATTCTGTGCAACTTGACCGCTCACTTAACTCGGCCACTATTTCGCGCCAACGTCAAAACTTTGATGACAGCTGAAAGTTTATTGCAGTCGTTTACTAAATTAGTCAATAATGGTCTTTAAATGAATAATAATCACTGTGTAGAACGACCTGAGTCACAGAAAACATCTAATAATTAATTTTATAAATAAAATCGCACGTAATTCGTAAGTATTCTTATTTTTAGGGAAGCAAAATTTTGTAGCTCTTTTTCGGCATCTACAGTCCTTGACATTCTCTACATTCGATTAATTTGGTTATTTTGGAATACCTGTGGAATACCTGTGAATTGTGGCATTTTCCTGAAGATTAATTTCAGTTCGTAGTAATCGATGTACACGTCTTTTAAATTTATAGTCACTATTCAACTTTCCTAGATATCGAAGGTCTCCTTTCACTAGAGATGGGATTCCACCCGGTGCAATCGTTTGCACCGGTGGAATCACGAAATGCACCCACAATGCACCCGGTGCATTGGATGCTTTGCCCGGTTGCCTACATTTACATAAGACATTAAGAATGCCTCAAAATGACAACAAATACCCGATATTTCGTGCGGACTATCGCTAGACAATTATTTTGTAACGTTAACTTCAAAAACTTACTCATTTTGTTCAGATTTTAAGCTACAAAGCATCCGGTTAAACTTAAAAGTTTACTATTCAGCTATTCACCAAACACTATGAAACATTAAACCTGTAAACCACCTGCAAACAATTAAATAACATCAAGAAAAGATTATTTCTCGTTCGATTTGCGAGGGAAATTTAAATTTTTGAATGCACCCGGTACATTCATGTATGCACCCTGGTGAATGCACCCATGTAGGTGTTTTCAATGCACCGGGTTCATTCCCTGGCTCATCTCTACCTTTCACACTATTCCATCATGATTCCAGAGCCCAACGTTGATTTATTATGCTTAATGAACGAACCTGATTGATAATACCGAAGTATCTTGATTGTTGAGTGTGAATGTGGCGAAAGTTGAAGCCTTAACAAGAGCCGTTTTTCTTACCCATTTGTGCATGCAGATAAGTTTAAAAACGCAAGGAATCGTGAAACGCACGTTTCAGTTAGATAGGTGTTCATAAATCTTTTGCGTTTAAAACACAATTATGCTTGAAACTCAAATTTTAAAGCTAACGGCAAATCGTCTGAGTGACAACTGTCACGAAATGTCACTGCGCCATATTGACTCCTTTTCGATGGTTCTCACTCTAACTCATGGTCTTTACCAATTGTTCTCTCTCCAACTCATTGTCCTTACCACTTGCGGTACTTTGATAGATCTAGGGTGATCTAGGGACTCTAACATGGACTCTAATGCCAAAACAGACTTGGGAACTTCGCCATCTGTGTAAACTGTGAATAACACCAATAATACGAGCCAAAATGTTTTGAGGTTAGGTACTGGATTTTAACTAGTTTAAACAAGTTTAAAGCGAAGATGTCAAGTGTAGAAATTTTAATTGAATCACGATGCGTATTGACAAATAATTTAATTCGATTCGTAATTTAGTTACATTGTAGTGAAAGAAGAAACAAAATTGGAAACTTTTCAAAGTTAATTTGTATTGAAGGAGATTATCACACTAACAAGGACTCATCGTAAAGTTGCAAGCTGACCTAGAACATCCATAATCTATGACATCCAGTAATCCACCTGGCATTAAACAAACCAACGTACTCATCGAAATGTACTCGATTTAACGAATGGATATAAAGTCACCAAAATATCTATACTTTATACATAGCAACATCAATTATACACTAAAAACATCCAAAAAAAACTGCATAATGTTAGCACACATAAACGTTACTGCGGCTTGTTTCCTTCAAGTTTCAAGACCTTGCAAATTAGCTTTCCATGAAAGCTGTCAAAAAGAATTAAAGCATGATGAATCTGGACTTGGGATGTGTTCTGTTTGGGTTGGTCCATGTCTGAATCGTCGAGATGCTTGTATTTTTTGATTGTAAGAATGTAGTGAATCATGTATCCGATATAAAATATAAATCATTTCAAGTGTAAATATACCAAATGTTGTGTGAGATCCATGTAACTTTCTTTACATTATTTTAATTTAATAAATGAATATATGAGAATAAGAAGGGCCTAAGTCCAGCTGGAATGATTATGAGAAAATGAAAATAAAGATTTATAAAACCTGCTGTTTTCTTAATGTGCAAAATTCTTTCAACTTTCAGTATATTAAATTTCTGTATACTTGGCCTTTGGACTGGGGCCACTTTTATTTTGAAAACTATTTTCACTGGATATCCAACTAAATTTTATTAACAAATTATGCTATTTGTATATAATTAATAAATTAAATGTGTAAATATTAATAACTGGGGAAAATTAAAACTACATTCGGTAAATAAACAACGGTAATTAATTTTAACTCGCTTATTTAATCTCATTTTTCATAATCTGAATTATTTGCTTCTCCTTCATTCATTTTATTTCCTGGTGAAATGGATTTTTAAATTATTATAATAATCTTTATTATTTTCATCCAAAAAACGACACAGACTTCGAAAGTTTTTAATTTTTGCTAGTTTTACTACCAATTTTCCAGTATATAAGTTTTTCTGTGGAGTAGATGAAACCATTCCACACAACACACGGTACAACAATCTCATTTTTATGATACTTTGAAAACTTTATATTTTTGATGAACAGATAAAATAGCGACATCTTACTATCGCTTTTTGACCTCACATTGCAGTAGGATAGACAAATTGAAGCGGGATTTGCTCCTAATAAGTCCCCCATGCAAGGCGGCCATGCTTGCTGTCAAAGCATAATGAACATTTTTAGAAAAATTTTGTGCAAATCGTTTTTGATTGCAGTGAGAACCTCGAGCAGCCTCTGGACAGCTGTTTCAGCCCTGCTTGGGGCTTCTTCAGCAGACACGTAGCTCGACATTTCCATATTTTTATATTTTTGGTCATTTAGTATTTCTGATTTTTATTCCGTACTATTTTTTGACAAATAGATGCTTGGTGCTCCTTAAAATTTTCGAAATCTTTAAATATCGGTTGGAAATTATATCTTGCCGTTCTTGAAATGGCTGGATTTTTTCATGTTTCTTTTTCATTCGCTCTATTACAGAAGATAATTGATCACAGATTAAATAGATAGATTAGGCTGATAGCTGTGCCAGAACAAATATACTCAAATCCTGGACTTAGGTCCATCTTCGTTTAAAATGTATTTTCTAACCGTTATATATTCGGTTTGAATACTAAAGTTAGGCCTTTTTTTGCGTTAAATAATAGGACAAGTACATAAACTTTAAGATCCAGTTTTACAAATAGTGCTCAACTTTGAGTTGAGGCTTAAACCCTTTTCAACAATTGTTGTGAATGATTTAAGCTTCGGCTCAAAGTTAAACCGGGCCTAAGTATGCCTAGTAAACTGATTTTCAAAAATCTCAGACTTGGGCCCTTTTTAATCTCATACATTCAAATGTATTGTTTAATCTAATTCTGATTATATTCCAGGATTACAGTAACAGCATCACTTGTCTTTATTTGTATCGCAGGTTAGAAGAAGCCGATCACCATTGAAATGAAAGTTTATCAACGTTTCACCCCGGCTCTATCAAAAAACGAAAAGATTTGGGAGGATTTTATTATCTTGAAGAAGCTGTCGATGAGTAGTGAAGCATATTATGGCATTTTCGATTCATTTCCATCGGTTGCAGTCAGAGTATTTGCGTTTTGTAATAATACAACTTGGAGATACTCTTTGTGCAATCAGTGCGAATTGAATAGAAAACAGATAAAATACCGACAACTTACTATTGCTTTTTGACCTGACATTGCACGAAATTTTTCTGAATACAAAACGTTAGTAAATATTGAGGGCGTCATTTAATGTTGTCCGAAAAATAACTTCTACAAATTCCTTATATTTTAAGGTTATGGTTATATCGTTCGCTAGCCAATGCGTTCCGTTGCATACCACTATTTTCAGTTGCAAAAGCAAAATAAACCGTTGTCAAACCGCTCGTTAAATTTTCGGTTGCAGCCGGAGACTTCACGACCTTGATGTAGATAGTAAGTTTTTAGCATGTTTACGATTGTTTATTGTTTTAAATATTTTTATTTCTCTCTTCCTAGGTCGCTTCCGCGCTTGCGTGCGTTCACCGACAATCACGATTGTGTACACATATACACAGTCAACTGGACGCCTTGCAGTGAGAAGCACAGCTGATCTTGACAGTTCCAGTTTTGCCTGTCACTGACACTCATCGTTGCGTCGCCGTCGTTTTCCTTTCGCCGCATCCAGGTTTTCCATTTTCATGGACGAACGCTGTCCGATTTAATTTCCACTCGACAATAATAATAAAAATAAGAACAATCCGCGCGAACAATGACTTCTGCTACTCAGGTGGTAAGTAAATCTATTGACCTGCCGACTTGATGTTGTTTTGTTGCTTTTTTTTTTGCTTCTTGCTTTTCGATGAGTCACTTTTATTTACCAAACAAAGGAAACACGCTACAAAGAAATATGTTTTGTTTAAATCCGCCGTACATCTATTTAATAAAAAGAAGGTGTAAAATCTTCCTTATACTTTCCAAAATGCCGTTGGAGAGAGTTGCTGAGGCTAAAAAAAATATATCTTCGCGGTTAATTTGCCTCCAACTTTGACATTCGACTTTTGGTTTCTGCTCTGCTCTGAAAAATTCGGCGCGCAATAAACAGGTTGTGTTCGATTCGATTCATTTTTTTTTGAATTGCTAACTAACGTGCATTTTAGTAATTAAAAATAGTTACTTGCGTGATTTGGGCTGAGTTTATTTAAAAAAAAAAAAAAAATACAAAATGTTCCTTTTTGTGTACAGGGTGTCCCACTTAAGGCGGATTCTGTCTTACCTCTCTCTGTTTCAAATGAAAGTGTCACTGTATCACATGGAGCATATTTTAAAATTAGTTTTACGTATACAGAGTGTTTCGTTTAGCCTGGGCGTTACGTCACTTCGTTATTTTACGCGGAACACCCTATATATTTTTACATTTCCGGTTTCTAGATTGAATTTTAATGTGACTTTGTATACCCTACATAGGGTCTAATCTAAACCGTATTCGCGTTATTCAACTTTTTAAAAAACTTATCACGTCTTCTTACGTAAGAGATCTTAAAGATTAATTTTAATTTTTTGAATGTCGCGTAATACTTAATGATCTTAGGGTAAGATAAAACAAACAGATTGTTTGCTCTGTAACCATAGCAACTAACAAATGTCTCAATATTTCGTGTATTTTTAAAAATCGTAAAAAAAGTCTAAATACCGAAAAAACTACTAACAACGAATATCGACATTGAAAAGAAAATTAAATAGCGCATCTAATAATGGTATTGGCATTCCATTAAAAAAAATTAGTTATCGCAATTTGAATATTCTTAAGTTTACTAATTTTTTTTTGTAAAAACTTATGTTGGGATTTTTTCTTGACATTTTAACTGAAAAAGTGTTTCAAGACGAAAGTTTTGCAAAAAAGAAACACAAATCTCTAACGTCATTTGTTCGGAAGATATTCGCATTTGTTTGAGGTACTGCAAGAGTGATAATTTTTTTTTTAAGTTGAATAACGCGAAAGCGGTTTAGATTAGACCCTATTGGTGAGTTTCACAAAGAAATCGTTAATCAGCGATTAACTTAATTCTTTGATTAAGGAATATCATTGGACGAAATTAACAATAGATTTGAAACAACTAATCACGATGTTAAATTAATCAGTGATTAAATAATGTTTGTAAAACGGGGGGTATGTATGGTACACAATGTTAATATAATATATATAGTAATATATAGGGTGTTCCGTGTAAAATAACGAAGTAACCTAACGCCCAGGCTAAACGCAACACTCTGTATACATCAAATTAATTTTAAGATATTCTTCATGTGATAAATCACTAGAGAAGTATGAAAGAATCCGCTTTAAGTGAGACACCCTGTATATACTAATAAGAAAAAATCTTTTGAGTTATTTAATTACTTACCTAATCCCAGAGCTTGTGTATTCTCTTTTTTTTCCTTTAAAAAAACGTCTGTCTGTTTCGAAATTCCGAAACGCGATGAAACTTTTTTTAACATGATTAGGAGCATATTTATGTTAGGTTGACTTAATGCAAATTTTTTAATGCTTCATCCCCCTCGAGAATAATAAAGATTAATGCATACTTGCATTGTGTGTTGAATGCCACGTTTATGCAAAGCCAACGAAAGGCATAGACAAACAAATAAAGTCCGTGCAACATACACAGGTCGCTGATTCACATCCGTTTCGAAGGACCAACGTCCACTTAAAACACGACGATTTTTTTCCGACGAAGTTTCGAGTTTCTAAAAAATAATTCGACGCAATTGCATTATGTACTTTTTTTTTAATGATAGAATTAAAATAACTAATGGGTTTCGTTTTTTTTGTGCATCTTTTCTCATAATTGTTTTTTTTTAGGTCTTGCATCCTCTTTCGTCAAGTCGTCTAACCATTTCAACCACTTTTATCTCTATCTATTATTTTTACAATACTATTGGATTATGATCTTGGTTGAAAATTCTTTTCGGTTTTATTTATTATCTACGTCAGTCTACACCAGAGGTCCCCCCCAATCTTTTTTTAATAGGCATCGACCCCTTACAAGAAATTAAACATTTTCGCCGACCTTTTCAAATTTGTGTGATTAACATTTCTGAAACATTTAAATCAAAATTATATTAAATTGCAATCTCTGTGATTCTGTTATTTCATTTTTTTTTATTAGTATAAACCGATCCGATAATCTTTTGTCTTTTCTAAACTCGATTTGGTTTTATATTCATAGTATTGGTTTGATTCCCTTCTGTTTTTTTTTCTTTTGTTCAAACTTTCTCTTCGGATTCGATATGATTTTGCGGAATTTTTATTTTCCTCTCGTCTCGTCTTCATCACCGATCATGTTTTTTTTTAATATTCGACTTTATTCAATTCTTTTCATTTTTTATTTAATTATTTGATTTGCCGTTTGACTTATCAATTTATTATTTAAGTCGCTGGAATAGAATCATTTATCACTGAAGTCGATAAAATAGAATGAACTCCAATCGAGTAAAAGCAGAAAACAAAATCGAAAAAAAAAAGACTGACTGGTAGTGCAGAAATAAAATCGTGTTAAGGAAAATTAAACAAAATAGAAAACGAGAATAAAATATGACAAATTGAAAAAATAGTTTTCAAACTTTATACGGACACTATTAAGATTGAATAGAGCACTCAACGTTTCACTATCGATAGATAGCTTCGACAGAAAACGATCCTATTTTAATAATAATAATAATAATTTTAATAGTATCCGTTTAAAGTTTGAAAACTATTTTTTCTTACCAATTTATCATATTTTATTCTCGTTTTTTTCTTTTGTTTAACACGATTTTATTTTTTAACTTCATCATTCAGTTGTTTTTTTTTTGTTTTTTACTTTTACTCGATTGTAGTTCATTGGATTGATCACAACTTTTGTTTTTCTTCTCTGTTATTCGATTTAACTTTATTTTGTTTATTTTATTTTTTTGATATTAACTGTTCAGACCAAGTTTTACCCGGTGATTAATTACCTTTTGAATCAAATAAAAATTAATTGAAATTAACCTCCGCCCACAATAATTTTTATATCCGTAGATACGTATTTCGGCAGCTAAGCTGCCATCTTCAGTATGCTACCAACTTAAAAGCTTTTAATTATCTCCTAAACCACAGTCTCCTTTACTATTTTAGCAAATAAAAATTATAAATAACTGTATGTTCATTGGGCTAAACAAAACAGAATACAAATAAAATTGCCAAGAAACCACCGTGGGGTAACTTTGATCTGTATAAGCCAGCATTAGAGAAAAAAATTGTATAATTCTCAAAATTTCGAACCTCGCAACTAACACACTAATTTTTTAAACAAATTAATAAACTACCAACTCGCCACGAAACTTAAACAGAATAAAATAAATTGACGTATAAGTGAAGAGTTAAATAAATGAGACAATATAATAAGAAGTAATTAAAAACAGAAACAAATGAGCAGAGTCGATCAAAAATTAAATAAACTCAACCTTAATACTTACTGATTAAATTTTAGATTGCGTTCGTCTGTCTCTCTTTTACGTCGATTTTACAATACAGTAATCTTTGCACAATTTTTATTTTCGTCCTCAACAACGATCGTCTTTTGTTTTCGTTTCCGTTCGATTTGACTGCACTTTATTTTTTTTTATTTTCATACTTAATCGATCTGGTTATATTAAATAATGATTCTATCTTTAGGACAAAGATGTAAAACTATCTCCATGATGATGATGATGGACATGACGTCGCGTGTAACTTTTGTGTGTTTGTATGTGTGTGTGTGTGGGGGGGGGGGGGGGGTGATTGATACTATAGATTTAAATGAGAACGAGACAACCTGCTAGATACACTATCAGTTTCACCAACCTTGCCAAATATAAAACATTACGCCGTCTAACATGTCCAGTTTCTAATGTTCTAGGATAGTTTCTAGTTTTCTAAGATAGTTTCTAACGTTCTAGGATACTTTCTAATTTTCTAAAATAGTTTCTAACGTTCTAGGAAATTAAATAGGTCATTGCTTGGCAATACAAACTTCGTTACGACCGTTGATTTTTACTGATTTCTTCCGAGATTCCTTAGTTTTTGAGTTTCAAGTTTTAGTTTTTAATTCTGTATTTTCGATTGTATGAAATTTAATATTGGTTGAGTCGAGTCGAATCGATTTGAGTTCAATGGACCTTAGAGTTCCAATTGAATTTTTAGATACATAAATCGAAGAGAGATGGTGCAAGCAAGAAAATAAAAGCGAAAATGGGGAAAGCCTCCTTCCAATTCTGGACCACGCATTGTTGGACGTTTAAAAATATCCCGAAACGTGGTGAGGTCATGCACTGGATGGCGTCCCCAAAATAATCCCGCGCAGCATTTTTGACCTTCGGGCTTCAAAAAGATTTTTGCTTTTATTCCGGGAATAATTGACGGAGAACGAACGCCTCGCCTCGCCTGCCAGCCACTTTTTTCATATTTTTAATTAGGGAGCTTTATAAATAGCTGACGCATAAATCTGGCATGTGCAGTATAAGCGAAAAACACTTGTCCAGATGACTAAACAAGTTCGTACGTTATGCTTCGATATAATGAACTCGAACAACGAAATCGACAAGCAAAACGATGTATGTTGCTTTATAAGTACAAGCAAACATTATGTTTTAAGTTAAAAAAAAAAAACTTTGGGTCTTATTACGACTATCCGTACTTTAAGTTTTTTTTAATTCTATGGTTACTGTGAAAATAACATTCGATTAATTAATCAAAATTTTAAAAAAGGACTGCTTGCACCGAATTGCAGATAGTTTATTAGTTAATTTATATGGAACAAACTATAGTTGTTTTGTTATCTCTTAACAAATCGCCCTTTTAAAGAAACGACATTTCTGACCGGCACTTATTCCTAGAATAACATCTGTTGTATGAGGACCAGATTATATGTTCTGCAATGAATTTTTTTTTTTTGCCTTTCCGGGGAATTAAAGTTTGCTTGTAAATAATCGCTCAGTCTACTTTCAAATATGCTTTATATTTATATTTATATTTTTTTTAGTTATTATTTTATAATTCGGTGACTTAATAGGTTAGTTAATATTGGTGTAGAGCAGGAGTTCTTCCACCTTATTTAAGAATCGAACCGTACAAGAAAATAAAAATGTTCATCGACCCCATTTCATATTTTATTAATATTTTTAAAACAGTCTACATGTAGATATGTATACTGATTCTATTTAACTTTATTTCACTTTTTTTTTTAAATTTATAAACAACGTATTTTGTCTTCACTTGATTCAATTTGACTTAATTTTATGTTTGAATTATCAGTTGGATTCCCATTTGTTTTTTTTTCCTTAGTGCTCTCAACGCAGATTCAATTTTACTAATTGTTTTAATTTTATTTATTTATTTCAACGTGGAAACTAAAATTCGCATATTTTCGAGGCGATCAATTTTTTCAAAAAAAAAAAAAAACGTTCGGACCAGTAAATTTTTTTAAAAATTTTTTTTGCCCTTTCTAGGGACTATTTTTTATACTACAGGGTGTTTGCGGAAAATGCTGGGCGAATGAGTTTTTTTTTTAAATGGTACCCCCCACCCCCCGCCCCTTAATTACGCTGTATAATTAATTGATCGACCTTTGCTTTTTCTTTTATTCGATTTCATTTAATTTATTTTTATTTTTTAACTATCAGTTTATCTTTTGTTCGATACGATTTAACTTTTTAACTTTATCAATTGATCGTCTTTTGTTTTTTGTTTTTATTTACTCGATTTGAGTTTATTTTACACTGCAATCCCTTGGATCGATCTTCATTATTATTATTTTTTTTTGCTTTTATGCGATTTGACTTTATTTTTTATTACATTTTTTCTTTAATATTTAACGATTAATTTTTTTATATATAATTTTTTTTCGTCTATCATCTTTTCTTTTTTGTTTTATTTTGCTTTCGTTTGATTTTATTTCAAACGATCGATCGACTTTTATTTTTCTTCTTTCAATTACTCGATTTAAGTTACAATTTATTCTTTAATATGTATTTACAGATCATATTTTTGATTGTCAATTTTTTTTACCGATTGGTCTGATTCCTAGTTTTACGCATTTTTGTTTTCGTTATTTCGTCATCGACGACTGTCTTTTGTTTTTTTCTTTTTGTTTTAATAGGCTTGCCGGTTTTTTATTTTTATTTTCATTATAAATTAATCGTAATTTTTCTTTTTTTATTCGAGTTATGAGTTGCATCACATTTCTATTTTACACTTTCAAATAACGATATATTAAAAAATTCAAAGTCAAATAACAGTCACTTAATATTGTTGTGTTGCGAGAATTATTTTACCTAATTTTTTTTATTTTATTTATGGCCGACTTCATCATAATCGAACTAAAGGAATTAAAATAAAAGTCTGATGTGTAAATAATTATATTTTCGCATCTCGTGGACATATGATTGTGACAGTTACGTTCTGATGCATAACTAACTATGTTTTCGCATCTCTTTGGACATATGACTGTGACTTTAGTTTTAAATTCTCCTTTAGTTCGATTGTGAAATCGGCCTTAGTATTTTCTGCTCTTCATAATGCAAAGTAGAAAAGCATTTTCCCTTACAGGAAGGGCCCCGCAAAAATTTCTCACCCGGTGCCTCGCAATTATTAAGGCCGCCTCTGAATATGATAATCCGATGCCTGTTTATAACTAAACGAATAAATAAATACATAAAATATTCGCACTGGGAATGCTCGAGGGCTTCGGGTACGCGGCGAAGAATGTAATACGAAGGTCATTTACTCCTCCTGGTGGGCTTTGAAAACTTTGTTTATGTTTGTTTGTTTTTGCAATTCACGTAACGGCAATATCTGACGCGTTATCTCCGCCTTTGTTTTGATTAGCGGAAAATTGCGCACCGACTCTCAACAACTTTCATAATACATGTATCGATTGAGGCAATTTTTTTTATAAGGAAGGTCCTCGAGAAAGTTCGCATTCGACTGGCTCCTTTAATCACCTGATTTTTTGTATGTACTTGTGTAGTGCTTTATTTTTAGGCATTTGTAAGACCGGTCGCAAAATTATCAAAACATTTTCTTTTCATTATTATAAAAACATATTAATGCGTATACTTAAATATAATTAATTAAACGCTCACCCTTTCCTTCGGCTACTGGGAACCTTCCGCCACCGTCATCGCCCAATGACACATTGCGTTCATGCAACAATAACATGTGTTTACAATCATATGTCAAAAGTCAACAGTTATTTACTCACCGGGGACCTCCGGTCCCCAAGGCCACAACGGTCTGCACCTGCTCCATCGACCCTTAAGGTCTATTTATAGATCACACTCGTGCCTCTACCATATCTCTTAATGGTACCAACCTTGGGCCTTCCCAAACTGATTTCTGTTGCTCTCTCATATGTTCCAATTCTCTAAAATATTATTTCCACATGCACACTCTACATGCACCGCAGATAGCCTCACTTAGGTACATGCAAACACGCTCTACCCCACGTCTTGGTACTATCCGACCCGTAGATTCTCTACCACCAATCTACTCTTCCACCAGGTGGTGTGGCATCTCACCACCGGCCTCCACCTGGCACGTAAGGCTGGTGACAGTTCCTCGGGGCCGCCCGCTACATCGAGTCCCCTTGGGATCACCTTGGACCGTGAACAGTACGTCGTTCACTCTCGGCTGCGTTTTTAAACCCTGTTAGTACGATCCCCCTTCGGGGATGGCTACTCATGCAATGATGTCCCCGACGTCCCAGACATCCCGCAACCACCCCCGCCAACATAGTCCAACTAGTCAGCGGTCAAGTGATGTAGCACCTGCCACGCCTTACCGAGCCTAAACTCAGGGGAATCGCTCATTCATACCAAGCAAGAAGTAGATCAAGCTAATTCTCTACATATCATGCAATTTGCTATAATATACAACTTATCTCTAAAGCGTACTGCATCTCTCCGATGTGGCGCACAATATTTCCTAAACACACCCTGTATGTACGGACCCTGTATATAATGCACGCCGACTATAATCGTACGCAAACATCGCATACCCCGAGCCGCGAACCGCGAGATTGGCCAATAATGTGTAATAATAATTATTCCGCACGTTTTATGTATTATTAATTATTAATACCCCAAATACTTATTAGCGTGTGCATCGTTTAACAGCATATCAACCACTGCCCCGGCCCTTGGACGAAGCTATGTCGCCCCGACCGATTTTGTTTATTGTTTACGTTTCTCAAGTGCCATCTCGCATTCCAACCGTCTGGGCTTATATTCGATGCATTTTAGGCGAAACTGTAATTTCTTAAATTATAGATCCTTTATATTTTTTTTTTTTTACTTAATAAAAATATATCTAACACATTTGTTTAAAAAGAAATTGAAGCGACTCTTACGCAAATCTAACAAAAAGTGCCGAACAAATAAAGTCTGTCGAACATAAGTCACTGATTTGTATCCGGCTCGAAGGACCAACGTCCAGTTAAAACACAAAGATTCTTTCGGTGTAGTTTTGATTTTCGAAAAAAAAAAATCGACGCAATGCGTTTATTTTATTTTTTACTGATGATAACAAACTGCTTTCTACATAATAATAATCGCTTTTACGTAAATACTAATTCTAAACTGAACGGAAGTATATTGTTCACTACCACTGTCATTCTGCCACTTTTTTCTTTTGTTTTTCTAACTTGACTTGGTAACTATGTAATTCCAGTTGACTTTTGTTTTAATTAAGTTTGTTTCTGCGATCGTTCATGATTAATTTGAAACTGTTTCGATTTTTTACTTGAAAAAAAAATAAATAAAAATTACTCTAAAGGGTGAGACAGAAGAAGTTAGACGATTACACCTTGACGTACTTTTCCAATTTGTTTGTCAATTTATCATTTATTTCTCAGTGTATCCGACTACACAGCATAAAGTCGCAGCCTCCTCTAATTATAAATTCTGTTGATCACTTTAATGTGATGTGCGGTGGATGTTATGTCGTACGCAAGGCGTAAACACTAATCTCTCGCGAGCCTCGATGTTTTATCGCCCCTGTCTTCAGCTATCTCTCTCGCACATTGTTCTTACGTTCTCCTGCACGTATCAATGCACAGCCGAATGCTCTGTTGGATCACCTATATTATTGTGCACCGTGATTCAAACGCGTTGCTTTTAATAGACTGCGTATTTATAGCGAAAACATTAAAGTTTCAAAAGTAGCGAGCCGGGGTGATATAAAAACGGTTAACGCTGCTAACGTCGCCTTGTTAAAACGTTGCATGTAATTGATTTTGATTGGAATACCGCGCTCTATTAATAGTACTAAGCAACTTGTGAATTTAGAATCTGCTGCTGCTGCCGCCTGATGTCTGAAACATTTATAAAATCGATAGTTTTGTACCTGTACCTTCGGGTGCATTTCGTATTCGTATTAGGCGGCTCTGAAACTTCAAGGTCGAAGGTTCCGGATGAAATAAAAGAATTCCAAAAAAATAAGCTTTTAAAATTAAATTTGAAATCAATTATTCAAAAGTTCGCTCCGACTACGTTTATATCGTAAATAGCTATTTAATCCGCGCTTACTTTTTCGAAGCGATTTTAATAGTATCAATCCCCATTTTATATAGTTCACGACGTTTATATCAACCGAAATTTTATCGAAACCGATTAGAAATGAGATTAAGCTGACAGAGGAGCAGAGGTTTAAAAAAAAAGTAATTGCCTGTCCTTATCTTTTATATTGGATAACTCTGCCTTAACTTCGTATTTGTTTTGTGGGGGGTGAGTTTTGTTGAAAAACGCGTCGGTGGCAAGGGGCGAAAAGGAAAATTTTTCTTCACGGTTTTCTTCCAAACAAAAACGTGACGTGATGTTAAGTGCATTGTAAATTATTATTGCTCCGCCCATACACAATTCCAAGCGCTTATATCGAACTTGGATTCATTTAATCGACTTGGTTAAGTCTGGGGATGGCAAAGAAAAAATTACATATCGATGTATCGAACGAGAACGAATTACGAAAAAAAAAGCTTTCTTTGTAAATTAAAAATAAACTTTATTTGTCCTTTGTAAACTCAATCCGGAGA
Source organism: Prosopocoilus inquinatus (assembly GCA_036172665.1). Classification (NCBI taxonomy): domain Eukaryota; kingdom Metazoa; phylum Arthropoda; class Insecta; order Coleoptera; family Lucanidae; genus Prosopocoilus; species Prosopocoilus inquinatus. Next base: position 75,317,577 of record CM069869.1, read on the forward strand.
CATACTACAAATATTTTGTTTATAATACATTTTGCTTATTTCTGCCTACATTTTTGCGTGCATATTTTTATTTTTTTTAATATCCTTTTTAATAATATTAATTGAACACATAGAGTTCTTTTTACTATTTAGTAAACTCTGTTTATATGATTATCTCGCTAGTCCGGAAACCTCGGCGATAGCAATGGATAGGCGTGAAGTGAATAAAAGAAGATCGACGACACCGACCTACACGAAAAACAATTTTCCAGACGAATCAAAAATTCGTTGAAAATTAAAGCAAACTGTAAAAAAAATAATGAAGTCGATACGATGAAATTTTTTTTTTAAAGAAATGAAATACGTTGCGCAAAACAAAAGAAGATCGCAACTGAGACGCATAACAAATGAAAAACAATGAACTACAAAGAAGCGTCGATAAGAAAAAACTGTAGTAAGCAGCAGATAACTGTAAAAAAAGCGTTAATCAACAAAACGTGAAAATAATTGAAATTAACCTCCGCCCACAATAATTTTTATATCCGTGGATACGTATTTCGGCAGCTAAGCTGCCATCTTCAGTACGCTACCAACTTAAAAGCACTAAAAAATGTCTCTACTTACACTGACAAAATCATAAAAATGTTAAACCTTTTTTGTCAGTGTGATTAGGTTGTTTTTAGACATTTTTTAGTGCTTTTAAGTTGGTAGCGTACTGAAGACGGCAGCTTAGTTGCCGAAATACAAAAATTATTGTGGGCGGAGGTTAATTTCAATTATCTCTTAAACCACAGTCTCCTTTACTATTTTAGTAAAACGTGAAAAATCAATTTGAAACAAAAAAAACAAAGTACCGGGATATTAAAATAAACAAAAAGAAATAAAAAACGAGAAAAGTCTTTGCTTTGCAAACAAAGACGAATTTGTAGGAGGCAAGAGAGAAAAAGAGAAAAACCGTAAAAAACGAGTCGATAAAATGTGAAAACCAATTCGATTAAAAGAAGAAAGATGCCAAAAAAAAAAGGTAGAAATAAACAAAGGATGAATGGATAGACAAAAAATAAATAAACAAAAAAACGGCGTTTCTCCGGCCGAAAAGTCAAAAAAAACTGACGAGAAAAAAGGACAAAATAAAACATACGAATCGTGAATAAAATGAAAAAATGTCGATTCCTTAAAACAGAAAAGAAAGAAAAAACATGAAATGAACAATAAACAAAGGAAGATAATAAGTACCTATGTTATACTTATGGCCGTTCTCTTAAGGAAGCTTTAATTTAAAGTCACTTTAAGAATAGTGAAGCAAATGTATTTTTGTAGGTTAAAGTAACTTTATGAAATCGACCCTTAGGGCTGGTTTCATAATCGAACTAAAGGAGACTTCAAGTTTAAAGTATCTGTCAGATGTCAGAACAAACGTGAAATGTATGTAAGGCATGTATTTATAGGTTAGAATGCGACTTTAATATTAAAGCCTCCTTTAATTCGATTATGAAACCGACCCTTAAAGTCTGTAAATTAAAGTAGCTTCAGGGATATTATTGGGAGAGTAAGGTACGTTTCAAGATTCGCACACCGAAGCCGAGGTACAAGTCAAAGTGCGCTTGTTTAGACGTAATCAAGCTTGCGATATTTCGGGTAGGATTGCCAATTACTAAGTTTCGTAAATTGGGACATGTAAAAATAATCGAGACTTTTTGAAACGTTGTTATTGAAATAATTTAGATTTCAATTTTTTGACTGCTAAGCAGCCCTTTGATTGAACGGGACCCTGGGCTGCAACACTTAAAGTCAACGCCTAAATCCGCCCCTGTAAATTAGAATAGACGTAAATTATATCATACCATCAATATCAGTACATGTTTATAGCAATATATCTAAATGTTTTCACTGTCGAACATCATATTTGTTAAAATCTTGGAAATTTTAATCAAAATATTGACAGTGTGATTTCAGCTTTAGGATGCTCCAAAATTTCTTTTCCCATTTTCTCACTTAACTCATCCGGATTCTTTTGAATGCTGGATGTTGTTGGTAGTGTGATTATTCGGTAGGTACGTTTGGGAACTTATTGTATTTATTTGATGTGCTAAGTGTTTTCCTCGAAGTACATACTGCGATTTCCATAATAATTGCCAACAACAACGAGAATTGACGTGCTTATTTTTTTGTACCGTTGACAATAAGGATGAACAAAATCAGTTGAAACTAATGCTTGCGTTCATTTTGCTTTTTTTGTTTTCTTTATCAGATTTATGAAGTTCATTGCCTTTCTTCGAGATTCCCACTCGCCGAAAAGACGTGGAAAAAGTCGTCAGGGAACTGAGAGAAGGTTTACAGCAATCGTCAGGGAAATCAGTGCAAAAATCACGAAAACCGGGAATTTGAATGCATTTTTTTCTTCTAAAATTAGATTAAAATGAAAAATTGTTTTGAATATTAAAAAAAAAATTAGAGCTTAATTTAATAAGTGAACTGTGAAAAAGTTTATTAGGTATGTCATTAAAAAAAAAAGAATATTTATGACGTCTTCGATGTAGGCAACCATACAAACGACTGTGTTAACTGGGTTGCCTACATTAAGATTTCTAGTTTTCTGAAAAATCTAATTTAGAATTTTTTTTTAACGAACAGGCATGCTATTGAAATCAATTGCTTATAATAAACAACAGTTCTCTCCATAATGCACGTCATAATAAACAGAAATTAAAAAAAAGTAATTATAAATTACCAAATTTTGTACGTATGTGCTTTTATTATTTCTATTTTATTAACATTAGTTGCTTAATCACGCTCAATATTTGATGTGGAAGTCAGGGAATGTTTCAATGAACGGAATGACTGTATGTACACAAGTGTGCTGCTCTAATCGTAATTACAATTACGATTTGGTTGTTCCAGATTAAGAGTGCCGGTCCTAAACTGGTCCCCTTCTTCAAGACCCTCGCCATCTACTTCGTGGTGTTCATCCCGCACGACCAACCCAGTATATTGGCGGCGATACTCAAATGCCTGCCGATTATAAGCCTGATAATATTCGTCGTTCTTTACGGAATGAATCTCGAGGACGAGTAAGTGATCGTTTATTTATTACGCCATTTTTTTTATTGTCATCGATGACTCCGACCACTTTTGAATTTTTATTGCTATCGATATTTGCAATGCGTGTGGGTGTGCGTGTGCTGCGTGCGCTGCGTGCGCTGTGTGTGCTGCGCTGTGTGTGCAGTGGTATTATTTGAGGGCTGCGTGTGCTGCGTGCGCTGCGTGTGCTGCGTGGGCTGCGTGGACTGCGTGCGCTGCGTGTGCTGCGTGCGCTGCGTGTGCTGCATGTGCTGCGTGTGCTGCGTGCGCTGCGTGTGCTGCGTGCGCTGCGTGTAGTAGTAGATACGAGACGAGTTAAACTCACTTGAAACTAAATTTGATTAGCTATTTTTAGCAAATTCTGTTTTCGAGTGTTTTTTGTTCGACATAAGCCGTGGTATTATTGGAGGGCTGCGTGCGCTGCGTGCGCTGCGTGTGCTGCGTGTGCTGCGTGTGCTGCGTGCGCTGCCTGTGCTGCGTGCGCTGCGTGGGCTGCGTGTGCTGCATGTGCTGCGTGCGCTGCGTTTGCTGCATGCGCTGCGTGGGCTGCGTGTGCTGCATGTGCTGCGTGCGCTGCGTGTAGTAGTAGATACGACGAGTTAAACTCACTTGAAACTAAATTTGATTAGCTATTTTTAGCAAATTCTGTTTTCGAGTGTTTTTTGTTCGACATAAGCCGTGGTATTATTTGAGGGCTGCGTGCGCTGCGTGTGCTGCGTGCGCTGCGTGTGCTGCGTGGACTGCGTGCGCTGCGTGGGCTGCGTGTGCTGCGTGCGCTGCGTGGGCTGCGTGTGCTGCGTGGTATTTATTTGAAAAAAAAAATACTGATTGAAATGTAGTAATAAATCTGAAATTAAAAAAAAATTCCCTACGTAATAATATCAAACAAAATAAAATACAACAAAGTAACTTAGATTCGTTCGCGTTCGCGATTCGTGTTCGTTTCATGAAAAAAATAAATCGTTGATTTGACGTTAAAAAATAATAATAATTAACGACGTTGTTATCGATTGCACGCGCGTTTTGTTTTGCAATCGGCCGCGTTCGCATGTAAAACGATATGTTTTCTTCCTGAATAGAAAATAGAAACGACGGAACGTGATATTAAACAATTCGCAACCGAGCTGACCGACATGTATCCAATTGAATATAATTTCCTATTATCAAGGACGCCCGTTACATATTTGCACATCTAATCAAACGCAAACACGCTAATGTAGTCAACGAAGTCAATGGAAAAGACATTCTCCGCAGTGGTGCAGGTCTATACATATGCATGAAAAGATTAAGCTATTATAATAAACATGAAGGATGAAAAAATTATAATAATAATAATAATAATAATAATAAGAACAGCGAATGCTGCTGTACTTCAATCATTTCTTATTAATCGCCGCTCTTAATGACCAATGCATTCGCAACAAAAAATAAAGTATTTCACTGCTTGGTTCTAAATGTAACAGTGATTCACAATGTTCGGAGGCAGTTTGAATTTGGCGCCGTAATTCTCGAGTGCGTTTCGTACATTGAATGTGGCAGCACTGAAAAAAATAGCCGCGTTTACTTGTTACTTTCCTAACTGCCAACTATATCTTATTTTTTAATTCGGAGGAGTGCTTTGAAACTTTGGCGCTAAAACCGAGCTTTGTCATTGGTCAATTCCGGCCATATCTACCACTGACTAAAGCTCGTTTTTAGCGCCAAAATTTGAAAGTACTCCTCCGAAATAAAAAAAAAAAAACAGAGTATAGTACTGTAAAAATAAGTTTAAATAGCGACGTCCTACGATCGCCTTTTTTTTAGAGAAAAAAATCCAAAATCCAAAAATCAAATTGATTTGACATTTAACAATGATAAGAAGAAGCTGACAACACACGTAGCGAAACGTCAATAAAAATCTCAATTTCAGTTTGAAATTTCCGCCCTTTCTTTTTCGGATGTTTATTGATCGTCATTTATTTACGAAGTCTTTTTGAGCTTGACATTCGTCCTCTCACTCTCTGAAATATTCTCTTCTGATTTCTCGTTTGAAACTAGTTTTAGTATCAATCGACTTTGTCTATTTTAATTAAATTCTCTCTTTTTCTTTCGTAAATATTTCGATCGTCTTTTATTTCCCCCTCTCTCTATTTATCTGTCGCAAAATTGACGACCGTCGTTTGTTCCTCTTTGTCTTTTGACGTAACCCGTTCAAAATTATTATTTTTTAATCAGAGAATAATATTTCAGAAGGAGTAGAGTATTTTTTTCTGTAAAGTAGGCGTTACTACTTAAGTTGAGTTACCAACTTAATGTGATATAAGAAAATTAATATTTTTTATTTATACATATTCTGTTCAAATTGCAAACAAAGGGTAGGTACTTTAAAACACTTTAAATAAAGGCCTTTTTGAAAAAATAAAATAAAATAAACGAACGAGACAGAAAAAGAGAAAACGTAAAAATTTGTAGCCAACGCCTGCCAAGAGTGGCGGGAAATTCAAATTCTCTGTCTTTCACGCAGGTATCGCTGGTATGCCAAGAGGATAGCCACGGGCTTGGTGTTTTGCTGCATAGGAGACGCCTTCCTTATCTGGCAGAAGTACTTTCCCATTGGAATGGTGATGTTCGCCGTAGGGCACCTTAATTACATCATTGCCTTCGGTTTCAAGCCGTTGGCTAAACGAATTGGGATGGCCCTGTTTATTTGCAACGCCCTGTGTAAGTATCCGTCGAAATCAAAAATTTTGCTTCACGCTTCATTAATGAACCTAAGACAGAGTAAATATTTATTTAAATTTAGTCTAAGAACCAAAACTGTAAACATCAGATTTCGTGTAAGTTATGGTTAATAAAATAGTTATTCTTCCGCGTCCTTCCAACACCTCCTAGCCCCTGGATTTATTTGTTAGAGATAGAGGACGCGGTAAATAAAAAAAGTTAATAATTCTCATAGTTTCGCATCGATTTTGATTTATGATTTATGTTCGTGTTTGCAAGCTACAGTCAGATGAGAGTTAAAAATAGAGTTAATTCATTAAATGAAAACGGAAACGGGAAACATAAATCCATCATTTTTTTCCAAGGGGTTATTAGATTTAGCAAGCGACCCCGTATTAATTCTTTTAATATGGGTTTGAACTAAATTTGAATCCCACATGAACTCTAAAATTAGGCAACCACACTTACACTTCTGGCAATACTTAAAACATACTTCCAATAGATAATCAGCGGCGTAACACAATTAAGTGTCCATGTAATAATCAATTTTCAGCCGTGCTTTATATAATGCCCGGACTGCACGGAGTCCTCGTGCCCGGAGTACCAATTTATTCCTTCATTTTGATCACGATGTTATGGCGAGCCACGGCGAGACTCACAAGCAAAGTAAGAAGATCGCTTTTTCTTTCGAATCAGGCGGGGAATTCAAAAACGAATTTTTTTTTTCAGGATGGTTGGACGTGGGTTAAATTGATCACCACTCTGGGGGCCCTCAGCTTCGCCATATCCGACGGCTTCATCGGGCTGGACCACTTCCGGTCGAAAATAAGCCACGATCAGGTAATAATTAATAACTAACGGCGTTTTCGATTCACGTGCATTGCTGGTCATTTCATTGCACTCAGAATATTTGCATCTTGCTTCAGCCGTGTGTAATAGTAAGAGATGAAAATACAAAGTGCGTTTTCGATCATTCGTCCGATATGTGAGGGATGTGACATTTTCGTGCGGAATCTTTTTAAAGCAGGCGTTACTCCTTTGAAACGTAGCGACATAAATTTGGGGAAATGGGCCAACGGCGTTCTGTCAAAAAAATAAAAATAAATAAATTGTTTTCGCGATGTCATTGTTTTTTAAAACTGAAACTTGCAACGTCATTGGTTGGTTAATTGACAATTGGCAAGTTTTACACGCGAGCGTTCGGCTTATTACATTCGAAAACAGTTCCAGTTCAGTTTGTTTCAAAAGTCTATACGTTTAACGTCCTTGATCCAGAATCAAGAATCTTTGTTTTTTCTTTTCAAATGTCGACACTGACAGCGCAGATGTCAAGTGAACAATAAATCCAAGTAAATCTATTTTTTTTTCTTTTTTCATTATAATCAAATAGACAAGTGTTGCCAACCGCATGAATATGATAATACAAGATATTTTAATCTGTGAGTTCATCAACGACAGCAATTTTCGTTACTTTTTTGTGTTCTGCTCAGAGATGGCGCTGCACCGCCGTTTATCTTTCTTTTTTTTCTTTCTGTTGAAAACGGTTTCGTTCCTTTTTTATCTCGCCTTCACCTTGAATTGAATTTGTTTTAAAGACAAATCCGATTTTTTAAAAACTGTTGTTTGACGCGTACGTTTCAACGGTCAATTCCAAAACTTACGCAAACTGATGTCTCCATCACAAAAAAAAAAACAGAACTTGTTTGTCAAACTACACTAGCAGGTAAATAGTTTTCGCATTCTGTTAACAGATGGCGCTACGGTGTCTTGTTCTCATTTTTCCTCTTAGAAATACCTTGGTTATTTTTCTTCTCGTTTCGCTCTTAAGCTAGGAACCGGTCCCGAAAAAGAAGAAATATTAACTCAGAGATGGCGCTGTGTTGTTTTTTTTTCTCGTTGCAAGTAATTTAATTCGTTTTTTTGCAGTAATTTTGAATTGAAATAAAGTTTTCAAAAAAAGAAAGATGCTATTTGACGCCTGCGCAATAGTTCTCTTCGACAGTCATATTCAAAATTTGCCCCAAATTGTTGTCTTCACTGGAAATATTAAAAGAAGAAGAATGAAAACCGTTAAAAAGTTATTTTTGCGTTCTACCAAGAGATGGCGCTGCTGCGGTCATTCTCTTTTTGGAAACCTATCGTCGGCTGTTTTTTTTTTCCTTTTCGTTTCGCTCTTGCGCAGGAACCTGGTTTGATTTAGACGTTGACTTAAAATAGAAGCTGCGAATTTAAAAAAAAAATAGAAAAGAAAAGAAATAAATATGCTGGATTATTATGATTATTAGCTCAGAGATTGCGCTTCGAATTATTTTCATTCCAAAAATTAAAAATAAAACTGAAAACAGAGAAAATATCCTTGGAAATAAATACACGCGTAAGTTGTGTTTGCGTTTTACTAATAGATTGCGCTGCGTCACCTTTTACCTTTTTGATTGCCCTTTCGTTTTCTTGCGCTTTCAAGTTTCAAAAAACCCTCCCCTTTTTTTATACATCGTTCTCTGCGAATTTACCCTACGCTTACATCTAAGGTGCAAATGATTGATGTTAAACGCCTGGACGTTAGGTGTCGCTTCAAGTTGTAAGTAAGTAAGCAAGCAAGTCAAGCCAAGAGATGGCGCTGCATCGTTCTTTGTCTTTTCTTCTTGAAACTTTTCATTTTCCGTTTATGCTGAGGAGCAAGACCCGTTTTGAGTGAGTACGCGTTGACTTAAAAGGAATTCGGAAGTAAGAGAGAGAAAACACGCTTGCCAAAACAGGATGCAAAAAATCCTTAGCGTCGCGTGCATTTTGCGAGTCAGTCTGCATCTGGCGATGCAGAAAAAACGTGCTTGCCAAAACAGGATACAAAAAAATCCTCAATGTTGCGTGCATTTTGTGAGTCACTCTGCATCTGGCGATTGGTTTTGCAGTGCTTTCGGAGAATTGTTGTACGTACTCTGTTTACATCTCAAAATTTCCTTGCGGTAAAGAATAACGTAATCCTGTACGTAAATTCAAGGTCGTTAGAAATGTGAGATTTGAGAGAGTGAAACTCTGGTTGAGTGCATGTAAGAGTGAGAAAAGTGCAGTAACCACATCACTCCGGTTGAATTATCGAAAACGCAGCGCTCTATGATCGAGTGCAGTCAATCGAAAACGCCGCTGATCATTCATTATATTATGATTAATTAAGTAATTGGAAAATATTTTTAAAGGTGTTGATTATGTCGACGTATTACGCCGCTCAACTGGGGATCGCCCTGAGCGTGTTGGATCCTCGTTCTTCGCGGGAATGTAAGTGAGGAGGGGGTTGATTTAGTTTAGTCTTTCTCATCATCATCATAATCAACGTGATCACGACGATGATCTTCTGTAGCTCAATGTATGTATATGTAAATGATGGGTCTACGACGTCAGTAGTGGACATTATCATGATCGCTTGTTTATAAATATTTTATCGGGGCCTTTATTTAATTTTTTTTATTTTTGGAAAAGAGCGCGGCTAGCTCGCACGTTTAAAAACCCGATCTTGCCATTGTATTTCGAGAAAGCTAATATAATTAGCGAAACCGTAGCGCATTTTATTTTTCGAAATGAAAAAGATTTTTTTTTTTTTTAGATAGGAAAAAATAATGGGTTAGTGCAAGCTGTTTCGTTTTTTTTTTTGTTTTTGTTTTTTTAGTTGTAGGTAGGGTGAATTGACCGTTTTGTTTTCTTTACAACCCCATGCAATGTAAACATAAATATGTACTGTGTACCCCATTTCCATTGTTTGGTAAATGATAGTCTTCCCAATTTCTCGTTCTAAACAAGAGTGTTCTATAATAAGCATTTAAAAAATTTAAAGAAATTTTATTGTCGGTGGTTATTATTTTTAAAAAAAGAAATAGTCTTCCCCCCCTTTTCATTTCTTTACGACTGCACAATTATCTGTGATTTGTATATTTTATTTTAAACGTGTTTACTTTTTCCTACGTCGTTTTCTGTCTGTTAGGCAGGGACGACCTTGTCTCTTGTAGCAATTTGTAGTTAGTTGTCCTGTAGGTTGTTGTAGGATTACGATAGCGTGTAAGAAAAATCCAAGTCCCGACTTTGAGCGGAGGGTTTGCATTTATAGGTGTGTACAGGATCGAAAAAAAAAAAAACGTTGACTTGTTGAATAAGATGGACGTGAATGTCGGGAGTCTGGCGTAGTTTTAGGGCTGCTGTGTAACAGTGCCAAAGTATGGGTATTTGTATTTATAAAATGGACAAAATTTTAGCAAAATAAAAATGTAACTCTGTTTTATAGTTTTGCTTTCGTCACCGGAAGTGAAGGAAGAAAGTTAAAGAAAATATTGTTCACTAGCAATTTAATAAGTGACATTTACAGGGTAGCAACAGTTCAGGAACTCGGGGCTTCCGTGTCCTCCTGTAACTGCCGAATTACTTTCGGGGGTTTAAAGTATCATGTAAGACCGTACCGTTTTCGAAACTGCACAACACCTGTTCGCAAGGCAGGCGTCGTTTGGCTTGGGGCAAAGTATGATGCAGCGATTGGTGAGGTCTTCCTCGTCGAACTCCGGCTGCACCGTGGTGGAATGTATGCCCTCGTTGTGGAAAAATTCTTTTACCTTGCCCGCCACGGCCATGTAATCGGAAACATTTTTGCATCTACAACTCAAAGCTTTGATTATTTTTTTCTTTCTTAATATTGTTAAGGGTTTGCAGAGATGTCAGTTTTTAATTCGACCACAGTATATTAATCTTATTTTCAAATGCGAAACTCGACAAGGATATCAAGTATCTGAAAGAGATAGTTGGTTTTTAATAGCGTTTTTCGCTGGCTGCACTAATATGCACTGAGTGTATCTCTTTCTCGTTTTATTACGTAAAGCTAAACAGAGATGGAGATACACTCAGTGCGCACTGGCGCAGCCAGTGGAAAACTAGAATAAGAATCTCACTTTCGTCTGTGTACATTCAGCAAAAACGCACGTTTTACACGAGAGCGGAACGTGAGGACAAAATGTAAATGCCTTTCGTGTGCAATCGGCAACTTTCGCTCTTCATTCCTTTTCATTGCACCAGACGACGGCGTAACCCGAATCCGGATATTAAAAAAAGAATGCGTCCTATCTCTGTTGCGTTACTGATTTAAATGGCCAAGGCCATCGGCAGCTTATGCCAAAGATCAAACGTTCCGCCCTTAGTGACTATCTTCCGTCTAAATTAGTATTCTGTGATCCGGCGATTTTTCCTACACCTTTCGTCTCAAAAACTGACTTTTATGCCGCAAGCGAGAACCTTATGTGCACGGAAGCGATGATCCGATTTCCTGCCAATTGCCAAACGTGCAGTTCGTGTATGGCCAGAACGCCGTCGACGTTTTCGATAAGGCGCTGCTTGATCCCCTCGATTTTGATGTGTTTCGGCACGGTCTGCAGCAGAATCAAGGCCGAATCCCTCAGCAGCGACCAAACGGAACAGAAGATCAACAAGGCGATGATTAAGCTGACCGTGGGGTCCAAATAGTGCTTGTAATTCCACCTGCAGAACAAGTACGTCAAGCTGGAGGCGATGATCAGAGTCGAACTGATGGCGCCCGTCAGCGAATGCATGAAGATGGCGCGCACGTGCATTTGCCCCGGGTGCAATCTGCGTTTAACTCGACGCGGGCGTCTGGAATTTTCCTGCGTCTTCTTATGGACTTCCACGTTGTCGTTGTCGTCGGCGCTTTTGCTCGATTGATTGTGGTCGTCGTCGTCGGCGACTTGGACGTCCTTTCTGAATTCGACAGTCTGAATCTGGACGTCTCTGGTTTCGGCCAAGTTGCTGAAGTAGTACGTTACGCTTTTGTCGCTTTTGCCGTTTCGTGAGAAACCGTAACCTTAAAGAATCAAAATTTCTGCGTTTGTCTCAACCTAATCGGAAACACTGATTTCTACATTTTATACAGCAATTCGTGTAAGTAAGGAAAGAAATTGTAAATTGTTGAATTCTGGTAAAAACCGACTATACGGTACGTGCGCGCAAGGCACTTTCCATCCACGGCAATTCCTAGGATACACAACCTCTACTATACAGGCTGTCCATTTCTCAAGCCCAAGCATGGGGATTTCGCTTATCTTAAGAGATACGAGATCGGTTAAATTAGGCCAAAGTTGCGTATTTTTATTCTAATTAATAATCTGAAAAGCAATTGAAATTATTCCTTTTCATTTTGAAGATATTGAGAAAAAACTAAAATTCTTCATTTTCTTCTTTATTTTTTAAATCGAAAACCGATAAAGCTAGACATTTATAACTTACACATTATTAAGGCACTTTTGTTACGTAGAATCTAAATCTGTCATTACATATACCCGAGCCGTCAAAATTACAGAGATACGACTGTCACTTGTTTTTTTTTTATGGGCGCCATATTGGATTTTCATATTTCTAAATAAACATTTTTTTCTCCGATTCTAGCAATGTATCACACATTAAGGTTGATTCGACTTTTTGGCTGAAACTTCAATTTTTTAATTTTTACAAAGAGCGCTATGGAAACAATCGAGATGTTGACGCTTGCATGGCGCTAGCTAGATCAATTGAAAACGCGAAAGCATTTCTAAAAGCTCGAAAGTCATAATATTTTAATTGTAAACAACTCCCGCTTTCAGTGCAAAATAATCCTTCTAGCTCAACAAACCAAATTGTTTCAAAGCTACCACATTAAGTGGTATGAAGAATGAAGAAGAAAAAATGGAACTTCTTCTGCCCGGCGATAATGAATGACGAATAAAATTTTGTACGTTTATAAGAAGCCAGTTAGAAGGAAATACAAATTTCCTTCAAATTGTGATACGATCCGATGCCGGCGAGGCAAATACAAAGTCACCAATGATGAATAGCTGTTCAAACAACACAGCAAATATAAAAATCTTCATTGTCTGAAAACGGTTACCTAAATTTTCGTAAAAAAAACGTTTATTGTGAAATACATTAATAAACAGTTGATTTCAACAAGATGGCTTGCTCTATCTTGTCACCTGAGTTGTTGATTGTTTGACTAAAATGTTTTCTAAGAAGAAATAACGGAGACATCGGCTGGCCAGCAGAGGGTCAGATTTATCTCCCACAGACTATTTTCTGATGGGTAGGTACAATGAAACACAATTTTATAATACAAAAAGTTGCAAAGTTTAAGCTACTTTTTGTGGGGTTATGGATATGGATTTTCGAATGACGATTCTTTTGTTTCTTTCAGAATTCTCCACCTGGCGTGGTATGTAAAATTGACTGCAGTTTGTCTTGTTAAACCCGAAGAATTGTTTTGTACTTAAAGTGGGGGCTGTTTGCAATAAGAATATTATAGAAATTGAGTGATGAAAAAGTGATTTTGAAGAGTGCAGAATTATATACTTTCGCATTTTCCGTTGGTTAAGCTAAGGCCACATAAGTGACAAAATCGTGATTGTTTCCATAGCGCCCTTTGTAAAACTTAAAAAATTGAATTTCGGCCAAAAAGTCGAATCAACCGTAATGTGTGGTACATTGTTAGAATCATAGAGAAAATCTTTATTTAGAAATATGAAAATCCAATATGGCGTCCATAAGAAAAAAAAAAAGTTGACAGTCGTATCTCTGCAATTTTGACAGATCGGGTAAATGTAATGACAGATTTAGATTCTACGTAAAAAAGTGCCTTAATAATGTGTAAGTTATAAATGTCTAACTTTATCAATAAAAACTCTCAATATCTTCAAAACGAAAAGGAATAATTTAAATTGCCTTTCAGATTATTAATTAGCAAGAAAATATCCAACTTCGGCCTAATTTAACCGATCTCGCATCTCTTAAGATAAGTGAGATACCCATGCTTGGGCTCGAAAAACGGACAGCCTAGGTAACCACATATCCACGGTAATCCGACATCCTAGGTAATCGGATATTCTAGGTAACCGGACATCCTAGGTAATCAGATATTCTAGGTAAAAACTAGACATCCTAGGAATCGCCTCCCTGTAATTATCATATCTGCCTTGGGATCTTCACTAACCGTGGAATGAAACTGACTCGATGATGTTAATGAGTAACCCCACAGATCCGGCGATGAGCATCAAATGGGGCCTGATTATCCTCTCGATCAGCAGAAACCTCTCGAACGATTTGACCGTCATCGAAAAGCTCAGCGCCACCGTGAAGACTGCGTTGATCAGCGCGGCCACGACTTCGGCTCTTGCCAGACCGAACGTACTCTTTTTCCATTTCTTAGATGACACCTGCAAAGTCAAGAAATTGAATAAATTCTTGAATGGCATCGCCCTCACCCCCATGTGCCGATTTGTTCATTGTAACGCGAATTGAAAAGGCGGAACGGACAAAACAAAAGCGACTGCATTAGGTACTTTCTTTCGCTTAATAAAAGTTTGAATCGTGTTTCGAACAGTTTGGATCTGAATTTCGTAGTTGTTGCAACAAAACACCTGACTTGAATTTTTGATCGACAGTTCATTTGTAAATAACCATAATTCAATCCAAACAAGTTTTAAAAATAGACAGATTCAAAGAAACGAATGTCTGTTCTTGAATCAAAACACGTTTGGATCACGATTTTGTGAGCGAAAGAAAGCAGCTATTATAAAATGAAATGAATTTAAAACAAATGCTCGCGCGAAACGCGTCACCAACTTAACGAGAATCAAAAAGTTTTTAATTGTGCCTATAGCTTTCCGAAGCCGAATGCGATAATACACATTACAAAAGTGTCGATGAAAAATGTAGTTTATTTTATATGTCTATAAAAGAAATGTAATGTATTTACTTACTCGCAGTGCAATGTAAGCTCCTAGTAACGTTACTACATTGCCGAGCATGTGAAAACTGTCGGCCACCATCGCCAAAGAATGCGTAAAATAGGCAACTGTAATTTCGAATAAGAACAGCCCACCAACTAGCAGGAACAAAATGAGAAGCCGAAGTTTGTTCGTGCATGTTTCGACTCTTCTACTAGTAGATTTCATGCTACCTGCAATGGAACTCACTGCACTAATTCAGGTGGCGATGACGAGTTTAAGTACCTTCAGAGATGTGGTTTTGAGTTTCGAACAGGTTTTCATTTTAACCGCCGGGTGATGGTCGATTTGGAACGTGAATTTTACGAAAACTTGCATAGAACCGTCAAAACTGTCAAATTCGAGTTAGTTAAAAAAAAAAAAACGTGGAATTTCGATTGGCCAAGAAATAGTGACGCGTCTCTCATCTACGTCGCTATGACAACCACCGGGATAAACATAAAAAGAAAAGCCGCGCGAAATACACGACCCAACGACATCCATAGCTGATAAAATAATAATAGCGAGTCATTAAAAATTATTTTGGTCAAGGGCGGATGAAAAGGAAAACGTTAGAGAGTCGAAAAATTTTGTGCAAATCGTTCTTGGCTGCTCGAGGTTCTCACTGCAATCAAAAACGATTTGCATAAAATTTTTCTAAAATCTTTCATTATGCTTTGACAGCAAGCATGGCCGCCTTGCATGGGGGACTCATTAGGAGCAAATCCCGCTTCAATTTGTCTATCCTACTGCAATGTTAGGTCAAAAAGCGATAGTAAGATGTCGCTATTTTATGTTAGAGAGTCGCTTTCCATTTCATGACCGCCCTTGACCAAAATAATTTTACCAAATTGGAGATTAGGTAATGATAAAGAACGTAGACAGAACAAGCGGAACGAACAAGAAATTGTTACCGAAATATCGAGGCCCTTATGAAATTAAAGCCAAATTAGACAGATATGTGGTAACGGATATTGAAGGATTTGAAGTAGAGATTGGATGTGCATTGCCCGGTTACCTATAATTACACAAGACGTAGAAAATGCTTCAAAATGATACCAAACATAATATATTTTGTGCGTACTATCTTTAGACAATTGTTTTGTAACGGTAATTTCAAAGACTTACTCACTTTGTTTAGATTTTAAGCTTCAAAGCTTCCGGTTAAACTTAAAAGTTTACTATTCAGCTATTCACCAGACACTATGAATCATTAAACCTGTAAACCACCTGCAAACAATTAAATAACATCAAGAAAAGATTACTTCTCGTTCGATTTGCGAGGGAAATTTAAATTTTTGAATGGACCCGGTACATTCATGTATGCACCCTGGTGAATGCACCCATGTGGGTGCTTTCAATGCACCGGGTTCATTTCCTGGCCCATCTCTAATTTGAAGTGACCCAAATACCATTTCAAGGAGTTTTTGATTCTTATAAAATGAAACCGTGGATATCTGATCCTTAATACCTTCCCGACTAATTTCAGTTCCTTATTAACCGAGGTGTACCTAACATTGTTAAAATTTTAATTCAATTTCACGAATGTTTATTATGTTAAGTTAAAACCTGTATTTAAATAACGTATAAATTGAGAACAATCTGTTGTCAGATTGGCTAAACTGATGTAGATCCAGAAACAAATTTTTTTATAATAGTGGTAAGACTAACAGAGAGTAACGTTGGCAAAAGTGCGACGGCATCGTGACGGCAAGAAGAACGTAGTCGGTGGTCACGATTTAGTCAGAAAATAAAAAAATCTAAAATACTAAAATGTCTTTCTTTCAAAATTTATAATTTCAAGTTATCGGCCTCTACACAGAGAAGCAAATGTTTACTAATTAATGACTTTTTCTCAAAATAAATAAATTAAGCAGTTAAAAGGCAGTCAAGTACACCAGTTTCCAATAAAAAAAAATACTGCAGTAACTTACATTTTTATTTACTTTGTGACTAAATCGTAAGAAGAATATCAAAAGTTACAGACAAGAAAAAGTCTCCTATCGAATGCTTTGAATTTATTAACTAAAGTTATCTTCCTAACCTTAAAAAAAGTTATAGTAAGATGTGTGTTGTGGCAACTCTGTTTTCCACGCTAGCAATTCATTGCAAGTAACTAAAACCACCAGCAAATGTGACTTACCTTCTTGTGGAACCTCATACCAAATTTCATCCAAATCAGTTCAGGCGTTCCATTGTTACAAGAAAAATTAACTTTTCCTTCAAGAATTTGAAGAATACTGGCTTAACGACACCATTAAGGATATAGGTAAGTTTGGTTAAATCGTCTTATTTTGAGTCCAGGAATCAGTGATTTATGTCCAGTTCCACCAAGCCCCTAACGTCATCTTAACTTTAAGCGCCGCTTATATGTGTCACATTAATGTTATGTAACCTCAAATGTTTAAATTTAAGCTCGGCTTAAGTGTTTGGTGCAACTGACCATAAGCCATGTCCACGGAATTTAGAGACAGCCCGTATACGTATGGATTGATTTTTTTAACATTTGTATTTTTTTTCATTTGCAGTGGGTTTCTCGATTGTCAAAAACGTTTTTCATTTCTTTCAATTGCTTCAAATTTTTCAGAATCAGTTATTATAATTTTGTTTGGAAATTTTTAAAAAATTTCCCACTCCGATCGCGTTTCTGGGTCATTAAAGAAGTTGGTTTTTTTTTTTGTTCTGATTGTTTACTCATAAAATGTAGCGATTATCTTTTGTTCCCGAGAAATTGAAAAATTCCCTACATTTTAATGCAATTTGGTGTCTATTCTGTATCAAAACCGTTAAATTTAAAGGGGTGTTAAATTTTGTTGATACGGTAACAACCAATCATGGAAGTGTATTTTAAATTTTAAAAGACCTCTAAATTTTAACAGCCCGCTTTTTACGTTTTGTTTGAAATTATCCCTAGATTTAACGATTTTTCTTCAGGTTGGCAACACTGCCGTAAAAAAAACGCTTGACATTTATATTTTACTTATTTTTAATTTTATGTTGATTGATAGAAAACGAAGAAGACATTCATAATTTGTTTATAAAACACACTTTTTTTTTTAAAGCAGATTTTAATACGAAATAATTTTGTTATTGAGGTTATTATTTGTGTGTCGTTAATGGAGATTGGACTCCCAATTAAAAATGTCCAACAACAGATCTATGCATCTCTGTATGTCCGCGTCACCACCCGAAGTTATCGATTGTATTTCCTCCTTGTAATTCTCCCTCAAGTATTTCTTAACCACCGGATGCGGGCATATATTTGTGAGTGTCTGAAATAATGAATGAAGCGATTAATGAACATGAATAAGCCAGAAACAAATCCAAAGAATGTATTACTTTTAAGGCGAACAGCTTGGCGTCATTGTGGTGATCATCATGGCAAATCGTCACCAAACGGTCTGGCAGATGTTTCACTGTGGTTGCGTCTATGATGGCACGCATTTCGATGGTTGCGAACATGAGGACGGAAGCTGCAGCTGCGTAAACCTCCGGCTCCTAAAAGAAACAGTCATCCTCAGTTAATGAATGCTTGTCACTGTCTGAGACGCTACAAATTCTTTTATTACCTCATGGTGTAATAACCTGTTGAGTTCTCGTAATATGCTAGGTGACAGCGCCATCCGTTTTCCAGGGTATGTAACAAGTATCCTCTTCAAACACCTTAGAGCACCCGCCAACAAGTCTGGATTTCCACATTCCAACAAACTAAGCTGCAACAGATTTTTCTTTGCGTAATCAAAATACAGTTAGGTGTCAATAAGAAACTAACAAACGTTGTATAAGCGTCATTTTCTAAAGCCTGATCGATACCATCGCAATCGTACATCAACGAGTGCAATGTTTCTAGATGGATGGCCACAATCCGTTCATCGTCCTTGCAAACGCTATCCAAGAGGACGGGTAAGAATCCAAAGTCGACGAGTTCATCCGCAGCTAGAAATTCAAAACTCGAATTAATCTACTAAGTTGTACGTAAAGAAAACATCTTACCCAACCAGAAACTTGCCAAAGTTTCAAGACACTTAGCAGCTTTGATCCTCACGGCTCCCTCGACATCATCGACTGCCATACACAGATTCGTAAGGGTCCTTTGATTTTTAACAATAGCCATTTTCCCATCGGCGACGTTGGCCAGGCAAGTCAGAAGAATGCAGACGCGTTCACGCACAGCAGGGTCCTCATGTGGTAATAAATCTGATAACCTATTTATTTATTTGTTTCGTTTTGAAATCACTCCTACGGGCATGCATACTATCATCGTTGTCTCACCTGTCAGGAATTTTTAATTTTATAGCCTCGTAGCCCCTCTCTGGATCGTGAACCAAATCCGTGATGGTCAAAATAGCCTGTATGGCAACCACCGGATCTTTGCTGTGTAATTCTCTACGCTAGTGAAAATAATTTGCAGGTGAGAGACACTGACGTAATTTTTTGTTTCGACGTTCATATATTTTACCAATTTTGGCATGGCCCATCTTCCGAATGCCAACGGTCTGCGCGTCACATCCGCATTTTCTATGGGTATGCAGGGTTGTTCTGATGTCAGGCGGTTTAAAGGTGGTTCAAAATCGCCCGAGTCTAGCGTCGGTTGGCGTCTGGCTGTAAGAAGTTAAAGCCCCGGAGTTGACATCATGGTGGTTAATGTACAGTATTGTGTACCCAAATCGACTGAACGGTTTATGATCCTTGCGTTCACTCCACTGGAGCGTTTCTGAAGGTACGAGTGCTTATGAGGAGAATACATGTCTTTGGATGTTCTGGTTCAAGTTGAGAGCCTCCCTAAATTTGTGACGGTTTAAAAGTTTGACGTAAGCAACTTTTTTTTTCTCCTTGGTTCTTCCAGTTGGAACTGACTTGATCAGTTATTTTATTGTTTTATTCCTTGATGACCAACAACAATCGCTGCTACCAGAAAAGACCAAATCAAGGGCATTTCGCATTGCATAAACGCGTGAATTTCGGTGTTTTTGTTATAATAGTGAATACTGACAGTTTATAGAAACAATGTGCAATGTGTGGCAAAGCCGGTCGGAGAAGAAAGAGCTGGGATTAACATTTCACAGGTAAAAAGAAGAGTCCTTGATATGGACCCTTTTAGTATCGGATGTATATCGCTTGTGCTTCATCCTCTCTCTTACATAATTCAAGGCTACGCCGATACTTATCACTTACGATTCGTTCAGATTCATTTAGACAGTCATTGCAAGGTTGGTGAAACTGATATTGTATCTAGTAATATAGACTAACTACTCTATAGACTGGAATCGG
Organism: Prosopocoilus inquinatus; assembly: GCA_036172665.1. NCBI lineage: Eukaryota > Metazoa > Arthropoda > Insecta > Coleoptera > Lucanidae > Prosopocoilus > Prosopocoilus inquinatus. The sequence goes on from CM069869.1 coordinate 75,337,385, forward strand.
GAAGGCTGAGAAATTCAGACAAGTTTCTGCGCTCTCTTGTGATTGGAATAAAAACTAACCTTGTTGAGCGGGTTGCCTACTGCACATATGATTTAATATTATTTGCTTTCAATCTGGGGTATCCATGAATAACTTAGCAAGTCAAAATGACACTTTTGACTTACCTGGTTATTTATGAAATGTCTTACCGTGTAAAAAACTACAAAAATATATATAGGTTCTCAAATTTATATATTAGGTGCTTTTCTTTTACATAAAAAAGTAGTTTCAAAATATTCAGCGGCTTTAAGCTCCATGTTTCTGTTTATAGGACATTACACACCAAACGTTCCGTTGAATAAGTAGATCTGAACTGCTTCATTCAATTTTTTTACTCCGAAATTGTTGTCATCTGAATGTTTTCTGACTAAAAAGTTGATAATATTCTTTCTTCTGACATTCGGTATTGCGTCAGTCAAAAATAATTCTTCCGCCTACAGATACCAGAACGCAATATCAACAAAATTCTTTGCGATGGATTAAAATTTGACAATTGTGAAATTTATGTTGGCTCTTCCTCGATTTCCAACCTTGAGTCATTGTAGCGAAGGCGCCATCTATTGTATAGAGGTGGAACCATTTCATACCAATCACAACTCGCTCATTAATAGTCCTCGTCGTTTTAATTAAAAACGACAAAATTATTTTCTCTCTAGTTATTCTGCTCATTTTTTTTCCGTCTAAAAGCATTTTAACAATAATTGCGACAAAGAACATCAACAGCAGTTCCAAGACGAAGTTCTTTTCCAAGAAAAGATGAAACTTGTTGTCGTGACGAAAAAAAAAATCTGCATCAATTTTCTAACGATTTTTATTTGCAACGTATCATTATTTAGTTTTTGGCAATGACAAAAAAAATATCTTTTAATTGCTATACAAAAATGATGGCAGGTACATCAAAAGAAAACATAAAAATCGTCTCTCCAAAAAAAAACAATCACGCTGTAACGTTAAGCACAACAGTCAATTCTAAAAGCAAAATAAATTTATATACTTATAAAAAATATATAAATAACGCAGAGTGTAACTCATCGACTTCACATGTAGAATTTGCAAGCGACGAGTTATTTATTTATTTATTTTTTTGTGTGTTTGTTTCTAATTTCCAACACTTATTTACTTCTACTTTATTGCGATTTAAAATATTAAAAGAATACTCTTAAGTATTAACAATTTGGCTCAACGATAACTCTCTAAGTATCTTCGGCTCGTTCGCGTCATTCGTCTTTCAGTCGCAACTCGCGAGGCTCATGGGGCGCCGGGAGTTTCGTGTAATTAGGTTCCACACCCCAAATATCCCTGCCGTAATCAATGATGGTGCGATCGCTCGAGAACTTTCCGGAACTGGCGATGTTATGGATCGCCATCTCCAGCCACTTGGGTTGATCCTAAAACGCATTTTTTAAATTTATTTATTAGGAGTGTTCCATTCCTAATTAGAATATTTTTTATCGCGGTAAGCCGTGATTGGTCATCATGTTAAACCGAAGGATTTTAAATTTTCTGTCAATGGGCGCGTTTAGAGATTCTCTAAACGCGCCCATTGTAATGTACGTCAAAATGTGACACTTCAAGCCAGATTGATTGATTGAGAATGAAATGAAAATATTGCAACATTGCCTAATTCGGAGTAACATTAAAATTTAAATCGAAATAACTTTCACTGTCAAGTTTTAGTTACAAACAGGAGTACCACATTCTCACTAGACATTTACGACATACTGCGAATGGGTTATATTTATTTATTTTTTTGTTAAATTTGGCGTTTCTGTACAAACCTCGTAGGTCTTGCTGACTTTCTCTTGGGCTGCGATGTACGCCTCGTAATCAGCCAGAAGGTAAAACCTGTCGTACTTCAGAAGAATGTCGGCGATATCTCTGAACTCGTCGGGTTTACCGGGGCTGAAGAATCCGTTCTGAATTTGATCGATGACTTGCTTAAGCTCGGAATTATTCTCGTAGTACGAATGGGCGTTGTAGCCCTTCCTCTGCAACTCCTCGACTTCTTCCACGGTCATCCCGAAAATGAAAATGTTCTCCTCCCCCATCTCCTCGGCCATTTCTACGTTAGCACCATCGAGGGTGCCGATGGTCAAAGCTCCGTTCAGCATAAACTTCATGTTGCCCGTGCCCGACGCTTCGGTGCCCGCGGTGGAGATCTGCTCGCTTAAATCAGCCGCTGGAATGATTTTCTCGGCGAGGGTCACTCGGTAATTCTCCAGGAAAATCACCTTCAATTTGTCTCCGACGATCGGATCGTTGTTGACGACGTTCCCCACGTAATTAATTAATTTTATGATTTTCTTGGCGGTGTAATAGCCCGGCGCTGCCTTCCCCCCGATCATAATCGTCCTCGGCACGAATTTAGCGGCGGGGTTCTTCTTGATCCTGTTGTATAACGTGATGATGTGCAGGCAATTCAGCAGCTGACGCTTGTACTCGTGGATGCGTTTCACGTGGATGTCGAAGATGGAGGCCGGATTGACCTTGATGCCGTATTCCCGGTCGAGCAGTTCCGCCAGCCTCAGCTTGTTCTCCTGCTTCACTTTCATCACGGCCCTCTGAAAGTTACCGTCTTTGGCCCACTGCTTCAGCTGCTGGAGCTGGTCGAGGTGGACGATCCAGTCTTCGCCGATTTTGTCGGAGATGAGGTCGCTGAGTCCCGGATTACACATGAGGAGCCACCGTCTGGGCGTGATGCCGTTCGTTTTGTTTTGGAACTTGTCGGGAGTCAATTCGTAAAAATCTTTAAACCTTAAAAACCAAATTAAATTACTGAATTTAATAATAACAAAAAATTCTTTTTCTTTTTCATTTTTATCAGTAGTTTTACCGAAACTTAAAGTTGTAGCAGAAACTGAAACTTAAAGCCTGTAAGGAAAGGACAGTACAACAATAAACTGCGCGGAAAAGAGCATCAATCGCATCAAACATAAATAACGGGGACAAGCTGATACAAACTCGGAAGAGTTTTCATCCACTAGGGCATCGAGTTACGCTCGCTGATTGCAGAAAACCTCCCACGAGGTGCTGCCGACATTAACAGACCTGCCTTGGTCCCAGGGCCGCAGCCCGCACACATAAACAAAACCACCACGGTGTCTTGGGGATATCACATCGACGACTGACTGCACGCTCCAGGCGCGGTAAAAATTAAGAAAGCCAAACTTGGCCTTGCCTCTAACGAAGAAAGTAAGGACTTGAACGAATCAGTCATCGTAACAGAAGCAAAAACCAACCGTGTATAGCTGACGTCAATAACAACCAACGGCGTCAAATGTCAAATGTAAATGTAATTTATCTCTCGGCCGAAATAACAGCGACGTCGCCGGATTTTATCGCCGGTCTCGCCGTTTACAATAAGCATTCAATTTAATTCCCACGAAATATAATAGAATGTAACTGCCATGACATTTGAATCTTGAAACGCACCCCAGCTACAGCATAAGTCCTTTATTAATGGATTTATCCTTCACTATTTTCATAGAAATAACGTGATGCCTGTAGGTAATTAATGAAAGGCAACGTTGCTTTTTTAATTGCAATTAATTAAACAGCAATTTAGCAGTTCTTTTTGAGCGATAAAAAATATTAAATTAATTGTTAGAATACTGATAAATCATGAGTCACACTCTATAGTCTATTGAGTTGCAAATCTAAAAAAAAATAATAATAAAGTTTTAAAAAGTCCCAATTTTCTTGAACACGTCCCTATTTTTCAAAGTCAATGTTCCGATTAACGAAACTTAGAAGTTTGCTAAAGATCCCAAGTCTGATTAAGTCTAAACAGGCGTATCATGAAATGTACCTCGGCCACGGCACAGGAATTTTAGAACGTACCTCAGCCACAGCATAGGCGCGGTTTTAACGATGTTATCGGACATTAATTTGCAAAGGAGTGAAGTGAAAAGAAAAAGACTGTAATTACAAGGAAATAATTAAAATGGCGTATCTGATACGTTGTTTCCAAAGCCGATCAAGTAAAAAAATGTCAATCAAATTTAGTGACCCTAGATTATACTTACAAGTCTTTTTTAATAATCTCAGAGTGTATCCTGGCGACGCCGTTGACAGCATGCGATCCAACTATAGACAAGTGGGCCATGTTGACTCTTTTCTCGCCATCCTCCTCAATCAGCGACATCCTCCTCATCCTGTCAAGATCGCTCGGCCACTTCTTCTGCACCTCTTGCAAATGCAGGAAGTTGATGTGGTAAATGATCTGCAGGTGCCTGGGCAGGATGCTCTCCAACATAGTCGTCGGCCACCTCTCGAGAGCCTCCGGCAGGACCGTGTGGTTCGTGTACGCGCAAGTTTTCACCGTGATGCCCCAGGCCTTCTCCCACTGCAATCCCTCAATGTCGACCAGGATGCGCATGAGCTCCGGGATCGCCAGCGAGGGGTGGGTGTCGTTGAGTTGGATGGCGACCTTCTCCGGGAGGAGCTCGAAGTTGTTCCTGATGTGATCGCGACAGCCGAACCTGGACGATTTGAAGCGACGGATTATGTCCTGGAGGGTCGCCGCGCACATGAAGTACTCCTGCTTTAGGCGCAGCTCTTTGCCCTCGAAGAAGTTGTCGTTGGGGTAGAGGACGCGCGAAATGTTTTCGGCCAGGTTGCGATCCAACACGGCCTGGATGTAATCGCCGTCATTAACTGCAATTAACAAATTAACGTTACGGATTAGATTTAGTTACAAAGCAACCGTCAAAAGCAAAAAAATACAGTTTCCTGTAATTTTCCTTTCTCCAAAATTGCGACTGTTTAAATATGACTTCATTGATTTCAGATTTGACAAGCTCAAAACTCTTGTGTAAAGCCAAATTCATTGCTAGGCGTTTTGCGTTCTATACGATTCTATTGGCCGAATTTAAAAGTATATATTTTGTTCAATTAAAAGCCAATCAAGTATCTATCTCGTAACGCGGCGATGAAAAATCGCCTAGCAATAAATCCAGCTTAAAAGTCGAATTTAAGCAGTACCATTTTGGGGAGAAAAAAAATTACAGGAATCTGTAATTGTTTACTATTTTTTTTTTGCTTTCGACTGTACTTCTAACAATTCTTTACTTACAGAACTTCAAATTGAAATCAATCGGCGACTTGGCACTCCACAACCGCAGGCTGTTGACGACGTTGTTGTTATAACCGGGGATCGGATTGTCGTATGGCAAGGCGAACACGACTTGCGTGTTGACCCACTTCTTTCCGTGGGGGCCTTCCTCGACGTGCCCGTAGAAGTTGACGGGGATCATGTATTCGGGCCTGGCCTTTTCCCACGGGTTGCCGAACCGAAGCCAGTCGTCGGGTTCCTCTTGCTGTTCGCCGTTGATCATCTTCTGGGCGAATATGCCGTACTCGTATCTTATCCCGTAGCCGTACGCCGCCATGCCTAAGGTGGCCATCGAGTCCAAGAAGCAGGCGGCCAAGCGCCCCAGGCCGCCGTTTCCTAAGCCGGCGTCTTCCTCTACGTCTTCCAGTTCCTCTATGTCTAAACCTAGCTGGTAGAGAGCTTCGTCGCACGACGATTGGATGCCTATGTTAATCATGGTGTTGGTGAGAGATCTTCCCATGTAGAATTCCAGAGAGAGGTAGTAGACTCTCTAAAAAACAAAAATTAAGAAGAAAGAAAACCAATCTTCTAGGCTACGCTAGTAGGTCTACATGGTATTGATTAACAGTTTCGTGAAACGCTTGAAGATCGCGTAAATCTGTTTGAAATGTCAATTGCAACACGACAAATTAATGCGATAAAAAGAGAAAAAACAAAAATAAAACAAAAGAATGTGGATGCTCCCAAAGCGCCGATAGAAAAAAAAAAGAAATTGTTTGAAATGTCAATTGCAATACGGGAAATTCACGTGAGAGAAAGAAAGAGCGAAAAAGCTTGCATCGCAGATCACTAGAAGAAAAAACAAACAAAAGAAGATCGGCACTTCTGAACGAATCAAATTGCCGGTAGAAAAAACAAACGAAACTATTTCAAATGTCAATTGCAACACGAGAAATTAATGCGACAAAAAGAGAAAGAAAATGATTTTCATATGTAAATCACTCAGGTTTAGTTGAAATAAAAGAGAGTCGACCATTTTAAAGCGAATCAAATCGCCGACAGAAAAAAAAGGAAACTGTTTGAAATGTCAGTTGCCACACGAGAAATTAATGGGACAAAAAGAAAGACAGCAAGAGATTGGCGCATGTAAATTGCTAGATGGTAGTCAAACAAAAACAAAACAAAAGAAGATCGACGCGTCTGAAGCGAATCAAATTGTCGATAGAGAAAAAAAAATGCATCAAATGTCAATTGCAACACGAGAAATACAACGCAAAGAAACAAAACAATATTTTTCATTCGTTCTCGGCTCTCTTTCCCGATAGAATCTTTTAATCGACGATCTTCTTTTATTTTCTGTTCATCCAAATCTGCATTTTGTCGTTGTTTTTTCTTTTTTCTTCTTATCGGATTGATTCTTACTTTTTGTTGGCGTCTCTACTTGTGCATTTTTTGGCCAAAGATTACAACGAGATTAAGTATTGGAAAGTAAAAAAATCTTTGTTCTTCCGGTCACAATTAATTTCACAGTGGTAATTTGATTTGACAGATGAATTGAAATCCATTCACAAAAAGAAATCAAGAAATTTCCATATTATATCGCCGATTATCATTTATTTTCTGTTTGCTTTATTACTTCATTTTGAACATGAAGTAGACTTTCCCTCAGAACGAGAATTTCTGGTATGTCTGGCAACATTGCAATTTATACCGGGCGCGCCATCCTAATTAATTCCAACTAAAAAATTAATCTTCAACTAAAAGCAAACGCTTTCCGACTCGTTAAGGTAAGTAATTATTTGTCAACTGCAATTTGCAATAATTCACTTTGCTTGCATGTCTACACTGCAACATTGTGTCGTCCAATTTGCATCCAATTGTATTATCAAGAAAATACAGCAGCCTCGATTCATGTACGTACGTAATGATGGTTGATTACATAATTTAATCAAAATGATGCATGTCTTCTCGTCGCTGGTTCAGGGACGTCGTTAAAAGGTTAATTACTAGTTTTGTAGAAACTGCAATCATAATTCATTTGCCTTGAACAACAGCAACTATTTTGGTAGCATCTATTTATAAAGACTTCCGATAAACAAAATCGCATGAGGGTTTTAAAAACGAATCAACAAGATCATTAATAATATTACGTATGTAGTGTTTATAAACATACGTGTTACCCTTCGTTGTATTTTTAAAACGTTTTTTTTTTCTCTTTAATTGAACACTCTTTTGCATACCGATTGTTTCATTGAATGTCGAATCTACAGCATGCTTTGAATTAGCTAATTTTTAAGAAGTGATCACGATTTATGACGATAATAAAATGCAAAAAAGAAAACAAAATACATTTTAGTGCGGATAAACATCACGGGACAAATGATTATTTGTTCTTCTTGTGATTTACAATTTGTTATTCCGGTCAGGTCCAATCGAAACACTGACTTACAATTCTGTTTTATCTGGAGATGCCTTTTATTTATTTATCTGTTATCTGATTAACACTCGCGGTAGTATAAGTATTTAAATCATCGATGGGCGGCGGCGTACCGTTATTTAAATAGCAATTATGTGCAAATGATTAGCAACAGGCAAAATTTGTTTGCAGAAGTTGTAAGCGCACAAATATGAATCCAATTCATTCACGAAATCAGGACAAATGCGTGCGAATTAAATAAGCGTTTAATAGTCTCTGCGTGCGTTTTGCACATTTTCGCATGTACACACGAGCGCGAAACGAATTTCGCTATTTTTAATGCAACAGTCGTACGGGGGCAACGGACTGAGTTTAAAAAAAAAAATACAAGTTTGTCCCATTCGTACTATTTAAGTCATCATTGCAACACAATTCACACTAATAAAAAAAAATCTAATTCATTCTTAATGTTTTTTTTTTCTTAGTTGTTCTGTTGTTACTCTTATTTCCATGACAACGGGTGACCCATTGCATATGCCACTTTTAATAAGCAAGATGAAAGAAAATGATTGTTTTTTTTGCCGTGGAAAGCACGCTTGATTGTTGTGTTTTTTAAAAAAATAATTATTGGGTGATATGCAAAACGTAAATTCATTTGTGAGAAAGAGACAGCAAAACTCGCCGAAGGTGCAGTTTCTGAACACACCCCTGTTTTGGCGTCGACGTGACGCCATTACTAGAGCCTTTTTTTCATTGGTTCAAGAAGGATGAAATTTAAGACAATTTTCTTGTAAAAAAAAAAAACATTTTTATCTCTTACTGCTGAACGGAACTTTATCGAGCAGCTAAATTAATCCGTTCAGATTATTTATGCGCCGTGCTCCATAATCTTGCACAAACAAATAACAAACTGTAAATAAATTAAGAAACAAAAAAAAATTACGATCAAAATTATCAGAAAAGAAATTTTTTTTTCCCGTTATTTAATTGGTACTTAACGAATACGTAAGATCACTTAATTTGACGTATATTAAAAAAAAATTAATGATTGGTTGGTGTGTGCATTAAAGGTGGCGGCAATTACACCTAAACCACTGCCTAATCCCTCAATATTTTCAGAACTATGCAAGCGATTTTAATATCCAAACACGATAAGAGTATTTGGCAAACGAATCACGCACATTTCGCAAGTTTTATGAAACCGCAATTTACGAACGCTTTCTCCAAACAATATTTCCGCAAAAATGCAATAATCTTAAAATGGTAATTAATTTGAAAAAACAATAATATTTAGGATGAGGTTCTGAACGAAGTTATTTGGTTATTGAAATTAAATTAAATTGACGATTTCTTCGCAAGACTTGGCAAATTGAAATTTGACCTTACCCTTCCTGGAAAGGTCAGTTTCACCGCAAAGCCGGCGGCAATTTAAATTAAACCATCGCCGAAGCTCGCAAGAGAAAAAATACCTTGGGGTCCTTCTCGTAATAGTACTGTTGGGTCCTGATCCACCTGGAGACGAGATGGTCCTTGACCGTATGGGCCAGGGCGAAATAATAATCCCTCGTGGTCGCAACATTCCTGTCTTTGACAAGGGTGTAGTGCAGGTGACGGTTGAAGGTCTTCTTTATTTCGTTGACGTCTCCGATTTCGGCGATTCCGCGCACACTTATCTGTTTTCTTCGCTCATGGTCAGACTGCGGCGCCGACATAATGTTGATCGATGAAGATGATGATGACGGGTATCAGAGATCGACACGACTGCTTGAGCGAAAACTTTGCCAAGGAGCTGATATCGAAGGGTCACCTTGTGGAGTTCGCCTCGACGGCGCAAGCGTTCACCACATGCGATTGTGTATAAACACGCAGGAAAACAGCTGGTTGCATGAGCGGGATGTTACTTTCCTCTCGTTTATTTTTGTCCACGCGTGTACACCTGCTTGAAATCATTCCAAATTCTCGGAAAATGAATGGTTTATGCCAAATTGGAAAGACAACGCCTTCGGCGAAGGAGAGATTACTTTACTTTCGACCACTTTCGACGTTCGCTATAATCACCCAGTGATGACAGATGAGAAGTAGGAACTCACGCATAATAGATGGCGCGTCAGCGCATGATTTAATTTATGATTTATGTTGAATTATTTAAAGTCCAGAAATTAACAAAAATACAAGTACAGAGAAGAATGAAACGTAGAAACTCTTGGTGTTAAACAAGAAAAACTGATCGAAGTTCATATGCGCCATCGTACACCTGTCGACGCAACTACTGCCGATATAACAGAAAACTTTAATACGTTTGTCAGAAAGTAAAATTGGCGCCTTTTTTAAATGCTTCAAACGATTTAACTGTTTGTTTATTCAACTTCATTTACTCTTTTCGTGATTTCGTCTCATTTTTGATACAAGTGAAAGCGAAGCAGAAGAACGAAAGGAGTAAACACGGTGAACAAAGTTGAAGAAACGAACACGGCTTTAGTTACCACGTGAATCTCCAACAAATTACTAAATCAATTTTAAAAACTGATGTTTTGTAGTGAACGCAAAACGTAACTGTGTAGCTGCGTTCGGCAATGCGATCATTTTCATCGATCACTTTTGAATTGTTCGGTTTATTCACTCTTACATACAACGAAACGCAGTCGTTCTCCCTCACACTTTTGATCAGAGAGTAAATCGAGCGCATTGCCGAACACAGCGGCATATGCATTGAAAACTTGCACTTACAATTTACAATTTATAAAATAATAATTAAAATCAAATCAAAAATGCCTACAATTACAATTTACAAAATATTAATAAACTCTTACACCTATGATGTCACGTCCATAGACTAATTACGTTACGTCATGTAGAGCAATGTTGCCAACTTAGAGATTTTTACATTAAATTTAGTGGTTTTAAGTTTAAATTGGATTAAGATTATGATTTTCTTTTCCTATACTAATAAAACCGATAAATCTTATGATTTACTGAAAAAGTGAATTTTTTTTAAGACGATGTCGAAAGCGTTAAATTTTGTGTTGGTATTATTTTAGAAGTCCAATTTGATTTTGTCAATTCAATTTTTGTGTCAACTTTCCAGCGCGCGTTTATCCAAACGAGATAGCGACTAGGGGTGCGTTCAAGAACCTCAGTTTGTCGTCGTGCGTCGCTGCGTCATCAATTTGTTATTGGTGCAGCATTGGTGTAGGAGTTTTAAAATAAATAAAGTACTTAAAAAATGTGGCTACAGATGAAATACTTGTTTTTGTTACGCTGGTGCCATCTATGTATATTTTGTCGAACTACATTATGTCAGCGAGAAATTTTAAATACATTTTTAACAGAAACTTAATAAAACTAAAGCATTTCTTTTCACAAAAAAACCTCTCAAATTAATAAAAAAATATCTTTTCCCCGCATCAAAGCAAAAAATCTCTAAAATGGGAAATTTCCCTCACAACTCAAAAAAGTCAAAAAGAAATTCTACTTTTTGTCCACGACCAGATATAATTTTCAGTGAACCTGAATAATTCTATTTGAAACTCGAAACCCGAAGGATGATCGAAAAACCCATCGCTCAAAATGATATTGTTGGCAACCCTATCATTGGAGCATTCTTTTAACGTTTGTTTGCAGTTTATCGTTTTTTTTTTTTGTTTTACTTCTCAGTTGTAACCTTCTTTTGTTTTGCGCACTGTATTTCGTCGTGTTTTTTTTTTGTAAATCCTGTTATTTACTTTTTTACGGTTCGCTTTGATTTTTTTTATTCGTCCGGAAAACTCTTGTTTTTCGTTCAGCTTGGCGTTGACGACGTTGTCGATCTTCCTTTGTTTCTTTCTTGTTCACTTTACGCTCTGTATTTTGACGCTGTTGTTTTCATTTCTCTTTTGTTTCTAACTTTTTGGCAGGTTCCATTCGTATTTCTTTTATGTGTTCTCTGATTTTTGAAGTTCACTCAAATTAGATGAAACTAGGATGAATTTCCATTTAGACTTTTTACTTTTTAGTGTCAACGAATCGTCTAAAGTGAACAATGAAAATTTGTCTTAACGGTACAGGAATATCGTTTTAGGTGAGCTTCATTGTACATACAATCGCGAGCATTACATTTTCAGTGATAATAATTTATGTATCAGTATTACAAAATTGTGTTAGTAGAAAGAGACCACATAACTTTGTCAGTTTTGAAATTTCAGTAATTGTAAACTGGCTGTCTGATAAAGATATTATCTATTTTTTATTTATTATTTTTTTTTTTTTTTGAGAATAGAAATCGCGTCCGTCTTTCCCCTTCTGCAGTTTCATTCCGGATCAAAGCTACAAAAAAAACAATTTTTTCGCCACGTTATTAAGTTTTTGCCTTAATTAATATGCGATTTCAGAGAGTTTATTTTCCGTCAGAATAAATATGGCGCGAATATAAAATGCAAATTAATCATTAATTCTCTTTTCAGGTTTCATTCCCATTCCGGATCGAAGCGACCCAGTTTTACCTACACGAAAAATATTATCCCACTTCTTATAAACCGCGTTCAGTGTTCAATTTTTGACTTCATTTAAATAAAAAGAGATCCGCAATTATTAAAAAAGAAAATCCGGAGAGAATGAAAGAAAAGTATACGGGCAAGTTCTGATTGTGATTAATATTCAATTCCTTATCTATGCAATAATAGACCTCGACATTAGATATTATTAAATAATCTTTTTAATTGCGTGCGCGTTAAGTAACGCGCGCATAATAATTGTAATTATGTCCGTTGTATGGGTAAATAAGTGAATAAATAAAAACTCCGCGTTATAATTATTATTTCTAATCTTACGTCGCATTCCTTTACAAAACACAAATGCAAACAAGTTCTTTCTTTGTCGGGAGAGAGACGGCGTTATTCTTGTCTTGCCCTTGCCCCCGAGTTTACCTGATGACGTTCTTCTTTGGCGTAAGTAATTCTAGTACTGCTTCGGCCATGTTGAGTCACAACAGACGCGTGCGTTGAGATGTTTCGAATGGACGGGCAGAAGAAGACGTGGAAAACTCGCGTGCAATAAAAGTTATTGTGTAGAGCCGTTGGTGCCCCCCGTGCATGCTAATTTTAGGTTCTTTTTTTTTTTGATCGAGTGAAACTTTCAATATGTGATTGCTGCGCGCTACTTTGATGACCTACATAGTGTTAAAAGTCAGCAAGCGCGTGTTCACGGTGAGGACCCAGCAGTGTGCGGTACGCGGTGACGATGTTAACATGGTTCCATTGATATAGCGAGCAGATTATTTATGACGTCTTTAACATGTCAAGTAAGAAACAACAGCAGTACATCATAAAGACGTCCACGACAGACGCGGGAGGTTCGGTCCCGCCGCGTTATCAGCCACCGCCGCTTCCGCCGACCACCAACAACAACCCCGGCATACTCAAGCACACGTCCGCCAAAGATGTCAAACAATACCCGCCCAAAGCACCGGAACACGTGAAAGTTCCGACGTACCCGTCGGAGAACGTCAAGTTCTATCCCTCGTCAGTACCTGCAAATCAAATAATAAACAAACAATACCCTTATCCGTACCCTCCGGGGGGAGTGAGGCCGCCCGCCCAAAACAGGCCACCCGAAGAAACCCCCCAACAAGTACAAGTACAAGTACACCACCAGGAGATCAACAACAGGTTACCACCGCCGCAAAGACTCGACGATTCCGCCGGCCATCCGGATCAGGCGAGACACCCCCAGCATCGACAGGTAATCAGGTATCCCGAGGAAGAATTCTTGAGACCGGTGGAGATGTTGAAGTTTGTGAGGAAGTCGGACGGCGACAATGCGAGGATCGTCAGCGACCAAAACCGACACATGCAGGGCCTCATGATAGAGCTGAGGTCCTTAAAGGAAGCCAATCAGCGGCTCGCGGACGACAACCAGGAGTTGCGGGACCTCTGCTGCTTCCTCGACGACGACAGGCAGAAGGGGCGCAAGCTCGCCCGGGAATGGCAAAGGTTCGGGAGGTACACTGCCAGCGTCATGAGGCAGGAAGTGTCCGCCTACCAGAGCAAACTCAGAGAACTGGATAATAAACAACAGGAGCTGATCAAAGATAATCTCGAGCTGAAGGAGTTGTGCTTGTATTTGGACGAGGAGAGGGGCGGCAATGCCATGTGTCCTTCTTGCGGAAGCACTTCTGCGGGTAATTTAAGAGACGACGGAGATGGTTCGAGTTCAAGTACGAATGCTGATGAACCTGCTGTTCCGCAACAGTTCAATCCGGGAAGTAATCCACCGCGACGTTCCGCAAGCAGAGAGAGACTCTTGCACGAGAACCTCGCCAGACAGCGGAGCACTTTCAATGGTAATTATTGTTTAATCATCAATTGGTATGTTATACCAATATTGACTTCAAAAAGTAAGGTTGCCAACTTCCAAGAAGCCCAATGCGGGACATACTTGGGATTGAGGTTCCTAGGTTTAATTGACGTTTATCTTACGTGACAGGGTTCGGAAACAAACTGTCAAACAGTGGCGGCTCGTGGTGATTTACTATGGGTGGGCAACAAACAGGGTTGCCAGATTTGGGGCGAAATTTCGTCATTCGGGCTACATTTTAAACATATTTGGCGTGGATAATTTGGGCTACTTCTGTTTGTCTTTATCTCAATAAAATTTACATCTAATATAATCCGAAAATTTAATTGATGCAAAGAAAAAAATATACAAGGTGATTTCTTTTGTTTTTTGTTCGTTTCGTATTTTTTCCTTTCTCTTTTGTTTTTTCGTTTTAAAGAAATGATGTTCTTGTATTTTATTTGCCGTTCGATTAATTCATTTCTTTTGTTCCCTGTCAGTTTTCGGCCGGGGAATCGCCGTTTCTTCATTTATTTGTTTTTTGGATAACCGCTCTTTTGTTTTCTTAATGTTTTTTTTTTGTTGCAGTTTTCTTCTTTCTAAACATATCAGTTTTCGCACTTTATCGGCTCATTTTTACAGCACTCTTGTTTCCTACGAGTTTGGTTTATTTGCAAAAATTTCGTCGATTTTCATTTTAATATCATGGTACTTCTGCTTTTTAAAAATTCATTTTATCGTTTTATGTTTTTGTTTTTTTTTTTTGAATCAATTTAATTTTTCACATTTGTTGTTTTTAATTATTTTTCTTCTCAGTTCTCAGATATTTTATGTACTGTAGTACTCCGTCGTTAATTTCTTATTATGATTTTTTTTTAATTGTATGATCGACTTTTATTATCTACGAATTTTCTAAACAGAAAATTGTTGTTTCTCGTTCAGCTAATGATTGATTCAGCTTAAAGTCGTCGATCTTCTTTTGTTTTTGTTTCTTGTGTTTCATTTATGCCTTGTATTTCGTTTATTTCTCTTTCATTTTTTTGTAGGCTTAATTTGTTTTTTTTTTATTTGTTCCGACTTTTAAATTTCAATTCGGCGACTTTTAGTTTTCTTGTCTGTCTTGCTCTTCAGTTGTTTTTGTTCTTTGCTCCGTCACAGAGTTCAACTGCAATTTCAGTAGGACAGGACGGGCACTGCCCACGAGCCGCCACTGCTGTCAAATTCGTCTATTTTTCAAGCTCCATATCGTATCCTATCAAATTATATATCAAACTATATTTAACCACATTCGCCAACGCCAAGAATAAAAATCGCATCCTTCTTTATCGGCGATATTAGTTAATTAATCGGTCGCTTTTTGTTTAAGTTTTTGTCAGAAACAACTTGTTTTTTTTTTTCTGATTTTATCGGCCTAACACACGCTTATTAAGAAAATCCTGGAATGTTAAAAATATTCAAGAAAATACAAATACGTTTATTTTTTTTTGGCGTTTATTTCTAGTGATTTTTTTTTTGTGAATTACTATTGTCTTCTACTGATCTTTTAGTGACTGGAAAGCTACCTGCAAAAATCGATTGGCAACACTAGTTTGCAAGGGATCGATTTTTTCTGTCTAAATCTCCTTCAACAGTGATTTTTTTTATTTCCTTTTAGGTTGGTAATTTCAACAGTAAAAATCAAGTCAATTGTCATCCCTTACTTTTTTTTTAAAGTTCGTTTCCTTCTTATCTTTTTTCACTTTGAATTTTCTTTAATATGCCGTTTTAATTCCAAAATAACGTAAATTTTTGAGCTTTTTCCATATCTAAGAACAAAAATAGCAAAAAACAATACACAAATCACAAGACCTTTTGGTGCACTTGACCATTAAGTAGTCGAGTCGTTGCTTTTTTATATTTAGCGATTCATTTTGACTCTCGAGAATCGTAGGATACGGAAACGCATCGACGACGTTCGATAGACAAGACGGGAAACAGCGAATTAAACATTTTTTAAATCGGAGAGAAATGTCGGATAGCCAGCCTCCGTATGTTTAAAAAACTATTCTTTCTATTCTTGTGACTAATTAATTCCGCGGCAATTAAGAACACAAAAAAAAAACAAAAAATCGACGGCCCACGTGATAATTAATCGTCGCTAATTTTGGTCGTCGACCATTTAATAACAGGAGTAGTAACTTTTTCCACTTTGCAAATTTGGGTCGTTCACCTGTATACGTAGGTACACCTGCTCTGAGGTGGCGAGTTATTAATCTGTGTCATGTGCTTAATATGAATTAGTGTCGTTGAAGTCGCGAAAGTCGTGTGTCACTGTTCAAAAATGCAATAATCAGTCTGCCAAAAAAAAAAAAAAAACATCGATCCTGAAAATACTACAAGGGTCTGCACTGGGACCTTTGATGTTTATTTATTAAAAAATTTATCAATCGATAATGAAATGATCCGCAGACGCAAATGGATTAAAAAATAACTTTTAACTTTTAAAATAGCTTAATATAATATTATTTTTTGACCAAAGTGTCGCCAATCAATCAACTCGATCGAAAATTCCATTTTCGACGTAGAATATTTCCCTAGAATTCCCTAAGTTAATCTGGCAAATTTGAAACAGGAAGTTAAAGTAAGAAACACGATTACAAAAAAAAAAAGAATATAAATTATTATTATCATATCTGCACAAGCAAATTTATAACAAAAAATCTGCAATTCCCTGTTAAACGAAGTAAAATTATTAAAATAACCTAAACCTTGCATTTTGCAGCAATCACAAGCAGTATAGCCAACTCATCAAATTTACCTTTCTTTTTTTTTAGAGAAAAAATCGATTTTGACGTTACATATCGTATTATCCCGAAATGGCGCTTAATAATAATAAGAAAAAGAAATCGAAATGATTATTATTAAATAGAAAAAGAGATACCAGCGCTTCAGCTAGATTTTTCCAAAAGAAATTGTTGGCAGTTTTGTTTTTCGAATGTAACGCGATCGTCGCTTGTTTCTTTCGTTCTCAAACGTTTCCGTCCTTGAATTGAATTTTTTCTTGCGATCGTCATTTATTTCCACTCTCAAATATTTCTGTCATTTTCTGATTTGTTTTTTTGGGTGCTGTTGCTGTTAAAAGAAGACGTCGCCATTTTGAATTTGAATAATTTTGTTTTCCTTTTCCTTTTCTTTTTTGTTGATCTGAAGTTATTTCGTTTCCTTCGCATTTCCTTGTGGTTTTTCGCGGTGAAATTTACGATTGTCATTTGTTTTTTTCTCTTTTTCGTGCCGAAATTAATTAATCAAATTTTTTTGCACTACTTTTTCTTCAGCGAATAATAATTAATTATAATAATTAATTCTCTTCTTCTACATATACCTACGTACGATCGTCATTTGTCTTTTCTTACTTTAGTCAGGAACGTTTTTCGTTCTTTTTTTTTGAATTGCATCCATTTTTTCACAAATCAATAATTATCTATTATAATTTCTTTGGAAATTTAAATTTTTCCTTTTCGATCGTATTTCTGGGTCATTACAAATGTTTTTTTTTTGTTCTGATTATGTACCCTTTTTTTCTGGCGCTTATTCTCACAAAATGTAACGCTTGTCTCTTGTTCTCGAGAAGTTGAAAAACTCCTCGAATTTGAATGAGCTTCTGCAATTTTTCCCTTTTGTTCGAAATTATCCCTAGATTTAAAGACTTTTTCCTTAAGTTGGCAACGCTGCTTATAAGATAACTGAAATGTCAAATTTTCGTAGATAGTCCGTGAACGGTTTATAAAATTTGCGAAGTCGTATTTAAACAGTAGTACCAATTTTGAAGAAAGAAAGAAAAATTACAGGAAACTGTAATCGCCTACTGTCAACGTTATCATTTTTTTTGGTTTCCACAGTAGTTAAGCGTAATCATCTAGTTGAAAGTAAAATATGCTAATAAGATTATTTATTTTCATTAAGTTCATTACTTTTACAAACATCGCTACCGTAAATCAATAAATAAATAAAATAAGCGTTCATTGTAACGGTACGTTAAATAAGCAGTAGTATCAATTATCCGTAATAAACTAACGGTCTTTTTAAACAGTAAAGTGCACTTATCCATTCACACGAGTTTTTCTCGAGAGTGATAATTTATTAACTGGATCTGCACATACGTAATCATCTATCGAATAAGTATCTATAATAAAATCGTCGTAAGTTATTAGTGTTATTACCGTCTAGAAAACGCAATAATAATTAATTTGCGCTTTCGGAGAACAACCACAATAATAATAATGATAGCAGCGGTGATGCCAACTAGATTAATTGAGAAAATAGTGAAAGTATTATTTCAGAAAACGCTGGGTTGTTTCTGTATGATGTAGTTTAGTAGATATATGTAGGTTCGTTTCCCGGGGCCTCAAGTGCGAAGATTGTAATTAACTTTCGAAACTGATCAAAGCCTCCCACGCAGAGCACCAGAAATAAATAAATAAACGAAAATTGAGTAATGCTTTGCACGTTTCGCCAACAACACAAAATATAAAATGTATGTTATAACAACAGTAGCAAATAATTACAGTCGAAAGCAAAAAAAAAAAAAAAAAATAGTATGCAATTACAGTTTCCTGTAATTTTTCTTTCTCTAAAATTTGTAAGTGTCACCTGTGAAGTCGTATTTAAGCAATACCATTTTAGAGAACGAAATATTATAGGGAATTGTAATCGTCTACTATTTTCTGTGTATGATTTACAATACTGTCTCTTTTTATTTTCTTCATCATCTTTTACATCAGTTTCTGATTTAAAAGAACCGCTAAATGTAAACCGCTGAATGTACTAAAGCAAATTTTCCCGCGACCAAAAAAAAAAACCATCGCAGTGGCGCAACTAGAAGTGAAGTCGCCTTTTATTATTACAATATCTATTGTTAAGAAAGTAAACCTTAAAGAAAAATTCTCTGGCTGCTTACTTTCAATGCTAAATAAATCGAGACTGGTTAATTATTTGCTTTTGGATTATCCTACTTCTAAAAAGTCGCAGGAGCTCTCAAAATTTTAGGTTAGAAAAGCCAGCGAAAGCTAGCGCTGAACGCACTCAGACTTGCCAACTTTGTCAAACGTATTGTCGCCTACATTTCAGAATGTAATCGCCCAATGCGTTTACTTTATATGGAAGATAAAAATTTTTAGTCGCCAAATTCAATCCACTAATGCATTTTAAATGGACAAAGGAAATTTTTGGTCGCCAAGTTTTACTTAAAAATCGCCCACGTTGGCAACCGTGAGCGCAGTATGCTTACACTATTTATTTCTCGAACACCATCTTGAAGAAATTTTTCTCAGCCGTTTTGAAATTGTCTTCCATAGTTTAAACGGAATTACAAAAATAATTGCAACTACAGATTAATAGATGGCGTATGTTTCGCTTTTTGCTTTAAAAAAATCCTTAAAACGTTTTTTCTTAACCGTTTCTGTTCAACTTTACTCATTCGAATTTGTTTTTGCTGATTTTCAGTAACCTTGAAATTTTTTCCCACATAGTTATGATTTATGCTAAAAGGCGGCGCCACAAATGTCCTTCAAAGTTTTGTTTTAAGAACGTTTTTCTTGAACGTTTTGAAATTTATTTTCAGCGGTTTATTACGATTGTGAATTACAAAATTGCGATTACAGATTAACAGATGGCGCTGCTTGTTTCGTTCTTTGCTTAAAAAAAAATAATTCCTCTGATTTATTCGAAATTGTTTTTTTTTGTAACATCGTTTCTTAATTTTTTTGCCGATTTTCAGTAACCTTGAAATTGTTTCCCCGCACAGTTATGATTCAGGGTAACAGGCGGCAACAAAAATGATCTTCTTCATTCAATGTTTTGTTTTAAGAACGTTGTTCTTGAACGTTTTCAAATTTATTTTCAGCTGTTTTGAAACTGTCGAATCAGAGGATACAAAATTAAAATCTAATTGCGGCCCCAGATTAACAGATGGCTCTACTTGTGTTTGAAACTTCTTTGAAATTGAAATTATTATTTATTATATTTTTTTTTCTAACATATTTTTTAATTTTTTTAGCGTTTTTCATTCAATTTTAAAATTACTTCTGCGCAAATAAACGGCCAGTGTCATATACGATCTAAAAATGTGTTCTAGTAAAGCAAGACATGGAACGTACATGACAACTAGCGCCCTCTCATACTCATTAATTGGGTGTTACCATGGTTACGACACCGACGCTTATTTTAACAACTTATACCAACACGAATTCACATTTCTCATAACCAAAAATTTCAAGATGACAGAAATGTTTACACTAGTTTTGAATTTGAGGGCGCCCCTTGACGCTCGTTTTTCACTTTTTTCAAAAACATTTTTTAATGCTCTTTGAACTTGGCCGCATATGACATATCAATTCAGCTGACCGTGAATAAAAACAAACGAAGTTACGAATCATGGTAACAGATGGCGCCGTAAATGTTTTTCTTTTTCATTCAAAGTCATTTCAAAAGCAGGTTTTTCAGTTGTTTTCCGGTAAATAAAGAGTACAGTGTTGTGGCTCGGGATAAAAAATGGCGCCACATTTGCATGTAAATCATTTTTTCGCTTTAATTTAACTATTTAAGCACAGGATTTTGTTTATTCGAAGGAAGTTCTTTTCGGGACCTTCTTCTTGGAAGTTCCTAACGTTTTTTAATTGTTTTTTGGAATCTCTTCCCGGCAAAATTAGAAAATTACGGTTCGGTTTAACAGGTGGCGCTACAAATGTCGTTCGTTCGAAAGTTTCGAGCTGTTTTGAAATATTTAATTGATCTCTGATAATAATATCTCCAAAATTTTATTATTTTAATTTTATTTCAGACTAATATGTATTTGTAAATACACATTTTTTTTGTTGACAAATATAATTCTCCGTTTGTGAATATTTTAGAGATCCAGACAAAATTTTTTAGTTTTATTGGTTTCGATCAGGCGCCCCTGTGGCGTCTTGGCGCCGGCTTGCAACCCTTACAGCTACGCCACTGAACCATCGCATTCAAACTATGCGAAACGGTCGAACGAATTCCGGCAAAACCAAAAATGGGAGATAAACCACTGCGACATCACGTTCGTAATATACATATTTAAATTGCTTCCTACTCTAGACCGTTCTGCTTCAGCGGGAAACTTAATGGAACAAGATCTACTTTCTCACGTGCTACTAATAGTAAAAATCCACTCGATATTATTTTGTCCTGTCCGGTGACCAACCGGATATTCTCTACATCTACGACATTCACAGGTCCACATTTACATGTGTATTTGTGCATTTGCATGTGAGTACAGTATGTAAGTATGTACATACAACGAGGAAAACATTATGCACTTTGAAGTACATATTTAACACGAGGAAATAGTTACCACCATCTTATTATAGTAACTGCTACTTTCTACCGAATCAAATGAAAGTTAAACATTTTCTACAAACAGATTCCCGAGTGCGAAATAGAAAGCTCCTTTAAAATGCTAAAATTTCTCTCGCATTCCGGGATCCGAAATTTAAATAGGTATAATTTGTGACAAAAAAATCAGGCGTTTTCACTAATTCGCTCGGTACAAAAGTGGTAGAAAGTGCGAGAGAAAAACCCTGCTTCCTTGCGAGCAAGAATGAGAAAAATGCATTAGGTAACCAGATCACTCCGAATGAATCCTCGAAAACGTCCGGTTTTACCTAAATTACGTGACAGCCAACTAGTCGTCAGTTGTAACATCAATTTTTTTTTTGTTGTTTTTTGATTCAGTTGTTGGGTCGAGTTTGGTTGATCTTGACAAGTGGTCGAACTTCGCTTTAATCGCTTTTTAAAATTTTTACTTTTAATTCTTTTGCCTTGGGGGGCGGGGGATTATAAAAGTATATAAAGAAACGATATCGAAATGAAATTAACCCAAAAATTAATAAAGGTTTCGATTTCGATTAGGGTTACTTCAGGCGTACTAATTTCGATTTGGATTACGATTAAAGTTCGAGAAAATTTTCGGTTTTTAATGGGTTTTGGATTTTTTTACAGTTACGGTGTAAGTACACCTCTGGTAGTAATTGGTAGTACCAATGCAGTACGACTAGTACGTATGTAAATCACAAATAAAAGTAAATGAAAAAGGGAGTCCTCATTAGTTCGCGAATCGCGCGAATATTATGCATGGATTGTAACGAGTGTTCAATTAAAAAAACGGTCTAGATAGCCATGAATTTATTCTGAACGTCTAGAGTAGGATTCTTCATATTCAATATATTCAAAAAAGGGTGTACCGATGACGTTGCGAATTACAGGCCAATATCAATCATCCCAGTAATTGGCAAAATATTTGAAACGATACTGAAAATTCAAATAAATACATACTTGGTCAAGCATAATTTGATAAACAATGCTCAATTTGGATTCAGGAAAAATAGATCTACTACAGCAGCCATCAGCAGTTTAATTGACTATATACAAGATGGCTTCGAAAACAAATTGTACGTACAAGCTTCATTTTACGACCTTACCAAAGCATTCGATTGTGTGTCTCACGATCTTTTGCTGCATAAATTACATCTTACTAACTTCAGTAGTGAAAGTATAAATTTAATTAAGTCTTATTTGTCAAATCGCACTCAATATGTTACATATAACAACTTATCTTCAACAAAATTGTCAATTAAACACGGAGTACCTCAAGGATCCGTACTCGGTCCACTTTTATTTTTATTCTTTATGAACGATTTACCCTTGCGAGTTACAGGAAACAGTAAAATAGTTTTATTCGCTGATGACACCTGCACCATAAACAGAGATCACAATTTACATGATCTGCATACTTTAGTAAGAGAGACACACAAGAATGTGGTGGAATGGTTTCATTCTAATTCTTTGGTGCTAAATGACACTAAAACCCAAAATTTGCTCTTTACACTTCGACCTTTGGATAACTACCGCGAGCCCGTTAAATACCTCGGGGTTTGCTTGGATACCAAATTAACTTGGGCTGAGCATATCAGTAAACTCTGTAAGAAACTGAACACAGGTATTTTCATGATAAGAAATTTAATCAGCATTGTACCATTCGCAACCCTGATAAAGACATATTACGCTTGCTTTCACTCTCACATGTCGTACGCGGTTTTGTGTTGGGGAGGCTCTTCCCATGCTTCGCAGGTCTTTCGTGTTCAGAGGAGGTGCATAAGGATAATGGCGGGCTTGAGTTTTACAGATTGCTGTAAGTCTAAATTTATTGAATTCAAACTTTTAACTTTCACCTCGATCTACATACTAACTTGTTTATTACACGTAAAAACTAATATATTTCACTATAAGAGGAATGACGATTATCACACTTATAACACTCGTAATAAAAACGAACTATTAATTAAATACAATAGAACTCAAAGAGCTAGGGATGGCATTAACTACTTTGGAATAAAATTATTTAATGTGTTACCCACACATATCGTAAATTTAGAATTATCAGAATTTAAGAAGGTGATAAAAAACTACCTGCTGGAAAAAGCATTCTATAATATCCAAGAGTTTCTTGAAAATGATTTTTGTGATTTAACTAGTCTCCCCGTCAGATAACCCTCAAATCGTCAATAACCGTTTATTTATAAGTATATAAATGTATATTTTATTTATATGTACATCTTTTACTTTTATTTATATTCTCTGCCTATTGCATTCGACAATATTACTATTAATGTTATATTTTAATTTGTTAAATCTGTGACGTGTGAAAATTCTCTTGAATGACCATCACCAATAAACATTATTATTATTATTATTATTATACGATTAGCGTGAAGCATCACTTGCATTTCTAACCTCACTTTAACTCAAAGAAGACATTTCAAAAAGAAACGGTTATTACAGAGTATTTATATTAAGTATAAATATTAGAAGAAAATTTGCAGGGGCAGCTTTCGAGTTTTGTTGGTTAGATTAACCGTCAACTTGTCAAAGTTGAAATGCAAATGATATTAATCACGACATGCGTTCCCGACAACAAAACCTTGCTACAGCCTACTTGACCGTTTTTTTTATTGAACACTCGTTATTACTGTAACGGTAATGACAGAGTTGAAACAACTCTTAAATACGAGTTAGCAGGGGCCTGTTCAGATATAAAAAAGAGCGCAATCTGGGTAATATTCTTTCTCTCTTGTACGTGTAATTTTGCGCATTTTGCTTTCGATTTTAAATGCCCAGAGTGCACTCGCGGTACAGTTTCTGAACGCACCTCAAGGGTCCGTTCAGGAATAAAAAAGAGTGCGCTCTGGGCAGTATTCTTTCTCTCTCATGTAGGTGATTTTGAGCATTTTGCTTTTCATTTTTAATGCCCAAAGTGCTCTCGGCGTAAAGTTTTTGAACGCGCCCCTGGTGTGTTAATTGAGGACGACGTTACAGCATGTGTACAATTAATTGACAACAGTGCAGCAAAAAGTTTCCAATTAATTTAAAACGAAAACCTAATTGCCTACATATTTTATAATATTTAATAATAATTGTTTAATGATTGCAGATCAAATTATGCAGTACGTGCGAAGCTTGGAGCAGAGAGTGAAACAACTAGAGGACGACAAGAGGGCACTAACGCACAAAATAAATCAGATAGCGGCGACGAGCGGCGATCCCAGCATCGCGATTCCGCCGGACTCGGGGGTTGGCGTGCTGAGTGGGCGTCCCGAAGCCGTGGTGCGGGCGCTCCAGGTTCTCGAGGTGCGAGAACAATTGGAACGCGAAGGTCACATGCCGGATCGCACTGAGAACATGTCAGATACGGCGTCGGGGGACATGGACGACGGCGAGAAGGCACTCGTCAGAGAAATGTGCAACGTAAGTATAATAATATATAGGAGAAATATATTTTGCGCGGTTCAAATTCTAGTGAAGCAGGCAATGTAAAATATTAGAACGTAGCGTGTAAACAAACGCGAGGGCTGCGGAGACAATTAACTCCGCTACAGAAATGGTGTTACTCAGTATAACAAAAAACAGAGCAATATTGCCGCAATAAAAAATTACAGTTGTGTAATCAACTCTTCTTGTTTCAATGTGTAAAGATTTTCAGAGTAATTATTTGACCAGTTGTACCTCGACCGGTGGACTTTATTGCGATATTGCGTCATATAGTAAGAACGCCGTAAATTATTTTCACCGTCCCATTACGCAATATGCCTGTTCGATACATTTTTACGGCGCTACTGAAACGATGGCGTGTACTTATTCAAATCCTATGCTTAATAATAATTAATAATATTCACCTCGAATGGATGTTTTCATAGGGTTATTTACCACTTGCTTGCTTTGTTGGCAAAGAAGAACATTTAGTGGTAAAAAAGGGAACATTTTTGAATTTATTAAAATTCGGCCCTACTAACGTTTCAATTACTTAAATCTATGATGTTGGTATGCAGGATACAGAGCAAATAAATATTAAAATTTACTTTAGTTCGTAAATTTACAAGAGTATTTTCTAGGGAAGTGGAAATTTCAAAAAAAAAACATGTTTTTGAAATAAGTGTGAAAATTTCAATATTTTTAAAGGGAAACGTTTCAATAGAAAATGCAGTGAAATTTCCAATTTCCAGTAAAAAAACAATGAAATTTCAAAAAAAAAATCAACATTTCTTAAAAATAATATAAATAGTAATGTGCTACAACAATAATAAAAAAAAAAATACGTAACAATATAAACTATACCAATCAGGTAAATCTAACATCAAACGTAACTTTACATAACCTTGTTTTTTTTTGGATGTGTTCATTGAAGAAGAAATTTGAGGTTATGTAAACTTACCATAAACTTACTCACTAAAAAAAAAATGGCATTTAAATCAATTTCACGAAGTGTCCGTGGAAATAAAACGGCATATTTTATTCTATAATTAAAAAAATGACGTTATGGTTATAACTGAAAATAGAAAATCACTAAACATTAAAAAAATGGATTTTTGATGACATATTAAATCGTTATTATGTTGGCAATACCTGGTTTTGCGACTAATTTTTACCTTCGTCGCCAATTTCAAACTGTCTTCAATCTAAACAGCTCGAATTTTTAATTCGATTTGAAGACAATTTGAATTGAACGATTAAATCAAGAAGCTTAAATGAATTAAACAATGAAAACATAGGTTAAAAAATTAAACTAAAACAGAAAACAAGAAAACGAAAATAAAAGAAGCAATTCGTTGATTCGATAATTTTCGTAAAAACTAATCATCGATCGGAAAAATAGTAACCAATGAAAAACAAAAGACGATCAATTGTTTAGAAATTACGAAACAAAAGAAAAGGAATTTTAGAAGTTTACTCAAGGTCAACATAGTTCACTTTGATCATTAATTAAAATAGAAAACAAAATGCAATTTCAACATCCTACATCCTAGAAACCGAAAATTATAAATTTTAAAAATGATAATCAATTTCAATAATAATATAAAATAAAAGAAACTATTGAAATTAATTTAGAAACAATAGGCAATCGACTTTCAAAAATAAGTGAACTTTCCATTATTGATTTACTTAATCATAAAAAATTAAATTTAACAAGAAAACAGAAAACAACTTAAAGAGATTAAGAAACAAGAACCAGTTAAAATTTCAAAACAATGAATTTCAGTTATTTCCAATACTTAAATTAATGAAAAACAAAATACGATCGACTGGAAAGGAACTTAACCTAAAAATATTTTAAGCTTCCAATTATTGACTTAATTAATTAGGGGAATGAAATAAAATAAAGTAAGTAAGGAAAAGAAACTTGATTTTCTTAGTTTTTTCATAATGTGAAACTGATTTATTAGTAGAGATCGGAAACGGAATGTTTTGACGTCATCGTTAGAAGGCGTTTGTCACGCTGGAGCTCTGCAGCGAAGTTGCCAACCGTACGATTATTTGATGGGTTAAGAAGAGGAAAAAGAAAACAATTGGTAATCGAAATAGTTTGGGAGAAAAAAGTTATAAGAAAAGAAAAACAAGAAAAAAGTGAAAAACTTTTTTCGATAATAATCGAGAAACAAAATCAAAACAGGAAAAAATAAAATTGCTAATGAAATTATGTTTATTTAATTTATGAAAAATGGTAAACAATTGAAAATAAAAAACGAACACACACGACGAGCTTTTTAACAGTCGAGAAAACTTACTTAAACAAATTCCCTAACTTTTCCCGGTGAGCTAGAACTTTGGGAAACCCTGTATGAAACATACACACACACATCTGTGTTTATTTAAATTGACGAAATAAAAGACACGTTTAGTTAATGATTCACTCTCGTAAGTTTCTTTGCAATACTGCGTGATCTAAATCATAAGACTCGTGTGAATCTCTACTTGGAGGCCGATCGTGTAAGTTTAGCTAACTGCTTCTTATTACATAGTTAGTTTAAGTATACTTCGACATCCGGATTACAAAAGTCTTGGAAAATCGTGAGAAACAATTACCATCTAGGCTAAATAAAAACTAGAACGAAACTCCGCCAGCAATAGATAGAAATTTGTTGAAATTTTAAACTTAAGCTTCATTTGATAAAAGTAAAGTGCCTCTCGACGTTTTAATCCTAATTGCTTTACATAAAACAAAAATGTTAATTGCAGCTTTGAGAAGAATGCGCGTTAAAAATCGTGTATAGTACTTTTAATGGCATTGACAATAATTGAAATTCCAGCATGCACGAGTGCAATAATTATTAGATTATGAAACTGCTGCGCGCTTAGAACTTTCACTCGCATAAATCGCGGGCCGGTCGCTCGAGGTGATCATGTAAACGTGTGCCTTCTTGCTTGCAGGTCGTGTGGCGGAAATTGGAAGAAGGACCGCAAACCAGAAGATAATCGAAGGCCTTCTCTTGCCTTTGAAGATTCCTTTCATACCTAAATTACTACTGCCTTGCCTTTAAGAGTGATATCACCGTATATCTGTGTATGAGTTTAAGCTTCAGTGTATGTATAATAATGAGAAGTATTATTTTTTTTTATGTATACATATTTATTGTTAATAGTTTTAATTTTATATATTATATTTTTTATTATTGTACAAACGAAATAAATTTCATTTTTTCATTTCATATCTAAATGTGTGAAGTGTTGAGTTTTTAAAAAAACTTGGAACTCATTGAAACGACTGCGTATATGATAAAGTTTTATTTTGATAACATCAGTTTACTGAAAAACTTTATTTGGTCAAGTTTCTTGAAAACAACACACAAGTACACGTGAAAATATTACAAACGCAAGACAGCAACTGATAACTGTGTATTATTTTTGGGAGAACATATGATATTAGCGTGTTATCAATAACGATGTCGACGGCTGCTGCGGTGGCTGCCATAGTCGTCGTATCTTCTGGAGGAGCGACGGTGTGGTCTGCGGCCGTAGTCTCGATCGTAATAGTAGTCGCGTTCCCTGTAGTCTCTATGGCGCCTGCTAGAGCGATCGTAACTAAAAATACGCTAAGTCAGGACCATCTCATACTGCCACGAACAAACATTTCCTAAACATGTCGTTCCACACCATTCTCACCACTTTCTAATTACACTATGGAAAGCCATAATACAATCCATTTATAACGTTTAACCAAACCATATAAATTATGCCAAAACGCCATGAGCCTGATAAACCATAAAATCACAATTAGGTGCGGAAAACCCATAAAACTAAAATCTGTGTTTCTTTTAAACATATTATATACAGGGAGAAATTGTATGTAATTATACTTGTGGAGGTCAAACATGTGTGAACTATACGACATATTAAACTCACCAAAACACATTTTCAATGCGCCTCCTCCTCATCATCAACATCATCATCATCAAACCATCGTTCGATCGCATTAAACATGTATTTTGATATTATTAATTTTGAAAACACAAGATGTACAAACATGATTTGCTAAAAAAATAATGAACGTGGTGCTGCCAAAAACAAACACAATTAAAATTTATATCTAAAGTTGAAAGATAATTTAAATGTCATCACGTCACGCTTAAATTGCTTTATCTTTTTTTCTACGTGGATTTATTTCAATTAGAAATGGAATAGATCTCCTGCTGCGGTACTGAATCCGGCCAATTCGGCCTCTGATTGTATAATTTGTAATTGTATTAATAAAATCAGTTAGACCAATTTAACTTCTGATTACGTATTTTATAAAAAATTTAAAGCAGTCGTATTTGTACTTGCAAATCTAAAGTTAACAAAGTCGAACGAATTCTGACCATGCCATCAACTTTCTAAACTCATGAAAATTGTATAATAAATCGACAACGATTGAGTAAATTCTACGGAAATTCAAAAAGCAACGCGTCAGAATGATTTTCAATTAATAATACCAGGGTTCAGAGTGGTAGTTGTTCGCAAAAATACGTAAATATGTTTTTAACAATACAAAATAAGTGTTACTTAAGTTGTATTTCGAAGATTAAAGTGCAAAACCTCGTCGAAATTTTTAATTTTTGGGTTTGTTGCACTATGATTTTAAAAATACTGTCTTTTTAAGTATAAACAACTGCATGTCCAGCTACATTTATTTATTTATTATATATTTATGGCCGTTTTCGAATCAGACTGTAAGGAAGCTTTAATTTAAAGTCACTTTAAGTATACGGAAACTAATGAATTTTTTTAGGTTAAAGTAACTTTAAATTTAAAGTTAAAATATTACGAAATAGGGCCTTATTTCGTTTGCCTTGAAAAATTTAGAGATTTATAATAACGCAAAATTGACTTACGAGGTTTTGCACTTTAGCCATTGATTTATAAATAATATATCAACATAAATACGCAGACAAGTCTTTGCTATTTATAAAACTATGCCAAATCAACCTAAAACAACAAATAACTCAAGAAACCCTCACATAATAAAATATAAAGCATGTAACAAAGTAATGCAAATTCTAGAAGAAATAATAACTATAAAAAAATGTAATAATCAAAATATTACAACTTAATGGCATGTTATTTTTCTAGTTGCAATTTTTTTAACAATTTGGAATACGTCACATTTTTGTGTGACTTTGAAAATTGTTTCTAAATTTTCTGTTGATCTTGAATTTTCAATTCTCTGTTAACTTTGAATTTCCTATTATTATTGAATACTCACAAGAATGTTGCACAATAATTTTAATTATTTATTTTTGACTTGAAAATTCATGCGATATGATATTAAATTTCATACATACTTTTAAAATTATGTATTAATAGTGATTTTCATCAAAATATGTATTTTTATACACTTTTTGTAAAAATATGTACTTTTATATAAATAGAATTAATTATCTTTCGGTGATACAATCGTATCACCAACTCAAAAGATTAAACAATAAAAGATAAGCAAGATAAGCTCGTCCTTTGCACAAACTAATCTCTTTTAACTACGCCATGCTATTTTTAATTTCGTCATTGCAACCTTTCAACCTCACACATAAATTTTAATGCAAAGATGAATGGGTAAATGCGTTTATGTTAAATGAAGCTAATTAAATACAATTGACCCCCATAATTAATGAAATAAAACTGTTACCGTGACGGTCTCTTTTCACCACCGTTCAGATCCGGACAGTCCCTATAGAAATGGCCAGTATAGCCGCACTGGTAGCACCGCATGTTAGGATTAAAGAACCTTCGTCCGGAGCCGCGTGTGCGCGGCTTCGCAAAAGATACTCTGATACGACTTCCGCCGATTTCCCTGCAATTAAATTCGCATGAGTAAAGTAGCTCGGGGGGGTTTAACTGTTTTAAATACGAACACTCCGTCCGATTCGCTTAGAGCGGTGTTGGCGGCTTTCTTATCTTTGAAAACAGCGAACCCAAAGCAAGGCGAGCTGTTCGTCATCCATACCTCTTTTAGCGCGCCAAACTGAGAGAAATACTTTTCTAAATCTGATTTGCGCACATTTTCACCTATGTCTGCAATGTGTAACCTGTACCCGTCATCGTCACGGCTGTTACTGCGTGACCTTGAGCGCGACCTTGACTTGGAGTAACTCGACTTACTCCCTTCGCTTTTCTTGCTGTTCGCCTTGCTACTGCGAGAGGTGCTTCGGCTGCGCCGCTCTTTCGGTGACTGTTCCAAGAGGTCGTTGTCTCGCATTGCGTACAGGTCTCCCGGAGAATACGTGGTTGTTAACTGAAACGCTAAAACCAGAAGAACGACACACGATAAAGTTGTTTGGAAACAAGTCGAGTGCTAAGGAAACAGTCGTTTGAATTTCGCGCTTGCTTGATACCTACAACTCAGCACTTTTCTTGAATCGTGGCCAAATCGATCCGCCTTTTATACTTTTACCTACGTTTCGGGTGCTCCGATTTACTTGGAATACAATGGCTCGCACCCTTCTAATCTAAAAATGTAAATTGCACTTTATTTTTATTAACCAAACAAACACGCACGCGAACACAATTTCACGGCGTCATGAAATCAATGTGACCAACTTCGAAAATTAAATGTTTACTGTTTTTCATACCAACTGATAGATTTCTTAAAACTGTGTGAGAGCGGAAATGATTTTACTTACAATTTTGAAATCGTTTTGGTTTAATAATGAAACAGCTAAGTTTTTGCAGTCACATTTTTAAATATGTGTAATCACATTGAAAACTTTGCAATATAAACTGTCATTAATAAAAACAAGAAAAATGCCAATTCAGGCCAAATCTTCTACAGCATTTCTTCTACTACAAGGTTCCTAATTTTTGCCATTTATTATATCTTTCGTTTATTTTAATTAAAACACATTCCCTGCACTGCTGCAGGAGTGCCAGTCTAATAGTACCATATAATTAGAATTAGAATTATATGAATAGTACCAACAAACCCACGCTGCAACGTGACACAGGGTTGCCAGATAAAATCTTAATGTAGGCAAACCAACGAATGCATCAGTCCACATGGTTGCCTACACTAAAGGCTGTAAAAGCATTTTTAAGAGGTACAAGCGATTATTAATTTTAATGATGCACCTGTTGGTTTGAAATTAATAAATTGACATTTTCAAAAGCCTTATTGTAGGCAACCCGATGAACACAGTCGTTTGAAGACAGTGAGAACATGTTATTTCTTTAATAAAATTAGAACGTGATAAACTTGTTCCTGAATCACTGAGATTACGTAACTTTCCCATTTTATTTTTAATATTTAAAACAATTTTCCATTTCTTTAAATTTCAGAAAACGAATAGACTTCTCATTATTATGCCGGGTTTCCACACCTCCGCGTACGGCATTCGGAATCTTACTTGTGACTGGTATGAAAGAAAATTTTAAATTCAATCTTACTTTGGATATTAAAAAGACGCACACTTTTGAACATTAAAAAAAGAAAATACGTAACTGTATTATGTACATACAGTTTCACATGCTTCAGGCAAATAATTTCATAAAATTTATTGAAACCAATGAAAGTAACACAAAAATTGTAAGCGAGTCTAAAAAATGTTAGTTGTTATTAACCAGCAAACGTACACAAGCTTAAAATATATTCACAAAATAGATAATCAATTAATGTACTGTATATATCCATCAAAAATTACACGAAAAAAATCGTTTCACGACTCTTTTAAGCCCGCAGCAGCAGTATTCTTATGTCTTTTCTTCCTTCTCTTTATTGTACCGCTCTAGTTCCCGCAGGAACTGTGCTTTGGGTTTCATGACGTTCGGTCTGTCTCCGCGACATTTCGGACAATACCATTTTCCCTTGGGCTTTGTGGTTAAATTGACACAAGAGAAATGGAACCATTCGATTGGGCACAAGTCATTATCACACATTATCATTTCACCGAACGAGATCTGGTCACACAGACAGTAAGTTGGCTCATCTGGATCGATGGCGGTTTCTTCTTCTCTCGGGGGCGACTCTTCACGCTGCGCCGCTTGATTAGACTGACGTGATTTTCGCTTCTTCTTCTTACCAGTACCTAACATGAAACAGCAATTTAAACTATCGTTTAACTAAAAGCAAATGCTGACGTGAAATACCTGTGTTGGTTTTCTTTTGAGTCGTGGTGTTATTGTTGACTTGACTTCGCAAGACGTGATCGGCGGAATTCTCATTGTGATTCGATTCGAGCCCCGAAAACGTGTCCTGTCTGGTGCGCCTCGCTCTTTTACTCGGCCTTTCATTGTTCGCAAGCGAAGTGCTGCTTGAAATATTATTTAACGGCGGCTGCTGTTCTTTATTGTCAGCTGATGATGTCTCGTCTTTACCGAAATCCAGATTTTTAAAATCCTGGTCGAGCAACCTGGTCTTCATCTCGATCTTATCGTGAATGCTCTGAAGTATGTTCATTTTTTCGTCTCCAAGTTCCTGCGCTGCGATCAGTGCTTGCTGCATGCGGATCGAAGCACGGGCCTTCTTCGCAGCGCTCTCGTTGCTCAGGCTCTTCCAGATTTGCGTCTGGTTTTCCAATTCTCGTACTCGGGCTGAAATCAGGCGATCGTTTCGGATGCGAACAAAACATATTACGCTTAGAATATACCTAAATAATAAACATCGAGTTCCCTCATCCTGGAGATCAGGCGTTGCAAGTCATCTGGAAGGTTCTCCACGCAGTCCAAGTAGTTTTCGACGTAAGTCGCGGAATATACGGCTTCCACGGACACTTGGTTCAACATTTTTCGGCGAAGGCAGGCGAATTTTGTTGATTTTAAACATCACCAGCTCACATCTTTCAAACATAATCGGCCATCGCGGAGGAATAAATTATTATGGCGGTAGATGTCGCTGCGGACGCAATTGACATAGGGATACATTCATGAAATTGTGAATAAATTCAGAAATTAAACAATTTTTTCGTACGGAATCTGTAAATTGTAAAACACACCTGAAAAGTAATAAATGTAAATCAGAGATGTAAATTCAAGCAAGAAGAAACTAATATAAGCTAAATACCGTACAGAAAATTCAAAGAGGGAAACCAAAACAAAAAGTATAACAATACAATCTCAACAAATTGTATGTTTTTAGGTAAATTCTTATTTAAATATTAATTTAGTCGTTTTAAATTTGAGTTCTTATTGATAGTTAGCCAAATTTTGAGCCAAATCAGTAGATTATTACTGCGTTTAGGAAAAATTGCTATTCGCTTTTGGCAACGCAGTTATCTTTCAAGTAGCCAATCAATGGGCGCGTTCAGTGGCTGAGTTGCTCACTCAGAAATCGATTGGGATTGGCTCACATGAAGGTAATAGCCAATCACAAACGATTGCTGAGTAAGCAACGCATCCGCTGAACGCGCCCAGTTAGAGCACTACAAGCGGGCATTTTAATTAATTATAAATCTGGGAACACGTCTGTTTCATTAAATTTTTAATTAATAACGCTTCAATGTTAATTTAATTGAATCCAAATTAAAACGATTTTGATTCAGTTAATTACACTTTATTGTTTCAAAACAACATAAAATGAAAAAATAATAATATAAAAAAGAAAATTAAATTAAAACACTGCATGTATTTTACACAAAGTAAGCTGCCAACTGGGCCATCTTGTCTTTGGGTTGCTTGGGCCGGGGCCTTCCACGTCCTCTTCCGGCTTTACCACCTCTATTAATCCTGTTTGGGGGCCTCGTGAACACCGCCTTGTATTTTTCCACCAGCTTGGAAAATTCAGAGGTGCAAAAAATGCAGCCGCTCATCTCGGTTTTACCATCGGGCAGTTTGGTCTTCTCAGGACGGTACTCCACGTTTACCAACTGAGCACCGCACTGACACACTTCGGTTTCCACCGTTAACTTCTGGGCATCATCGAAAAGATGTATGATCACATCACATCTGAAAATTAAGAGCACTTAAGAAACAAATTAAAAATAAATTCAGTCAGTTTCGATTGCAGTGGACTTCTCTAACATCCCCTGGACTGTTTCAGTCCCATCTGAGGTCTCCTCGGCAAGGAAATGGTTATGAACTCCGCCACAATCAAATTGACCTAGAAATTGACAACAGTTTAGGACGTCAAACAATTTTAGATCAAAAAATTGGCAAGGAGATGATCTGAGCTAAACTGTTGAAAAAAACAAATCAATTTAAACATGTGTGATAGTGAAACGTCGGTGTAAAACAATCAAAATCACCTGTTGCAACCTAATTTCCATTTCGGTGCCGACGAAGGATCCAAAACCAAAATGCCGAATTCACATTCAATGCAGCTGGATACGCCATTTAAATTTAATCCATGGGGGCACGTGGGGTGAGTACAAGAATTACAACCGCTGCCTTTCTTCATATCTCTTTGGTGGAAGACGTAACGTTAGAGGAGTACCAACTGGTTGCTAACTGAAGGGCTTACTTGAATGGGGGATGATTGTAACAGTACGGACAGAAAGGAAAACTCTTTCCCTTATTCCCCAAGGACCAAGACAACAATTCGAAATCATCGAGAGGACACTTTAGTTCCTTGTACAACCGTATGTTGCCGTTCTGGGGCAAACTGTAAGTCTCATCGCACTGTGGGCAATGCAACCTGGCCGGCTTGGCTTGAATGTACTTCATGTATCGCCTGCACTTACCACAACTGAAAGCACACGTCGTTTAATTAACTAGCGGGAAATAATGAGCAGGAAAAAGTCAACAACCGTGAGTGCGCCTTGCCTGATGCGCTCAAGGGTGAAAACGAAACCTCAAACAGCTGATCCATTCCGTCGATGTTCTTCACGAAATACAGGAATTTCAGCCGGAAAATTTCCACCGTGTGTTTTAATACTGCGTGAAAATTCGCCTTGCCGAGGGCTATTAAATTTAGCTGCTCTTCGACTGCAGAGCGCATGGTTGGCAGGACGAGTTCTTGATCGATCTAAAATGGGCGGGCAGTTAGATATTTCTAAATAAAGTATTCAATGAGACTTTCTTCTTGAGTTATAGAAGTATCCGAAATTGGTTAGTAAAAAATCGTTTGGAGTTTCCTCGTCATCACCTTTTGATATCCATGAACCAAGACAATTCCTAAGGTCGTCGGAATAAGTCTTCGACCACTGCTGACCGTCACATAATTTCTTTGGCAGATGTTGTTGATGTGGACAGGAATTGAAGCGTCAGTTCCAATACCGTGCTTCTCCATGAGAGTAATCAATTCTGCCTCCGTTAAATAATCTGGGGGGTTCGTTTGATATTCCGCGAGCTTCGCATCTTTAATGGGAACCAATTCGTTTTCGGCGAAAGTTGGTACGAATTCGTTCTTTCCAAACGCCTGCAGCGCAACATTAGGACCTACAATGTTTGGGGGAGTAACTTAATTGCCGTACTTACCTGCCAAGTCATTACTGTGGTGTATCCCGGATCTAGTAAAGTTTTTCCTGTAGTTGTGAACACTTCCTCGTTTATTACGAAGGTCACCGTCGTGCTCAAGTATTTACAATCACGTGAAACCGTACCGATAAAGTGCCTCGTAATGTAATCGTACAATTTCCAAGCGTCTCCGTCCAACTCATTTCTCGAAGCCGCTTTCATCGGTGTTATCGGAGGATGGTCCCCTAAACACATGAGTTAACTTCGAATTCTTAAAAATAATAATAAATTAAAATTTGTCTTACCTACATCATGTCCGCTTTTAGGTCGATTGACACCTTGCGATAAGATTTCCGACACTTCCTTCCCCCAATCCGCACTGCCCTGTTGTTGCTTTAATACACCACTAAATAAATTATTGTTTATTAGAAACATTATCAGTATGAAGAAGTAATTGGGAGCCCACGTACACCAAATCGAAGTTTTCCGGGTATTTAGTCGTCTCTGTCCGCGGATAACTTATGTATCCCTGAGTGTATAACTTCTCGGCGATCTGCATCGCGTGATGGGGACCCATTCCCAAGCCGGAACTCGCCACCCTCATCAGTTCGACGGTGTTCAAAGCCAACGGCCTGGATTTGGTTTTCTCTTTACGTGATACGTTCACAACTCTAAAACGATCAAAAAGCTAAAATGACGAATCAATTATTTTCTAAACACTGCTTACTTCGCCTGATTAAATTCCTTGACTCTCTGCAGGAACATTCCTGCAACTTCCTTGTCGAAACAGCGCACTCGCTGCCATTCCAGGTTTATGTCTTGGTCGTCCTTCGTTCTGACCGTCACCTGAACAACCCAGTACGGCTCAGGCTTAAACGTTTGTATCTGATCATGACGCTGCACGCAGAACCCCAAAGTCGGAGTCTGGCAGGGCCCATAAGAAATCAAGGACGCGTCCAGGTCACCGTATTTCCCTTGGAAAAATTTGGTTTGAAACCTGGTGAACGCACAGCCAATTCGCAAGTCCAATTCCTGCCGAGCATCGACGCTTCTCGCCTCGTTTTCATTCGGTTTTCCTGCAGTAAAGCTTTTAATTCTAAACACATCAAGACGTTTATTTATATCACTGAATATTTTATATTTTGGTTGATGTACGATAACAAGTAATTCGTAAAAACTGCTAAAATCTAAATCTTACCCAAGTTGTTAAAAGCTGCTTTAATGTCTTTATCGGTTATCGCAGAAAACTTAGCCCTGAACGTCACGCTATCGCTGAAAACATTTCCACTCAAACTACCTGCAACCGCATTCATCACTTCGTAACAAATATTTTCGCCCTCTTTATCGCAGTCAAGCCACAAAACCAGTGTGTCACAGCCTTTGCTTTCTTGACCGAGAAACATCGGCATTCTCAACTTGGGCATGGCTTCCTTCTTCTCTGTGGGGCACGAGAATAGCTCGACCGGGTCGACTCTGTCCCAGTTGTTGTATTTGCCGATGAAGTCCAGGCCCATGACGTGGCCGCAGACCGAGGTCATTTTGAAGCGGGCGGGTTCGTTTTGAAACGTGCCCTGCCATTCGTGTACCGAACATGAGCCGTTGAAGCCCCGTCTCGAGGAATTTTTGCCGTTGCTTAATATCGAGGCCAGCGAAGCGGCCAGAGATGGCTTTTCGGCTACCATAAATACGGTCCTCATTTTGTGACATTCACACAACTAAAAGAAAAACGAAACATCAAACAGGTGAAAAGTACTGAATGGTTGTTAATATTAGAAAAAATATTAATTTCTGATAAAAATGTAGGTTAATTTGCAGTTTACTAACCTCAAAGCGCACCTCTCTGACAGTCAGTATTACCAAGCTCACAAGCTGACGCTGCTGTTTCCAGTGTTGCTAATAATCAAGAAATTAATCCACCAGTCAGAACTTGAAATTCCTTCAAATTTTAGTTTTAGTTTTTCATTCGTGATCCTCTTCAGACTTTTGACGCCGAAATTTACGATGGAATGTCGTGTCCGTGTGCTCTTCATCTGTGAGCACCAGCTGATTTTACATCCTCGCCAACTTCAATTTAATTACATGGGAATCAGATGGGAATTTACAAGGAATTAGTTTTCTGGATTTAGTTTTCAATTTAGGACGGAAAATATGTTCGGTAAGTGGTTGGATTAAGTTTCTTTTTTGTATTTTGAGTTTAGTTCACGTTTAGTTCTATGATGTGTGATGTGCATTGGCCGCGTTTAGGTGAGCGCAGTGCTGCAGTGCTTCAGCAAAATGTCAAAAGGCAATTTAGCATTCTTTTGGAGTGTTCCAATTAAGTTTGTGTTTGAGGCAGCCACTCAGAGATAGTTCTGTGAAACAAGACATCGCAAGCGTCTCGTAGAGCGCAGAGGCTTTCGTTTTCAGAGCTGCAGTTACCTGAACGCGACCATCGTTTCAATTTCGGCGCACATGCAGGACGCACATGTACGAAATTTGTCTCTTTCGTGTTGGGAGCAGTGTTCGGCGGTTTAATTAAGGTTTTTCCCCCGGTTTTCTGTGAATCGCAGAAAACTGAGGCAATTTCACGTAGCCGGTACGTATTAATTTATAATTTCATGTATTGTTCGTTTATGCTTAACCGATTAATTTCAAGTTTACGATTTCAGTTGCATTTTTATAACGAGAACGTCAGCGAATGATACTTCCTCTCACAGATAACGAATTGAGGTTATGTGCTATGGCTTTGCTACTAGAAAACCACGTGGCCGCAGTCTTATTGGGGGCCTTGTTCTTACATAATTTTATTAATTCGCATTGTTTAAGTTTTGAAGATGTTAAGCCAATGTTCGATCAGAGTTCTTGTATCGTAGGTGAGAGAGACATTTAAGCGATTATGCCCCTTTTGTACGATGACCTTTTTTTTTTTTTAGGAACACTCATGGCAGCAGAACCAGGCAAAATTTTGCTACGAAGCTTAGAGACTGCGGAAAATTCTTTTAAAGGTACAAGGTTGTTATTAATGTTTAAGTGTAGGTGTACGATAAGTATCGGTAGAGCTTTTCAGAGTAAAATTTTGTAAATGTAGGAACTTAATCCGTAATAAGTTTTGTTAAGTTTTATTATTAAGACTGCAATGAAGAATGTTTATTTTTAATTAACATGGTTTGTAATTTTTGTGACAATTATGTAATAACTACCCAAATAGGGTTGTAACAGCTGTACCGAGGCTGCTCGAGGGATTCATTGTAATCAAACACGATTTGCAAAAAACTTTTTGACTAACTACCTTTCTCTTTCTGAAGAAAAATTCATTTATTTTAAGATTGGTTAAGCAAATGATTATTAAAGCAAATACTGATGATGGTGTCTTTAATCCATTGTCTGCGATTGTGAGATAATGCGTGATTCACCCGGAATTCTTCTCTTTTTGGGAACATTGTCCTTTGTTTGAGTATTTATTTATTACGTTTTTTCTCACAGACTCTTTGACTGTAACTGAGACAAACAGTGACAAGACGTACACAAAGAAACCAGTAGAAAAGAGTACGCTCTCGTTGCTGCATGAACTAGCAGCTTTCAATGAAGTCGACTATTATTACCATTTAATAGAAGAGCAGGTAGATTTATTCGAACTAAAATTATTGTGGTCGTGCGCTCAGTTTATACTCACAGGGTCCTCCTCATGCAAGAATCTTCAAAATTGAGCTTCACTTGGGCAATGAAAAATATGCCGGCGACGGCAGCAGCGTTAAGATGGCAAAAAATTCTGTTGCCCGCATCGCCTTGGAACAAACACAGTATGCAATGCCACCGGAGAAAGCGAGGGTGGAATCCACGACGTTAACACCCACCGTACAACTAAATAATCTTGCAATGAAGTTAGGAATGAAGGTCACTTACGTAATGCACAATGATGTCTTGGACGATGATGATCATGAAGCAGAGGTATTTAATTAGTAGTCGTGTATACCGGATAGATTTTTTTTAGCTCGTTGCAGTTTGTTGAAGATCGTGGTACTTTCAATTTAGAAATCGGCCCCGGCAAGAGCTACTTAAGTCGACTGAATCATTCAATATACCATCCGTACAAGGAAAAATACACGAAGATTGCAAACGAGAACGCATCTGGCCAACTGTTTAGCGTCGTTGTGTACGTGGGTGATCAGAAGTACCCAGGTTCAGGCTTTACAATCCAAGCTGCACGTCATGCGGCGGCAGCCAACGCACTCGAAACCCTGACTAGGTTATCAAAGGAAGAAGTCGAGCAATGCGTAGCAGAAGGTTTAGTTAGAACGATCTCGTATACACGACTTAATTCTGTTTTTTTGCAGGCGAGACTTGCAATTCTATTAACGTCAAATCCCCCATATCGCTGGTTTATGAGGCAGCCCAGCAACAAAACCTGCCCGTCGAATTTACAGTCGTCAGCGAAACCGGCCCTGCGCATGAGAGGCTGTTTGTAACCAAGTGCCAAGTCGGAGACTTGGTCGCGGAAGGTGAAGGCAAGTCGAAGAAAGCCTCGAAGAGGAGCGCCTCTGAGAAGATGCTGAAGAAACTCAGGCATGTCGACAACAGTGTCGTAAATACCGGCAAGATTAAATTGAACGTTGACGTAAAGAAAAAGAAAAAGCGCAAGAAAAATAAGAAGAACGTCGTTAAGAGTACGATGGGGAAAGTAACGAGGGACGCTCAGAATTTGTTAGCTGCGGCTTATGAATACTTCGTCCCCGATGATGCAAAGAGTACACCGAAAGTATGCTGCAGAGAAATTGCTGTAATTTTGGGAAGATTTACTTTTGAAAATGTTTTAGGACAGGCAGGGTGGTGAAAATACATGGAAAAAGAGTGAGGTAAACAACCCCAAGGAAACGCTGTTGGATTTGATGCAACAGAAGGGGGTGCCTGTCGACTTCCTAGATCTATTCGAGACTGCCTCTAAACATTACTCTTTATTGTCGTTAGGAATCCATCCGCAACATGTTAGTGTGTGCAAGGTTTTTGTTTGAGCGATGCACGAGTCAGTTTTATTTTGCAGCTGTGCCTGGGCGAAGGGGATTCGTTCGGAGAGGCTCACCGGAACGCCTCCTTCAGGGCACTGGATTTTCTGTACAAATTAGGTTTTAATAACATCACGCCGAGCAAAGAAGGATTTGAATACTTGTAAGTTTCATGAATTAAATCTCTTTAATTGGCAAATGTGATTGTGCGTTGCTTTCAGCAGCGATGGCAAAAGTTTCCAATATTTGGAAGTGTCCAAGGATGGATTTTTGGATGAAGAAAGTCAATGAAGAGACTTTTACAAGTGTTCGATTTTCTATTTAATATTTAATTTGATGGTTTTACAGATTGTGGTTTGTTTTGTAGCCAGTTTTAATAATTTATATTTATTTTGGCTTTATAAAAGTTTTTATGAAGGTTAAAAATTAAATGAGTGCACTGAGAAAAAGTAATCTTGACATTGAAGAGAGTTCCACATTTTTTGTTCGGTGAAATAAATTCGTATTTCTGTGGAATAAATGTTATTTCATTGAAACATAACGCATTTGTGTTACAAAAGACTAATTATTCACATGAAAATAATTTACTATCACGAAAGAAATATATCTTTGCCATTATTGAAAGATATAGCTCAGTGGCGTAGCTACAGGGGTTGAAAAGCAACTCGGCGCGCGCGCTAAGACACCGTAGGCGTCGGTACGAAGCTTAAACTAAAAAAAAAAAGAAACGGATATAAACAAATTATTTAAAAATTGGTAAACGCTAAAATTTTGACAGCTCTTGTCAGTTTTATAGAAATAGGATAATCCGGAAGCTGTTAAACAGTTTTAATTTGCTTAGCATGAAAAAATACAATTTCGAATAAATAATGTTGAACAGAAATATCTGCAGAACCCTGCTGTAGAACATAAGAAGTTGCAAATATAAGTGGCGCCATCTGTTAATCTGTGGTCGCAGTTAATTTCGTTCCCTTTAAACTAATTTAAATAAATTAAATTTCTTTTTCAAGTGAGTGTTTGAGAAACAAATGAAAAGTATTTTCGCTTGGCGCTAGTAGTTTTCAGGAGTTTTTCTAACCAAAAATTTTAACAACTCTTGTCACCAGAAGCAGTTGGGCAGTTTTGATTTGATTTTAATTTTTTTTCAGTTTTACTTTGTTAATAATAAATAGAATGCAAGGTGCTGTTAGAAATTTTGCAACCTGGCGGCTTCGCTTCTAGTTACATCATTGATATAAAGCTTCTTTAAATTAAAGCATATTTATTAACTATAGAGAATCATTTTTCTCTGTGCTGATAAAATCAAATCAAATTTATTTCAAAACATAACTGTGACAGAAATGTATGAAATTAATAATTTTGAGAAATAATGTATGAATTAAAGAGAGATAACAAACGCAGGAAACAAAAAGATTAAAGTAGTTAGTTACATAATTCGATGTTTCTTTAATTCTATTTTTGGTAAAATGAATGTAAAGAAAAGGCGACAACAAAAGTAAGCCCTAAAACTTAATTATTTATTTTACTAATCATACAAAGTACAGCGTAATTTTTTTTTTAAACTCTAATATCTGCTTCACTTATATAACACTTATATACAAATTAGGCGCTAGCTTAGGACTACCTAATGAAAAAACCAAGTTCATTACGTCAAGTAGAAAATTAGTTTTCACACCGTTTATTTACAATTTAATCGTGAGCAATTATTCAGGATTCGATGTTTCACACGGAAAACAGAATTTGATTAACTCGAGAGAACAGTGCGACTACGTTACTACTATTAAGACAGAGGGGGAGGGGGGAGTTCAGAAAGAGAAGAGGTGGAGTTGAAATAATTGCGTTTACTTCAAGGTTACAAGGTGGTGCCATGGCAAGACTACAACATACCGAGATTAATATGTTTGGAGAAGGAAGAAAATTAATTACAGGCTATTTACAAAAAAAAAAAAAATTAAATAAATTTAAAAAACTACGAACAGTAATTTCATTTTTATTTGAAAATTAACAAAAGGATTCTCTATTTTTCTTGTTTTAAATAAGCGCTCTCTTAAACGGAAAATTTCTTTTCAAACTAGCTACGCAAGGCTGGAAATTGCATGGAACTTAGATGAGGGCCGTGATTAGGCGGGCCTTGAAGTTGACTATCCTTTCGCTTGTTTGAGCTAGACGCTGAAAGTTGACAGAAGAAAAAGTTTATTAGTCGTTTTGTAATCAATTTAGGTATCGGAATCACGTAAGTCGACGTTATCATGTGAGTGAGCGGCGTACAGCATCTACACCGTTGTAAAAAAAAAAAACAATTTGGAACTCGGGGCGCTCCCCACCAATTATTTCAGAGAGGTCTGCATAAAAAACCGAATTATTTTGTTTCTTTTTTCACGAACAAGTCGTTCTGATGACGTCAAAATATGTGATTCCGATCGCTGATAATCGTGCAAAATAAATAAATCGTACAAGTTTGCAGTTAATTTGTAAATAATTTACCAGAATTAAATCTTGGATGAGATTGGCAAGTCCCCTGTTGGCTATGACGAAAAGACGAGTGATAGGTCCGGGGATTCCCTCGGTGTATCCGTCTTCGCTCTTGGCGATGTCCACCTCCGCAACGCCTCCAGCGCCCGCTGCGTTCTCTTTCTCGTCTGATTCCTCAGTGGCTCCGGATCCTGCAATCAGCTGAAGAAAACGCGCCGATGAATAAATTAATAGAGCAACTTACGACCTTCGTTCTCGTGTTGCGCAACTACTAATTAATAT
The DNA here is from genome assembly GCA_036172665.1 of Prosopocoilus inquinatus. Lineage (NCBI taxonomy): Eukaryota > Metazoa > Arthropoda > Insecta > Coleoptera > Lucanidae > Prosopocoilus > Prosopocoilus inquinatus. The sequence continues at coordinate 75,381,126 of CM069869.1, forward strand.
ACGAAGTGAGAAAATACTGTGTGTCACAATAATACCAACAAGACAGAGATATTACGTATAGGTAATTAAAAAAAAAGCATTTCTAAATAATCTACTTTCAATCAAACATACCTACTAATAATTCTAATACCACAAACGAATTTTACCGTGTGTAATGCAAGTTATAGTAAATTCGGTTTTTTTGCTTTGTGTGAAATGCATAAATCCGCCGCAGTAACGTGGTGTCCTTGTTTGTATTAGGTACCCACGTATAATATGCAACCTTCCATTAAACTCTCTTACAATCGTGGTTGCCTATTAAGTAAGTACAGCGCGGTGAGCGTAATTTATGCACTTCATTTAAATACGTGATAAAGTACAATTAAGGTGGAAGTTTTTTTTATCTAAGACAGCTACGTAACCAGATATAAATAGAGTAAAAGTGAACGTTCCTGTCGGGGGACAAACAAAAACTACTTCTTCGGTTCTTTCGTCTCGCACCTTTTGTTTCGCGGTGCAATATTGGTAACATGCTGACTTACTTTCTTGTATATTAAATACTTACCTCCGAGATTACCAACGAAGCATGGCGTTTAACTGCTTAATAATTTTATAATCGCCTTGAATTACGGGGTCGATTCAAAAAGTTCCGGCGAGTTATCGCGTAATCAAATGGTGAATGAATGAAGCGAACCACCTATTCTCTTGGATAATTTTGGACCCCTCGAGGCCCTTTTTTTATGTATCTATGATATAAGTGAACTTCACCATCTGATTTTACAAGTAAAATGAGGAAAGAAGTCGAATTTTTAAGATTTTCAAGAACGGTGTTCCCGCTTTCATTTTATTTCCACTAAAACATTCCCCGACATTTCGAGGTTTTCCCTGACTTTTCATTTAACAACAAAAAAAACCTTACAATTGAAGGGCGGTTATGCACATTTCCTAATTTCGAAAGTGAATGTTCCAATTCTGATTTCAGAAAAGAAACCAAAATTACTCGTGTTAACTGAGAAAACTCAATTGAATTATCTTTAAAAATTAATTAATTAATTAATTAATATCTTTAAAAGTAAATCTTAAAACACGTCTCTTAGTTAAAAAGTAAATTAAATTTTTTTCTCTTCAAGAAAATAAGCAATCTTGGTATAGGCAACCTCATATACACAGTCGTTTGCTCGGTTGCCTATACTAAAGGACTTACGAACAATTTTTCTTTTTTTTCCTTTGGTAAAACTAAGATTATGCAACTGAGAATTGATAACTGCAGTTTAACAAACACCAACGAAGACCGAGGGTTACCTAATTTCCAGTTCTTCAATTAACCTCCTCACTGATTTTTGTGTTACCTGAAGCTTTCCCCTGCCGCTGTAAAACTTTCCTCAATTTCGTTTTCCCGGTTTTTCCAGTGAATGGGAACCTATTTTTTATTTCCCTTATAGGAATGACGACGCCCCTAGTGAGAAAATGAAAGAAAATCGAAGGAAGAATGTGTACCTACGATTGTGGTTACTAAAACGGATACGAATACAGAAATCCAAAAAAGAAACAACATTCCGACAGTCACTAATAAACAAGAAATACCGAGAGAAACGAAGAGTCTATTCAAAATAAGAACATTTCGTTGTACGTTACTGTTTTGATGACGTATAAATTTTAAGGCGTTGTCAAATGCAACCAAACGCTCAAAATAAAATGTCAACTAAAAAAAAAAATGTTCTGTCGAATTGACGCTTAGATAACGGTAATTTTGACATTTTCCTCTGAATTTAAGAGAGAAAGCCACTTTTAGTAAGCTTTTAATTCCTTAGAAAAATATTTCTCAAGGCTCCTTGGAGGGCCAACAGTAAATTTCGTTTATTCAGATTGGTATGGCCATTATTTTCAGTGCAGTGGCGGGCTCGTGATGATTTACTGCGGGCGAGAAACAACTGCAAAAGCGGAAGTGGGTGCAGTTTACAAAAAAAAAAAACAATGGACGAACGCTGTTCTCGAGTTACAATCAAAATTCAAAAGCGACGCATTTTTTTTTTTTTGTCATTTGACTGAATATTTTTCCCTTCGCGATCGCGCTTGCAATTTCAATTTAAGTGGGGGATTTACAGAGCTTTTTCTCAGCTTCCCAACGCCTTTTACGAAAAAACAATCGAAGAGCACGTTCTTGAGTTACAACAAAAATTAAAATGCCATACTTTTTTGCTCATTTAACTGAACGTCGCGTCGCCCCTTTCCTTTGCGATCGCGCTTGTAACTTTGGGTTTAATTTTAAGCGGGGATTTACAGAGCTTCTCCTTAGCTTTCCAACGCCGCTTATCAAAAAAGAAAAAACAATCGGCGAACGTGTTCTTGAGTTACAATCAAAATTCTAAAGCGACGCGTTTCTTATTTGCTCAATTAACTAAACGTCTCTCCCTCGTTTCGCGATTGCTCTTGTAATTTTTAAATTCAATTTAAGCATGGGATTTACAATTTTTTAACGCCTTTCACCAAAAAACAACTGCGACTTCCATAGGACTGGGCGGGGACTGCCCACCTTGCCCACCTTGCCCACCTCGGCGAGCCGCCACTGCGTCAGAGTCATATTGATCTCCTCCGTACGTTATGAGACACACAGTATAAAAATAAATTTGAAATGAGCAAGAGAAAATTGAAGTGCGAGAGCAAGAAAATCGAAGAATAAGTTGAAGAAATACTTAACGAAGATCGACGCTTTATTATTATTATTATTATTTTAAATTAAAAAAAGATTAACGCGATGCAAATACACAAAAGAAAACTGATATGAAGAAAGAAGAATAAATTGAACACAAAATGGAAGAAAACAGCCGCGTTTATCAAGAATTAAAAAAAAAAAAACTAAAAATAGAAAACAAATAGTAAATGTAACGACGAAGACATAATTCGACGAAATAAACAAAAAAAAAAGAAAACAGAAATACGGTGGAAGTAATAAGAAGAGTTTTCAATTGTTTCACTTTGCAAGTATCTTCGTCCTTTGTTATTATGTGAAGTTAAAACGAGATGGGTATAGTCTGAGATTGCTCCAGAGCAGGGCTTCTCAAACTTTTCCGCCTGGCGACCATCCACCGATAATAAATCATAAAGAAAAATCGAAAACAATTCTTTGTGACTTCTTGTGATTATCAAAGGACGGCACCGAATTTGTATTTTATTAAAAAATAAGGAGATTGATGACTTAATTTTGAATACAAGAGTCTGTTGATTATTTATGATTATAACTTATTTTCGACACTGTCTTGGTAAAACAAGATTTTTATCTTAAGTTTTTAATTTTTTGAACTAAAACTGACGTTTCGACTGACAGCGACGACCAAAATTTAATGCTCTTGACTCTACATACGAATATTAAAGACGAAGTCAAATTTTACTTTTAAAGACTTAACTTAAATTTTGTATGAATTTAATTTTGAGTCCAAAAATGTTTGGGATTCTCGCGACCCTCAAATGTGGTCGTGAGAATCTACATTTTGAGAAGGCCTGCTCTAGAGCAGTCAGTTGGAAACGCTATAAGAAAATTGAAGAATAATTCGAATAAAAAATAAAAGGAGAACGAAATATTCGAGAGTCAAAAGAAGAGGGTTAAACAGAATATATGAAAGATTGGCGGTGATTTTTTGGCGAAAACTAAAAGGAAAATACAAAGCCTAATTTGAGAGGAGCAGACAAAAGAAAACTCAAATGTAAAAGCAAGGAAATTAAAGAAAGAACTAAAAAGTATAATAAAGAAGACAAAGGTTTAGCTAGAACTAATTATAAGTAAATGACTTATTGAGGAATTAATTGAGTAAAGGAGGAGAAAAGATTGACGCTTTTCCAGCGACAAAATTTAATGTAAAAAACAAGCGATATAAACAGTTGCAACTTGCTTCGTTCAGCTCATTTCTTGTCCGTTGCATTTTCCACTACCTTTAAATCAAATTAATTTTTACTGTCGCATTAATTAAAACAGCTTGAAGGTTGCGTTAGCGCAGATCGAAATGTTGAGTACTTAATAAATTGCAAATAGCAATTTTTTTAATGAAATTTTCAACAATACACTGTGAATAAAAACAAATTTAGAGCAGTTCAATAGAAACAACAAAAATAAATCAACGATACAGGCTGGTTGGTAAGTCGACGTATTCCTTTATTTGCAAAATATTTGACTATAATAACCCTTTAGACAAGACTTACGAGTTTGCTTTTTTTTTTAGAAATGCACCCTTTATTATTTACTGAACATTATTTCTTGCAATCAGAAAGCATAAAGCTGTTTGAAGTAATGGGAGAGACTGGGCCGACTGACTGACATAACGAAAACAGTTTTATTATTTCTGTACAGTTTTCAATAAAGAGTAGAAGGAAATGCAGTTTTAAAAAAATCTCACAAACTGTTGATTGTTATTGCAGTCTATTAAATGAGATTTACTAAAGCAATGCGTTAACTTAAAGTCACTCTGTATGACAGCTAAATATCTCGTAAGCAAAAAAAAAATCTAAAACGGTTATCTTAATTCAGGTCGAAATTTCGTGTAAAAAAGAAACTCTCCTGTCCACCGTACACATAATTTGACGAACCTGTTGTAAAGCAACTGCATACACAAATAAATTCAGCAACAGAAGATTTAAGTGAAAGCACCTTTCACTAATTACACATTTGCTTGTTTTTTTTTTTAAAATTTATTTTTTCATTCTCGAAGAGGAGCCTCGACTTTCCATTTTAAACACCTCGCAAACAGACGATCGCTATCATCACTGAAAAAAAAGACAATCTCGGTTTTTAACGGGGAAGGGGGCTCCCCCCATTTCGTGTGTGCGTAACAATTCTACAAATAATACTTCTGTCGTGATCGGCGTGTGAATTGCGTTTTGTCGTCGGTCAGTTTCTTGTCATGTCTGGGATGCAAGGATCACATACAAAACAGAAGAGAATCGAGGAAGGAACGGTAGTTAGTTTTCGAAAAGTAAATGTATGTACAATAGAATGGTTAGCAATTTACAAAAGGGAAGTAAGTGTTTGACTACCTACATGCATCAGCGCAAAGGAAAGTCGGTTGGTTAGTTGTAAAGATGAAATAGTGCTTGAGATCGCAGACATGACAACTCAATCTAACCGATGCAAGAATTTCTATTTACTTAATGTACATACCTATGTACACACGTATATACAAAATAATTAAATGATTAGATCAGAGTTCGGGTATATTCAAGCACTATTCGTGTAAATATTGCTTAAAGCGGGAAGAAAGTAACGTTTGCAGTTTTTTTTTTAATTTTGAAAAAACAAAACAAAAATTAAAACAGAAAGAAATCAACTCTGAACGTTTTCTTTTTAAATTGTTCATACACACAGTATATTAAATTTTTATTTGTGCATATTCCATCGAACCTCTTACACTTTCAATTTTTGTAAATAATTTGTTTTTTTGACTGCACGTAAGTTAAAAATAAATTATATTTTGAAATTTAAATACTGCGAGCATGAAAAATATAGTCGAAAGCAAAAAAAAAATGAAGTCAATTACAGTTTTCTGTAATTTTTCTTTGTTCCAAATAGTGCTGTTGTTTAAATACGACTTCACAGGTGACAGGTGAAAAAGTTTCAAAGCTTTCGGATTCGACAAGCTCAAAACTTTTTTTTTTGTAAAATCCGTCGTATTAAAACAATAGAAAGAAAAATTACAGGTAACTGTAATTGCCCTGCTCTTTTCTTGCTTTCGAAAGCATACGCGCGGGTAATTTTAATGCGCAGAATATTCAAGCGAGTTGTCGTGCAACAAACAAATCTACAGTAAGTCCACAAACAACATAGCTAGAGAGTGAAGGTGATCTGAAAATTAGTGAGTTTCGGACTGAGGGATTAGGTGTTGGTGGTACCTGGGGGGTAGCAGATGTGTCGAGTATTCTTGTGGCGGAGGAGCTGGCTGTCAAACCGATGCCTAGGTTTTCTGTTCCGGCTACCATCCGATAGACTGTTCCTGCCGCGCGAGCTGCGCCATCTGCAGTTTGCTAAACACTCATCATCATCAAAGTATACTGACATGCATTTATAAGGGAGCGCGTTTTTTTCAAAAATCGGAATTCGCCGGCGGGTGACCAACAAAATAAATGCTGAAATGTTTCCGTGTCTAATTTGATTTATTTTAATTATTTCAAATTACGGAGGAGAAAGTACCACGCGATCATTTAAACTTACCGTGAATTTTGAATTAGATTGGCAACACTACCTGTTGACAGTTTAATATTTGTATTTGAATTGTCAAAGTAACGCTTTTAAAATGTTTAACTTGAAACGCTTTGAAGCCAGAGGGTCAACATTTACTAAGATTCTCAATAAAACTATTATTTTCTGGTGTTTAATTTCCTTTCAATTAAAACAATTGAACATGAAAATCCTAAACGTCAAAATGTTTAGGTACATAACCTCTAAGTTACGCAGCGAGTCGACTGGGAAGATGGGCAATATTAGATATAAAAAATCATCCCTTCTACTTTACTTTCCATGGTTGCCAGATCTTTTACTGGTAATGTCAGCAACTTGTTGACAAAATGTAGTCAAAAGGCGTACATTTTTCTAAAGTCAAAGACAAAAGAAAAACAACAAAAAATCGCTGATTTGGGATTCCAAAAATCACATTAAACAAAAAATGAAATCTGTAGACAAACCAGAAACAAAAGAGAAATGAAAACAACAGCAGCAAAATGAAAGGAGTGAAATAAACAAAAAAAAAAAACAAAGGAAAATCGACAACTATTCTTTGCGTTTTGTTTTCTTTTTGTTAAAAATAGGAGCAGAAATGAATAAAAGAAAATTCAAGGAAAGAATAAAGATGCACGAACAATAAGAAAGAGAGAGAGAAAAAAAAAACAATTAAAAGATCGCCGATTTGGAACATCAAAAATCAGAACAAATTAAAAAATAAACTGATCTGCAAAAGTCAGAAACAAAAGAAAATCGACGACTCCAAGCTGAACGAAAAACAATAACAATTTTCCGGACGAATCCAAAAAAATCTTACAAGATTAAAGCAAACTGTAAAAAAGACGTTGACACGATAAAGAAAAACAAAAAATAAATAAACGAAATACAGCGCGCAAAACAAAAGAAGATCGCAACTGCGACATGAGACAAATGAAAAACGATGAACTACAAACAAGCGTCTACAAAATGCGAAAAATCAATTTTATGAGGCGAAAGAAAAATACACAGTACGAAAACATAAAGAACAGAAAAAAAAACAAAAGAAAATTGACGACTAAGGTGAACAAAAATTAAAAATGAATCGCTTGACGAAAATTTCGTTTTATACTTTTTTTTTTTTTCGATGAAATCCGTGGCTTCTTGCCTTGTTCTCTGCTGTCTGTGTTCTTCTGGTTTATTATTACTTTTGCGCGGCAAAGACGTTACAGGTCTAAATTCTTTTCTTGCCTTGAGAGTTTGGGACACCTTGTATAACAAGAGGCTACGATTTTAGCTCCGTTTGTTATCATCGAGCTATTTTAAGCGTGTTGGAAAAAGGTGTGTCGCCGTGGGCGAGCGAGCGGAATGTGTTTTACGGTCGCTCGAGCCTTGAAATGAATTTATAATTAAACAATGAATTCCCTTCGCTTTTTATTCAGATCTTCGAAGAATGCATTTCAATTTAGAAACGCGTTTCTTGAATTTATTTAGAAGTTATCGGTTTATGAAATAATTCCGGGTGGCGTCAGTGCGGCGACTTCGTTTTTCGCTTCTTGCTTGCGACGGATTGTGAAATATTGCGACTGCTTCGTGGAGGCGATCGTCACGCCTTACATTCAATTCTCATTGGATAAAGTTGATGTCACGTTCTGTCGGATTGGTTACTCTCTTCAGTTCTTTTCTTTTCTCCCTTTTGTCTTTTTCAACCCGTTAGCCCGAATCGAGTTTACAACGGATTATTCTAGAAGTAGATGCCGGGGTGACCATACGTTTCGCGTTGTGTGAGTGTATGGTTTGATATAACGTTCAGATGAGTTAATATTTTTGGGGTTATATTGATATTGTTTTCTTCGTCTCTCAACCAGGCATCTGCGGGGGCGTTCTTGCACGTTTATGCCAAACAACCCGCGGCCTTCACTTCCGGCGAAGCGTTGTCCGCCTTTTCGCCCCTTTCTGGTCCTTCTGCCGAACCCCCTGGGTTCTTGACCTTCGGAGGAGCTGCAGACCTTAGGTTTAAAGAAGTCTCGTATTTTAAAAGTGTGCTCCGGAATTTGCAATTTTTTAAATTTCACAGCAGTTATTATAAGTGGCTGCTACATAACAGACGAAATATTTGTGTTCATTAAAATTGCTGCTGGTAATTTCCGGTTCGATAAGCCGCAAACACGAATTATTACATTTTCTTATTAATCCTTTTTATGTCGCTACCTATGTAGGTATAACAGTTTCTCCGTCTGTCAATCAATAAGTTTTCGGTTTCGAATGTAAAAGTTCTTAAAAATAAAAACAGGAATGACGTAACGTTGTTTTGACGACAGCTTTAAACATCTGTTCTTTTTTGTTAATTAGAATTCCCCCACAACTTATAAATAAGTGACGAGATAAGATACAAAAGTCCGGTGAAAGTAAATTTAAAAACCTTCTCCTTTTCCTAAAAACAAGGAAGCGGCAATACGTCCATCATTAAATGGAATGTGTATTTTAGTTGCAGACGCGGCGTTGCGTTTAAATCGGTTGAATACATTTAACAAAGTGTCTTCCTGATAGTATGTACAACTTTTTCAACGTTCTTCCCACATATGTGTATGTACAGAGTAGAAAAGTTACATAAAAATTCCGGCGCCCCTGCACACTACTAATTATTGCAACTCGGACGGAGAAAGCTGCTGCTGCGAGCGAACGAACGGGTTCCTCTGCAGACGTCTCTCTTAAAAAACTTTCCGTCCGTCAATTTCGCAACTTTGTAAACTCGATATACTTTTCATTTCAGCAGGGATCCACACTCTGTCAGTATTTTTTTTTTTTGACGTTCCACATACTTCGCTCTTTCTACATTTAGCGTCGCCATTGTAATAGTTAGTCATTTTAAGCAGTTTTAAGTAATCCTTAGGTGACTTGGCATTCTTGGGACAAAGTATTCTTGATGCACCAATTTTTTTTATGTTTTCTTTCCTTGCCAGATTTTTTCCTGCAATTTTGAGTTAGTTTTCGAACTACTTCGCATTGGTTTAACCTCGAAATCCTATTTTCCCGAATTTTATTTACCTCTTCAACCACCTCATTGTTATTTTTGTCAGAAAATTTTGTTTTTTTTATTATCGCTTCGTCAGACAAGAGTCGACTTCCATTTATTGTTGCCTTTCTTAGTCAATTGGGCATGTTTGTCGAAGACAAGACTTTCGTAAGGGACTTGCTGTCTTGGGTGTTTAGGTTTTTTCGTTTTCATTTGGGCTTCCCTTTTCTAAGCATCGTCATTCTCGAGGCAATTAGGACCTGTTCGGCATGAATGTTACTGGTTCTTGATTGAGGACCTCAATCTCTTATGCCTTCATTATTCTGTTTGATCAAGTTACTCTTTGTTTACTTTTTTAAAGCAGTTGTAATTCCTGGTTCGTCTGGCATCTGTTGAACGTGTCGGGTCTTAATTTGCAAAGTGTTTGTGAAAGGTCATCGGGATTCTTAATTCTTTTTGATAAAACGTTGAAAACACGGAAGTATAATGGGCTGCCCACCTCCTAATTTTTAAGGCGTCACTATTTAAGTGACACTTTCTCTAAATAATTTTTATATTAATCGAGTAGTTTTCGAGATATTTATATATAATAATAAGGAAATAAAAATTTAGATCGATCCCCTATTCAGATTTAAATTTAAACATCAAAATTTAAAATTTCGTTAAATTGTAACAATCTATTATTCTATTTCTCTTCTTCTTATTGTATTTGTTAATTATAGGTCCGTCATTTTTTTCTTTTCTAGATTCTCTTGATTTTATGTTAATTTTAGAGAATTTTTCTTTTAGAGTCGTCTTCGTCCACGATCATCTTTTATTTTATTTTTTAATTCTTCATCTTTTCCTTTAATAGATTTTATTCGTTTTGTTTTTATTTTTAACTAACCACTATATTTCTTGCTTTTTAATTAATAACTGATCACCCCGTTTCGTTAATATTTACAGATTATTCTTTGGATCGTGACAAAATTTGTCAATTTTTACGTCACTTTGACTTATTGTTAGTTTTAAATAATTTTTATTTTAGTCCTAACTTTATCATCATCCTTTATTTTTACACATTCTTCATTTGATTTAATTTAATTTTTAATATAATCAATTGATGGATATTTTTTTCACTTTTAATCGATCTTATTTGTTTAGTTTTCTACTTTCAAATTAACAACTAATCGCCTTGTCGTTGTTGTCTCTTCAGTTTGATTTTATTTGACATGACTTTTAATTTTTTTATTTATCAAATTGATCGTCTTTTGTTTTTTTTAAATACGATTTCAGATTATTTTACATTTTAACCCCGCCGATTTATCGCCATTTTTCGCTTTGACTTTACTTTATTTATTTAAATTTTTTATTTATTAAATTAAATTTTTGGTTGTGAACCTGCCCTGGAAAGTTTTAAGCTTGCCCTACGATGGCCCAAACTGACATGAAAATATTTTAAAAATACGTAATAGCATTAGAATGAAAACTTATACAGCCTGCCCTATAATACGATAAGCCTCCCCTGAATATTTAGTCTGGCTGCGGCTCTGACCCTCTACTTAAAACCAGGAGCGAGGAAAGTTCACAGAACGGCCGGCCATTTGTAAATGGTGACCCCTAAAGATAGGCAACCCTTCAATCGACGCGCAGGTTTTCGCGATGTTTGAAAAACACGGAAGCACAATGGGTTGCCTACCTCACAACACATCCAGATCTCACATTTTCAAATAAACGTAGAAATTAGTGTGTTGGCCCGCTCTTCTTAATCCCCCTTCATCAGTTTTCTCCGCGTTTCGTTTAAGTGTGTCCGTCTTCTTTTAAAAAAGAACGTCCCCAATCACTGTTTTCGTTTTCTGAATAAGAAATTATCAGAACTGCGAAAACGCGAACGCAAAAGTAAGAGCATGAAATATCACGAGCATTTCGTCAAAAAATTACGCAACGCGGGAAATAAAATTAATTAATAAATTACCACACGTGATTTGTGACCTGTGCAACTTCTTAAATTTATTTCGCTGCAATATCCATATGATAAATTAATAATGTTAAAGTAAAATCGAATCGAATGCAAATTTTGAAAGGCCTTTTACGTAAGTAACGCGCCGCTTGCCGGTTTGGGTTTGGACTTTCATGTTAATCAGCGGCTTACGATTAGCAATAATTAACAACAATCTCAAGACCATAATGTGTATGGAAAATGTTTTCATAAATAAACGTTGCACATTACGGTTGGGTATAATGTGTGTCATTAATTCATTTGCAGCTTTCAGGTGCCTGCACATCGAAACGTTGTTTTTTTTTCGTACGTTTCAGCATTTATTTTGTTGCATTTTAATCGAAATCTTTTTAAGGCGGCGGCTTTTGGTTGGTTTAATTTTCCATATCTACCGGTTTAACATTATGCAATTTCCTCTGCTTGCCGTACACTCGGGCTCTTAAAGGAACTAATCAGTCGTAACTTAAAATTAAAAAAAAAAATGTATAAAATAAAAATTGAAACGGAAATGCCGTAATTTTCAGCTGGAATTCCGTCCACTAAAAACAGGAATTAATAACGGCCGTGCTAAATTAAGTCCTCGTTATTCTTCGATCGATCGATCGATCGATAATAATAATAATTAAAACAGTAATTTTTAAATCCTTTATTGCAAACACTATCCAGCTATTTACTCGCTTTACAAATCTAGTAGTCTACCTTGACATGAAATCGGATGCGATACGTGAAAAACGGCTCTGAAAAATGCCGCCGCGTTTTTCACAGACTCGCGGACAAGTTTAATTGGCCTGGTTTCGAAACGGTTTTCGCTAAAAAAATGATATTTGAAAGTGATTGTTGTGTGGTGAGTGAGCAGGCGGTCGGCGCGGGTTGAATAATAAAATCCATGTAATAATCGAATGTGAGCGAGCGAATTTACATAATGTGTATTAACATGTTTCGTGAAAATTTCCTGTGAAACGAATGCATAGATACAATTTAATGTATTAAGTAAACGCGCACACGTTCATGTGCGACGTATTCTATCCTACATACATATAACTCTTATTATTTTTAATGAAAATGAAATTAAAAAAAAAAACTTAATTATTACATACAATATTTTTTTTTTGAATCGAGATAATAATACGTGAGGGGGGAAGATAAATCTAGATTAAGATGAGCTTACCCTAATGATATCAAATAGGAAATTGCCTGATCCACCACCGGCCCCATGAGCGTCGCCTCCACCAAATGGTAAATATCGTTTATCTCTGTCGGCGTCCTCAGCGTCTACGTTCGATAAGTCTTCGGCGGGGTTCGGTCCGTTGCCTCCTGAAGCCGCCGCCTCTTGATCGTCTTCGGCTGCCCTTATTCTCCTTCTTGCGCGGACTTTGTCATCACTTGCGCTAATTGGTGACTGCAAAACGAAAACAAAAAATTAATTCAAAGAGCACTCTAATCAAATCCTCATGCACGCGGCGTATGAGAGTTGAAAGTTGAAACTATTTGTTTAATTAAATACATATAACTTGTTGTTATTCACAAAAGCAACAGAGGAAAGCAACGAAAGCTATTTACACAAAAATAATAATAATAATAAATTTTACTCTGAAAAAAAAAAAGGAAGAAAGATAGAGTATAGGTTTAATCAGTTCTCACTGTGAATGGCGTTTGCGTCCTGGTATCATCGCTCGAGTTTCCGTCAACTTCGTTTCCGTCTACAGAGTTATCTCCGGTAAGTGGAATCGTGTTAACTACGTTCCCTTGTTGTACGACTTTAATGTCAAAGGAAAGCGAGTTTTCGGTGGTGGTTTGCGCCTATAAATATATGGAATTCGTACAGTGAAATAAACGAAATGGTCTGCGAACGTGATCAGCGAGGATCATTCCACAGTATACTCAGGAATGATGATGATGAGACCGTGCCATAAAACCAGCTACTTTTCCTCATCTAGTACGTGTTAGGGTACGAACATACCGAACTGTCCACCCTCGATGTTTAAGTAGTGCCTCACTGTCCACCCTCGATGTTTAAGTTATGCCTCACTGTCCAACTTCTATGTTTAAGTCGGGCTCGATACCGCGGTACAAAACAAGCGTATAGTGTTAAATGGAATCGTGCATATCGAAGATGCACGCTGCTATTCATCTTCGATTCTACTTAAAACTGTACGTTCGCTTTATATCGAGGTTGTATCGCGGTATCGATCGCGACTTAAACATCGAGGATGAACAGTGAGGCTTCTTCGGCATGTTGGTACCCTTACGGTTAATAACGCGCGCATGCAAATTTTATTATGTTTGTTAATCAAGTATTATAATTTTTTCTGAAAGGTTCACATTACTTTGGGTGATTCGGTTTCGCCGTTGCTATCGCCGCCGAATCGAACTTGAGCTAATCCCTTAAGGAAAGCGTCTACACTACTTGCGGGGGCGATCACGTTACTATCTGAACCGCCCTCCTGTAATAATAAATTAATGCCAAAATGTGACGGTTTGAATTTCTCGCGACGATCATAACAATTAGTTCATGCAAACGACAAAAGATGAAATGTTATCTTTTTCATGTTAAGGTTCTGCAAAATAAGATTTCCAGACAACATGGAACGTCGAGGAAGATCATCTAAAAATCCTAGACGCCTGTGGCCGTGTAAACTCTTTCACAGGTGTGAGGCAAAATCGAAACAAAAACAGCGCCAGAAGAAAGCTTTGCACGAAAATCTGTGGGTCTTTCTTCGGAACTAAGCAGATGTGTTAGGAAATGATCTCGAAGTCTTTGAAAACGTAAGAATTTTCACGCTAAATTCGTGTTAATTTTCACATGCCGTTTTTCAATACTACAAGGGCCAAAAAATATAGGGAAAGCTGAATGTACCTTGGACAAAGTGGCTGCCTGTTTTAAACCGTCAGCCTTAAAGATAGGCAATCAATTTTTCAATCAACGCAGGTTTTGTAATGTATTAACACTTTGAAACATCTGTACTCTCAAGTCTTTTACGAATTCTGAATGTCGGTTCACCATTAAAAAAAATATAGAGCTTGTTTCAAGAATTATAAAATTGCTCGGTTATTTTAAATTGAACTCCCTGCATATTATTACACGGGTAGATAGCCCTCTTTATTGGCTATCCAACAATGCCACACTTAATACTTTTAAGATTAATATTATCATCCTACTATTTCTACTGTTAACTGGCGTTCATAATTCACGTATGTAATTTTTTTATCAAATTTCTAGATGCCGTCAATAAATAAAATAAATCGTTATTATTGTCGGAAGTATAATGAGTTGCCTACCTTCTAATTTTCAAAACCTGTTTTACATTATCTTATAAACTGATACCAGAGGAAGGTAAGTATATCAAGTTTTAGGGCAATCTAAAACTCTAAAACATATTCTGTTACCATAAAATCGTACAAGAACAGTTACATCCTGTCAGCCCAGACAAAAGACTGCAGTTCTTTCTTCGGGGCAAAGAGGACGTGACGGGCAAGTATCTTGAAATCTCTGAAGTAAACGAAATCAAAAGAGTGGAACAAGAAAGAAAATGTAAAAAATAAAAAGTAATAAAGTACCAAATGGAGATTGAAAGAAAAAACTACGAAAAAAAGAAATCGTGGTGTTTACAGAAACGGCCAGAAGAACCATCATAAGCAGGGAAAACAGAATGTAACCCCGGAATATAGGCAACAGTTCAATTAACACAAGTTACATTCATAAAAGCATAATGGGTTGCCTACTTCCAAACTTTTAAGGTGTAATGACTTAAAATTTTGTCTTATTTTAAAGCTAAAAGTCGTGTAGATTATACATATAAAAAAAAGAAATTAAGTAATAGAGTAATGGACAAAATTAAGAAACGAATGGAAGAGTTAGAACTACAGAAAAAAAAACAAAGTAAAAAAAATATGGTAATAAACTGTACGTTTTAATCAAATGAAGAAGAAGAAGACGACAAATAACAAAAATGAGAACTGATAAAGTAGGCGGCAAGAAATTATAAAAGTAGATGTGCAAGCAGCTAAAACTAATCGCGAAAAAAAGTAATTATAACCATAACAAACGACAAAGAAAAGATTGGAATTAGAGAAGAGAGAAAAAAAGATAAATTAAAAGATAATTCTTGAGAGTGTATGAGGTTTTGAAATCATATTCTCTAAAGAAGGATTTAAGAGTGACGTAAGAACAAGAAAAGAACCAGAAAAAATTAAAAAAATACGTTAAAAACATTTTTTTTGGCTAAGAATTAAACTTCCGTAATGAAATGAGATTAGCAGAAGAAAAAATGTACGAAAATAAATTATGACAAATAATTTAAAAAAAATGACATTTAAAGAAGAAGAGAAAGCAAAAAATGTAAGTGGATACTATACTATATTTCATTCTCATACTTCAACAAACAAATTGAAAAAGGTTAAAAATATTGCAGTCTCACATTGACAGACGAGAAGGTAGGGCTTAAGAAAAATACAAATAAATTGTAAACAAACAATGAACAAGTGACCAAAACAGTTGGAAAGGACAAGAAGAGGAAGAAGAAATTATTAAAAAAAATATTGCGATGTCCAAGTAATTAGAACTTCATTTTGTTTGCCTACTCTGCTAATCAAAACCATGTAAGATTAGAACGAAATATCTTCAAGAGCAAATGGGATTAATAGTAAGCTAAAATCATGGTAATGTTGCTTTGCAAGCTGTAATAGAACTCAAAGAGTTTTTGAGTTAAGGTGGCAGCGAAAGTGGGCTAAATTTTATTAGGAGAAAAGTAAAGCAAAAACACAGAAAGATGATAAGAAATAAATTATGAACAACAAGCAAATATTACCTGAAGTGGCAAGAAATTAAAAAAAAAATCAGTTATACCTATTACAGTCGATTGGAAGACCCTGGATCAGTGGCGTAGCTAAGTAGCTAAAGGATCCTGAAAACAGGTTAGGGCCCTAACCAGATCGACTCCAATAGGGTAAGTGATTGCACCCGATGAATTTACGCTACAGTTTGTTTATATCTCACAACAAAGACCATTATTTTTTAAAAACAACCAACCAAGCAAACCTCTAAAAAAATCTTAAGTCCTTAAGAAATGAATCCGAAAAGGTTAAGAAAAATATTTCCGATAATAATTTTTGAATGTTAGCATATAATTTCTTTACATTTTTATTCATTTTATTCGCCACTTAGGTGAAAGTTCCGTAATGTTATTTTACGGATTGTGTAACGATAATAACTGGCGATAATTGAATATTATTATTAAATTCAGAATAGATTGGCCGAACGGTTAACATGTTTCGTTCAGGCTTGGTTGAAGGTTCTTTTGTATTTTCAGACACTTTGCCCTATGGTAGTTACGCCACTGGCCTTAAACGTGAATATTGCCTCGTATTTATTTTCTGTGATAAGACGCCGGTGAATTTTGCAAAAAAGAATATTCTGCGGCTACAATTTCCGTTGAAACGAATCAAATAGGAAATGCCCTTTTTTTATTGTTAGTCAGATGGATTGTTTAAGTAATGCAGGGTTGCAGAAATAAATGATGCCTGACGTAACATGAAACTACAGTCGAAAGCAAAAAAAAAAAAAAAATAGTAGGCGATTACAGTTTCCTGTAATTTTTCTTTCCCCAAAACGGTGCTGTTTAAACACGACGTCACAGATTTTAAAAAAGTTTCCGAGTTTAGCTGGATTCATTGCTAGGCGATTTTTCATCGCCCCGTTACGGGAGAGCTATTTGATTGGTTCGTTTAATTAAACAAATTATGTACTTTTAAATTGGGCCAATAGAATCGCGTAGAATTTTAACGCCAACGCAAAACGCCTAGCATTGAATCTAGCTTTTATCAAGTCTGACAGTTTTAACAAATTTTAAGTGTCACTTGTGCAGTCGTATTTAAACAGTACCGTTTTGGAGAAAGGAAAATTACAGGAAACTGTAATCATCGACTATTTTTTTTTTGTTTTCGACTCCAGACTGCAGCCCTTCATCTAGAACAGGAAATTAATCAAAGAGAACTACGCGTTAATTAATAATTGTTTAAGAGAGGAAAATCTACGTTTAGTGTTAAGAGATGAATGACCTAAGATATGGAACTAAAAATAGGGATCTCACGGTTTGCGTTGTCGTTTCTTTTAAGCTGCTAGTAACTAATTCGTTTTCTGTCGTGGGCCGCGCGTTTCCTTCCGTCGTTTGCGGCGAAAGCTCCTAGAATAACAGGGGAAGTACATACATCAATGTGAACGCAATTTATACAGCGAACTAAACGAACGATGATGATGATGAAATGTTGCAGCAGTATGTACAGATGAAGCAAGAATACAAGCAGAATACTTATCATTCTTCTGTTAGATTCGCTTTTGAAGAAACTTCGTACAGTAAATCGCAGACTCTCTAATAACCCTCTCAACGTTTCGCTTCAGGATTCGGGGGATTAAAAGCGATCACAGCGATTTTTTCAGCTGTCAATGAATAACTCAGCGAAACGTTCAGGAGTTATTGCGGAAAGTTACGTATGTATTAATTACCATACTGTTTTTTTGGAAATGCTGATTGAAAAGGAATCATCGAAAGAGTAGAAGAGTTAATTAACAAAAAGAAAAAAAAAGAAAATTTACAATGAATGAAATAAATCATGGTCAGAGTAATTACGCTTGTAAGTATCGAATGAGGAAGGGAATTAATTTCGATGAAGAAAATAATAAAGAAATCTCACTGTCGACTTATTCTCTGTGGTCGTCTCTACGTCACCCCCGCTCGTTGCGTTACTACCACCGTCCCCGAGCCTACTTCGCAAGATCGAATTCTCGCCCTAAAATACGAAAAGGTACATGCAATTTGACGCAATCGTTTGAAAGTCTGATTGTGATTGTGAGTCGGTCTGATTATGTCGTTTAGATACATCGGGGGAGAAGGGATTATTTACATAAATAAATAAATAAATAAATTCACTCAATACAAAAAAAAATGCAATGCAATCATTAAAAGAAAGCAGAACGCAAAAACAAAAAAGTTTTACACTATTTATTCTTTTTTTAAGATTAAACAACAATTAATGTTAATGAGATCATCCTCAGTCCTATGAGGCGTATATAAAACTGGTGAAGGTGGATGGGGGAGGTCCGTGCTTTTTCCTGTCAGTGATGAGCATGCTCTTCCATTTGTCTATGAATGGAGTTGATGACGTGTGCACGTGTCCCTTTCAGCTCTTCACGAAGGGATGCGTTATTTTATTAATATCGTTTTAGTGGTCGATGATGTCGTAGTTGCAAAATTGTCAGTTGCAATTTCAAGAGAGGAGAGAGAGAGAAGAGTTTATTTTTGTAGTTTTGTTGGAAAAAAAAACTAAAAGTGTCTCACAGTATACAGTACGTTTTCAGTTGGTACGTCAGATATTTCGTTAACTCTAAGTGCGAGTTCTTGGGCGTTAGGCTTTCTCCTGCTGCCACTGAACGTCCGTATGTCAAAAGATGATTCTCTCGTCGTCGTGGTCTGCACCTGATTCGTGTCACCGTTACTGTTCCCTTCGTCTTCATCCTCGTCTTCATCTTCGTCGTCGTCCGGGGGGAAGGTTGGTAGGACGACGGAGACTTGGCTTTCTCCGCCACCGCCGCCGCCACCTCCGAGTCCACCGCTTTGCAGCACGACGCGACCTACCACTCTGAAGATTTGGCTCGTTATGTTTTGTATGACGTTGTCTATGACCTGCAGGAAAAATAATTGGGTAAGTTAACTCTTCCATAAACATATTTATAAAACTTGCAGCCACGCGATTAATTAAGTAGATCTAAATAGGAGTATTATTTTCTGCTGTTGGCAACACTGAATAATTTTAGTAGAAATTTAAATAAAAATGTAAATTTAAAATGTAAATTCTTCATGAACGAATGAATCATCACCTAAATTCGCGTAATTAATAGCGTTCTATGTATAGCAATGTTTACTGGATTCGTTTAACAAACATTACTTGACGAAAATACTTTGGTTTCTTTTGTTTTTTGTTCATTTCATATTTTCTCTTTCACTTTTTTTTTGGTTTTAAGGAATTGATATCTTGCATTTTGCTCGCGGTTCGTTTTCTTTAAGTCCATCCATTTTGCTTGTGTTTTCTTTTTCTGTTCGTATTTTTCTTCTTTTCACTCGAACCGGTTTTCGTATTTTATTGCCTTCTTTTTACAGCCACCTTTTCTTTCTCAAGAGTTTTTTTTTTTAATTTGCAAAAAAAAACGATTTTCATTTTTTTTGTCCATCTCAGTATCGTGGGACTTCTGTTCTTTTTAAATTCATTTTATGCTTTATTATTTTTCTTTTGTTGATTTTTATCAAGTTGATTTTGCTGATTTTTGCTTTTTTCAATTGTCGTTTGTTTTGTTTTACTAGTTTTTTTTTCACTTTTTGTGTGCACATTTATTTGTTTTTTTGTCAATCTCATTTTGTTTTGGTTTTTTTCCGTTCTTTACGTTTTCGTTCTATGTATTTCTTTTTTGCTTTTCTTTTCGAATTGACATTTCGCACTTTATTGACGCTTTTCTTGTAGTTTTCATTTTTGTCATTCATTTGTTTTGTGTCCATCTCAGTTGCATTTCTTTCTAATTTTTTTTCGTCGTAATATTGACTTTTACAGTTCGCTTTAATTTTCTACGAATTTCGTTCGACTTGGTGTTGCCAAGCTTCCTTTGTTTTTTTCTTCGCTTCACGCCTTGCATTTCGTTACTATTGTTTTCATTTCTCTTTTGTTTCAGTTTTTTATTCGTTCTGTTTTTGGATATTCTAAATCGACGATTTTTTCATTGTCACTTGTTTTTCTTTATCCTCGTATTTTTTCTTTTGTTTATTTCTACTATATTTTTAATTATAGAAGAATGTTTCTATAGTGTCAGCCACAGAATTTGTTTTTTTTCCGTTTGTTTACTTTTATCAAACTGATGTTTCACATTTTGTAGACTGACGCTTGCTTACAGTTGTCTGTTGTTTTTTTATTAGTTTTTTTTTTTTAATTTATTGTCTGGAAACTCATTTGTTTTTCTTAGTTCACCTTAGTCGTCAATCTCGTTTTGTTTTGTTTTTTGTTCTTTACGTTTTCGTATCGTGTATTTTTTGCTTTCCTTTTCGAATTAATTTCTTGTACTTTATTAACGCATTTTTTTTCATTTTTCTGTTTTTGTCATTCAAATGTTTTGTATCCATCTCAGTTGTGATCTTCTTTTGTTTCCTATTGTGTAGCAGTTTTTCAAATATGCGATTGGTTTCCATCGTGTGAGCCACAGAATTTGTTTTTCTTCTTTGTTTACTTTTATTAAATAAATTTCACATATTTTGTTGACTGACCCTTTTTTGCAGTTGTGTTTTGTCTTTTTTTCATTTTTTTTCGTCTTGAGATTCGCTTGTTTTTTGTTCGTTTCTGTTCTTTACGTTTTCGTACTACGTTGTGTTCATTTGAAGTGCGATCTTTTGTTTTGCGCGCTATATTTCGTCGTCCGTTTCTTTTTTCTGTTTTTCTTTTAATCGTAATATTAACTTTTACGGTATACTTTAATTTTTTAAGAATTTCTTGATTGATTCGGAAAATCGTTTTCCGTCCGGTTTGATGTACGGCTCAGAAAGGAACAAAAGAAACTTCAAGCAAAGTTACGAGGACAAAAAAAAACAAATAAAAAATTCGCCGATTTGGGACATTAAAAATCTGAAGAAATTAAAAAAAGAACCGCACACAAATGACACTTGCAAAATAATCAGAAACAAAAGAGAAGTGACAGCGAGAGCAACGAAACGCAAAAAAAAGCAAAGAAGCAAACGCAAAAAAAACAAAAGAAGCTCCTACACCTTTTTCTTGTTTCATTTGTACTTTTTTATTTGTTCCGATTTTTTATGTCCCCAATTGGGGTATTTTGTTTCGTTTTTCTGTTCTTTACGTTTTCGTACGTCGGGGACGTAAGCATCTTTTTTTGCTTTTCTTTTTGAATTGATTTTTCGCACTTCATTGACGCTTTTCTTGTGGTATTCATTTCTTGTTTGTCATTCATTTGTTTTGTGTCCAACTCAGTTGCGATCTTCTTTTGTTTTGCGCGCTGTATTTCGTAGTCCATTTCTTTTTTTTCTGTTTCTTTTTTTAATCGTAATATTGACTTTTACAGTGTGCTTTAATTTTATAAGAATATCTTGATTGGTTCGGAAAATTATCTTCCGCCCAGCTTGGTGTATACCAGAAAGAAACAAAAGAAACTTCAAGCAAAAATACGAAAACAAAAAAAAGCAAATAAAAATTTGAGACATCAAAAACAGATAAAGTAAAAAAAAACACATACAAACGAAAAAAAAAAGAAACAGAAAC
Source organism: Prosopocoilus inquinatus (assembly GCA_036172665.1). Classification (NCBI taxonomy): domain Eukaryota; kingdom Metazoa; phylum Arthropoda; class Insecta; order Coleoptera; family Lucanidae; genus Prosopocoilus; species Prosopocoilus inquinatus. The sequence continues at coordinate 75,402,582 of CM069869.1, forward strand.
GAAAGAGAAATGAAACGCAAGGCGTGACAAAACAGAACAGAAAGAACTCCGTAATCTTTTGTTTTTGTTTTGTTTTATTTGAATCTTTTTTTATTTGTTCTGATTTTTAATATCCCAAATCGGCGAATATTGTAGTTGTTTTTTTCTGTCCTCGTATCTTTCCTTTGCTTGAAGTTTCTTTTGTTCATTTCTGCTATATTTTTAATTAAAAACAATATAACGCGCGTCGCTTCGATTTTGGTTTGTATAAATTAAGTACAATCCAAAGAAACAAAAAGTAGATAATTTTATTACAGTTTCCTGTAATTTTTCTTTCTCTAAAATGGTACCATATGGTAATAATTGGTGCCTTTTGGTTACATTTTGTCAATAACTTGGCGACATTGCCTGCAAAGAAAAAACAATCTGACAACCCCGTTGCCAACATGAGTAAGATGTGTTGCCTATACGGAATGATCACGTGGCTTTGATTTTCTGCTTAAAAAAAGCGTCGTAACTAAATGAGGTAATTTTACGATTAATAAATAAATTGAAGCGCAACTGAAAAAGGAACTTCGAACTCTCCTGAAATATATTTTTTGAAACGAAATTGAATTTTTAGTGATTGTTTGCCGTGCAAGAAAGAAAAATGGGTTTAGTTATTAAAAGTGAAAGCTCACATTGAAATAATTGATTTCGTTATTAAAATCGTACAGTTTTGGACACGTGGCCAGTACTCAGCTCAATTTCATCGAAGAGGCGACGCAATTAAAGCCCTCAAATTATATGTATGCTGAGATACATAAAATTGATTCGTGTCGAAATAATTTAGGTTTGCAGCACTTTACTTAACGTCGGCTCTTTCTTCACACTGTACAGTTTTCACTTTATCAACGATCAAATGACATCATGCGTGTCGAAATCCGTGTAAATTTCAGCTCCGTTAATTGCTAAACACTGTGTTACTTAATACGGTTAGGATATTAGAAATAGTAATTTGTCTCGGTGACAGTGCCTGGATTTTGACTGTAATGCTCAAGCTTTGATTGTATCGTATTAGCAGGTCCCGAAGACTATTATCAGGTAGTCTGAAGCCAGGGTATTATTAGCTCTTTGCTCCAATTCACGCACGCTTATTAAATCTTTTTTTTTTTAATTTCATTTGAAACTTGTTAAAAACTAATTCAAAAATAAATGCATGCAAGAGCAACTACTAGTTTTTTTTTTCTTTTGACTATTACATACTTTATTGTTTAGTAAAAAAAAAAAACCGTCGCGTCGGTGTTTTGTTAAGTACGTTGTTAGATTGCGAATATGTCCTTAACGATATTTATCGTTCCAGGCGGTTCTTACAACATGTCTTAATGTTAAAAAAGTAAAAAAATATCTCGTGTATATACGTGCATTTGCGAAATGTATGCGCAATTACTGAGAGTGAAAGACCTGCTGAACACATGTGCAGGTTGAAACTGAAATAATTAATTACTGAAATGTACAAAAACTCGTTTAGTTAAAAACAACAACACGAGACTGCTGGCTTGTTAAAATTAAATGAAAAGAAAACTTTTTGCGTGGTCGAAAGAAAATAATTCAAATGTGCGAAGATAATATTTTTCTGAAGAGATTTGTTGCTGCTGGAGTTTGAGTCAACTTCTTGGAAAGCCACGTCGTAGATATATGCAGTCAGGTGGTCATAATATTTTTAATTGAGTATTTATTTTCTGCTGATTGAATTGGAAAATTTAGTAACCAGTGCAAACAAATTAAATTTGGCAATTGCATGGCAAAACTGTTACTCATATTGTGGTGTACGTAATATGCTGCAAGAATCGTTGATGTAATTATTTGGACAAAAAGACGAAATCATAAGCGTGAAACTGTGTTGTTAAATTAAAACGCTGTTTTACTGTTGTATCCACATCGCATTTTTAATTAAATACTCCTAATTATCAACGCCAAGTACTTCAATTGAAAATACTTCTGTTTAATGTAACGCTTTCAAACTTTTTCAATTTGATTGACAAATAAAACGAAAGAACGTGTGGGGAGATAAAGCTTTAATTTTAGAAAGAGAATCAGCCGAAGCCCCGAAGAAATTTACAACTGAAAGCAAAAGTACATTCAAATGCACTCAGGAATCCGGAATACGTTTTAAAGAAAAAGGAAAAGTAAAATATTATCGGGGCCGCAAATATTGTAAAGAAAAGTTTAAACAGAGGAATGTAATCGAATCAGATTTTAAAAGCGAAATCAGTTAACAAAAAATGCAGAAATTATTTATATAAGGAAACTCATTGTTAAAAAAAAATGCCTTTATAATTATTTTCCTTATAATGCTTACGATTGGCGTGCACCGTGGGCACTGATTGCACACTCATACATTATGAGTACATTCATCTCATTTCATTACATGAAGTTAAAGCGAGATGAAGATACACGAGTGCGCCCCAATCGAAAGCAGTATCAGTGTTCATTTGAAGGTCACGCTGCAATAGTAGACAGTTCAGTGTTGCCAGGTTATTTATCGCTCAGTAAAAAAAGCAGCTCATGGCAATAGAAAAACAGTTTTGACAGTTACCAGCTTGATTTTAATTTAAAAGACTTTAAAATCACAGCCAGCTGGTTGGTTGTCATATATTATGCTCGATAAGATCGGTAAAACAGGTAACCTATTGTTCCAGAAATTAAGCCGCCGGATTGTAAAACTCTTCCTCGCGCCTTTTATTATTACACAGAGAGTGTGACTTAGTTATTGCAAGAAAATTTGAAGGGGGTGACTCCCGGGATGATTTTAAATTAAAAAAAATGTCTTGCTGACAAAAATATTTCTATCGCCTTTCGTATAGGCAACCATACGGACAGCTGAGTTAGTTGGCTTGCCTATATTAAGGCTCTTCGTTGAAAAAACTAATATTTTAATTTTTAGATGACTCAGCACGTTATTAAAATAATCGTTCATGATTTTTAAAAGATTACTAATAGCCTTCATAATTAAATACACGTGAAAGCTTAAAAGAAAGTAATTAACTAACTTAAGTACGTTTGTAATTTCTGTTCTGAAATCAGGAAGAAATGGAAAATTGAGGGAAATTGCGAGATGCAGTGAATTGTGACAGATTGACCAGATTGTCAGTTTACTTTTTTTAATGAATGTCATGGAAAACCGGGAAAAGTCGGGGGATGTTTTAATGAAAATAAAATGAGAACGTCGCATCCGGAGTAAAGGATTTAAATTAGTTTAAATTTTATTAATTCAAATAGGTTTATCATATTATTTTATTTGTATTGTAAACTTATAAATTAATTTAATATATGTATCGCCTTCAGCTGGCCTTGTATCAAATTTAAATAAATTCAATTGTTGCTATTAATTAGGTACGTGAAGTAAACAAAAAAAAGAAAAACTAAAAAAGTATTCTTTACTCCACGCCATAGATTAATTTTTATATAAAATCAGCCCCTATCACTCCCTCATTTTTTCTTTGCAATCATTAATATACAACCCGTACATTTAAAAAAGTATATACACAGGGTGTTTCAGCAGGCAGTTCAAATATTTCAGGAGGCGCTTATGTTGGCTGAATGGAAAGTACTAACTCTTTGCCGTTCGTTGAAAAAATTATGCCTCAATCGAAATAACAAAATTACCAATAAAAGAAATAAATAAAAATGTATTTACCTGAAACAGTGGCGGGCAGAGTTGCCGAAGCAGCTGAATGTTTCTCCTAAATCTTCCCGACAGTGACGTGCTTCCTTGAGAGTCGGACTCGACGCTCAACAGCGTGTTCGCCTAATCATTTCCACCAAAACAGCATTAAACACAAATAAAACAAACACAAAGTTGCACTGTATGGTTCATATCGCTTGTCGTCTCGTCGACTTTTCACGATATCTGAAGTGGTGATGATATTATGTGCTGCCTACTCAATCATGAATGAATGAACAAATCAAGATCATCATCATGAATAAACACCACCCGCTACGTAATAACAATAGGAAAACCGATTAACTAAACTGTGGAAGATAGAAAAAGACACACACAAAACACTAGTTCGAAGGCACAAACGAACAACGATGCGATGATGTTTGTGTAACACAAAGAAAGATAAAATTAAATTAAAAAGGGAATAAAACGATCTGGCAAAAATAAAAATAAAATTGATTAGTATACAAGTGCGGAATGATTCAAAGTTGTTTAGTTGCATGCCAGAGACAGTAACATAGAGTTAGTTAAAAAGCTGTTAGGTTAAGTACATACCAATTGTATTATTAAAACTTGAAAATAGGCGGAGACAAAACAGATCAAGCTATGTATATTAAAAAAAAAAAACAACGAAGCCCCGCCTTTGTCTCTGTTCTTTGTGGTGACGCACCCTGGGAGTTTATATAAATATTAAATTCATGTGTTTTTTTTTTTTAATATAATATAAAGATGATTTCTTGATGATTGAGTTCAAGTGTAAGTATAATTCAAAGAGTGCATTTTTCTATTGATACAATCTTTTCCCTTTTTGTGGTAACTATGTCGCCTTGGTCTATCTATCTATAAAACAACACTTTATAAATCAGGTTAACTTTGTTTCTATTAGTTTTTCCAAGACCTGTTTTCAGATTCGAATAAGAAAGGTCGTAGCAATTAAAAAAAAAATAATTATTCAACATTTCTTCCAACCTTGCCACTCGTTTTTCCGTCTGCAGGTGAGCGAATAAAACAAAAACAACGCACATTTTCTACTTGTAAATGAAAAATAAAAACGAATTGCGCAACAACCGCATAAGTTCTCATAATTTCTAATGCAACTGAACTCTGCCGGTGCGCGAGAAAGACGCTAATTGGTGTTATGCCACCGACAATAAAACTAAAACAGCATTATTTGTTTATGCATTGTTGCCGCCGGTGATTGCTTGCACTGACGGAAAACCGCCGAGATTTTCCAGCTTTTCTGCGACGAATAAAATAAAGTAACGTGTCGTGCAATGCAAATAGAAAGTAATAATTTTCTAGGTGATATTATTTCTCGAGCAAGGTATTCAGTGCACGGGACCGTGTAAAATTCATTGTAACACTTCTCGTTTTGCAGAATGAGGAAGTCTTTTATTAAAATAAGTCAGCTCGATTTTATTTTCAAGCTGTGACAACACTGAGTTTTTATGAGTCACGTTTATTTGACACGCCTAATTCTCTATTTTATTAATTTCAATGCGTATGAAGTTAGGAACAATTTAATTTTGACACTCTTCATGAGTTTAATCTTTCCATAAATGTCAGACTCCTACATAACCTTTTTGTAAAGGCACGAGCTTGTTAATTACAGCCCTGATTACAGCTGAGAAACTGGAAATTTTTCTTCATAAACACGTAGGTAACAATAATTTCATTAAAAAGCAAATAATTTCTGCTTTAGATAATTTTTTAAAATCTATGTTGGAAAATCCACAGTTGACTTCATTGTTGCTTTAGAATAAAAATTAGATTGCCGCCATCTATCGATGATCTTCCAACTTTACACGAACAAATGATTAAGGTAGGAAATTTAAATTTATTGCGTTCTTGTCTCTCCCCCCCCCATTTTAACGTGTATATCAACTTAAAAATATAATTTTTTTACAAAATAGGAGTACGCTTTAAAGTGCAGTGCAACTGTTGATCAGGTGACCATCAATTGGTATAACCACAGAACGGAATTATATATTTTGTTCGATTTATTTCGAACGAGGGGTCAATGAGCGTCACCGCAGCGTAATACGTTTGCCGCCTCGTTTGTATTAGATCGAACAAAATAGATGCTACCGTTTCCTGGTGGTAACGTCTTAATTTCCCCTTAAGAATCTTATTCAGTAAATAAAATGTTTCTTAAATTTGGAACCACCTAATATAATTTCGTACCCAAATCCTCTATGACATTTTGACGTGATATTTAAAAGTGTTACAGACGTTAATTTTTTTTTTCTTCCAATAATCGGCTTTTTTGAAGAGGGGGAAGGAAGGAGAGTGTTGCCCATATAAATATTCAGTGATCCTGTCACCAAATCTGGTGAGTTTCTTTGAAATTTCAGTATAGAATTTTGGTAAGTTCAGACTCGTGAAAAATTTAGTGATTTCGTGACCAATTTAGTGTGAAATTTAATGACTTAGCTCTATAGCTCTAATTGCGGCTTTTTTTGTACAGGATCGATTCTTGAAGGACGTACCTAAACATTCCTTTATACGATAATTTTTAAACTTGGCCACATGCTCAAAAGTACTTTGCGTTGTAATGTAATTATCTGAAAGAATACTGTACTCTATTTTTTACTTCGTCTTATTTTTTCATTAAAAAAAAAAACCAAAAACAAAAGACGATCGACCTTACGGCAAATTTATCAATAAGTGAAAAACAAAACCAGAGGTCGTCGATGTTATGAATTCTTTGACAGAAAACGACGAAAACAAAAACAGCCCGTCATGTCCATGACGGTTCTTGTTCACATTAATTTCTTTATAAAAAATAAAACTTCTGATTGTGAAGAAATTGTTCTTCCAACGTACAACAGATGACACTGTTCTTCCCATACACAGCTTGCATTTTATTTTAGTGACTACTGATTTATTAAATAATAATAATAATAAATAATGAATTTTTTGTGTAAAACTATTTGGATATTGGAAATATTGGGATGAGAGGAGTGACATAAATATGCGACTATTTCAAAAGGCGTTTGCCTCAACGTAATTGACACATTTCGATTTACAAACACTTAGTTTGGGTAACCCTGTATTATAAAAGATATTTTTTTTAGATCTTCGTCTTTCCATATAGATAGAAACAGCTAAAGATTTTGCCTCTTCATCTGCTCGTTAAGCACAGAAACATGTAAGCATTTAATATTCTTGATTTAAACAAGCGATACCAAGTAAGAACACTGTAAATAAACGCAAGTAACATAAAAGCCTGTATTATGTTTGAATTTCTTGCGCACTTTAACGCATTAAATGTGCAAATAAAAATCACGTATGCACGTGACGATCTTCGTTTTCCGGCAAACAATTTTATTTTATTTAAAATCGCACCAGCACGCCCCGGCCGAACGCGCAACACCAATTCGCTTTCACCTTTGAGCGGCGCAAGTATAAAATTCCAGCCTGTAAATTATGTCTAACGATGTCACTGTTGCGTGACTAATAATTATAATCGTCCATTAACAATTAAGTAATCAAGAGGTTTTTTTTCTTCTATTTTTAACGCAAAGCAAAACACGATAAATTCAAATAAATTCATCCTTGCAACAAAGTTCCTGAATACGTATCTATAAGTCGCTGAATTTTTTGGAGGCGACTTTAATTAGAAAAATACTACTCCCATATTTTATTAAATCAAATATCCTAGTAGCTATTGTTAAGTAATTGCAGAAAATTGATTCATTTTTCGATTTACTTCGAATTAAACCGTGACGTTTTCTTGTGCGCTAGGTATAGGTATACGAAATGCTAATCCTTTTAATAGGTCGTAATTCATGTAAGAATGCACGAAGTCCTCCAATTACCGAAGAGCACGCGCTTCGAGGAGAAAGAAAGTGAGTGAAAGTAGACGTGAGCGCATGTAAAAACCGCCGCGCAGTCGTCTTTGGAATATCCGTCCTCTGAGGAGGCCTGTTATGTCACTCTTCGATCTTTGCTCCTATCCAGCAACACTTCTTCTTTTACAACCGGAAGTCGACGGGTATAAGCAAAATCATACTTCCTCTAAGTATGTAGTACATATACAATACTAACGCAAGTGATTTCAACGATCGCGTAAGCGCGAAACCTCTTGCAAGTCAGTTGCAAACCTTCGGAGGTGTAACGAATGGGACTCGTTTGTAAACTGCATATACATAAATCATACTGTAAATATCACAGCCGCGGCGCAAGCCTTCGCTTTTATTACGCGAAACGCAAAAAAAAACCATCAGCCATAAAATTGAGATAACTGCTTGTTATTGAAGGCAAAGAGAATAACTTGCGTGCCTCGATCAATCAGGCGAGCTGCAGATTAAATCATGCGGTATAAAGTAGCCCTACGAGTAACAAAAAAAAATTCAACGCGTTTTGCATATACGCACAAAGGAAGCTGTGTCACGCATACGTTAAAATGTTTAAAAATGATAATTTAATCATTATCGGGAGACTTTCGTTTTCCAGTTTTATTATTACGTGCATGTCGTAACAACTTATTATTATGTTTTAATAAGATATAAAATGATACTTTGTTTTAAGTGTTGTCGTAAAACTACGTATTGGAGACCTCATTCTCTTTCTTTTAATTGTTTTACGAGTAGATTCTTAAAAGAAAAAAAACTGTAAGACAGAGACTGGTATGATGCAACGGTTAAAAGTGCATCAGGAAAAAATGAAAAATGACGTACTTAAAATGATTTAAAGCGTCTAATTAAATTACTGTCTGCTGCATTTAGAACATCTAATTAAATTACTGTCTGCTTAAAGAAGTTTTGTGATGTGTATCAAAATTAATTAGTGCGAGTTTAAGTTCCAAAGGCTCCTTGAAAAAAATAAGTACGATTCTTACATGTATTAATTGAAAATTAAAATATTCGCTAACGAACAAATCATAACTCATTTTGTTAATCGGTCTTAGTTTAAGTATCCAAAACGACCAATGGCGTAACTAGAAGTTAAACCGCCGGATTGCAAGATTTTTACTGACCTAAAAAACCATTTGATTATTTTGTTAAAAAGAATTAAATCAAAATTAAAAAACTACATTGCAAAGTTCGTTCCCTCAGGTACTTACTTTTGTGTGCTGAGCTAAGCGAAATTGCTTGATTGTTTTTTGGTTGTTCTATTTCTTAAAAAATGAGAATAGTTGTCAAAATTTTACGTTAGAAAAGAGCCCGCTCACACTAAAACTAAACAATGCTCGTTCAAAATTATTTTTTGTAACTGTGAATTAGATTAATCGTTAAGGAAAATCAGAACTCCAAAAAGAAAGGACGTATCGAAAAAGATGTCCGTACAGAAAATGTTTTCTTCTTCAAAAGAATAATAGAAAATTAATAATTGTGGCACAAAAAGTAACTTAATTTTTGGCCAAGAAACTAATGCATAACGAGCGCCATCTATTAGGCCGCAATACATTTTCTTTTGCACAATAATAATATCTCTAAAAATTGATCCTTTTAATTTTAATAAATTAAAAAACTAAGAAAGAAGCAAAAAACATTTTCTATTCATTTTCATTTTGACTTCATCTGGCAAAGTGGAGAAACTTAGAAGAGTGCTGGATTTATTTACATTATTTTAAAGTTTTTTTTAATTGACTAAGAAAGACTTTGATTATGGCTGTATATAATATCTCCCTTACGTTTGAATCAAATCATTTGCGAAAGTTCTTTGAAGAACTGCTTGTTTCTGTGTTAAGTTTGTTGGTTAACGAAAATTCAAAAATTGTTAAGCTTCGAAGAGGCTTTAGAACCGGCTCCTGTGGTGCCTTAGCGTCGGGTTGCTTTGAAAAAACTAAAGAACTAACCAAGATTTTGTTGCAACATGGAGCGAGTAATAAATTTCGAAATCTTCACTAGATCCTACCGCTGCCACCAAAAATGTAATGAGCGGGGGTTAAATAAAAAAATATTAATTAACATGTAATTTCTTTGTTTTTCCCGGTTCCCGCCTAATTTTTTTTTTCAGGAGATCGGGAAGAAATCCAAAATTATTTAAATCACTTAAAAATTTTGACGAAAAATACTTCTACCGCGTTTAGTGCAGGCAACCACACGAACAGATGAGTGCGTTGATTTGCCACCCTTTAGGATTTTCGTTGAAAAATCTAATGCTTTTATTTTTATGCAAAATGATTTGTTACCAAAATTAATTGTTTGTAATTTTTAAAGGATTACTAATACCTTCCTCCATTAATACGAGAAAATTAAATAAAAAATAATATAATTAATTTTTGTACCTACACCTGTTATTTCAGTTCTGAAGCCAGGAAAAAGTGAAAAATAGTGCAGAAAACTTGCGTAATAATTAGATATCAGTTTTTCTTGACGATAGTTACGCAATTTTTTATTTTTAAGTTTTAATGAAAATAAAATGGGAACCCTGTAGAACAAGATCGTAATCAAACAGTGGATGTTATAAGTTATTCTTCTAACTAATTTTCACAATTTATTTACTTATTTTTCGGGCATCAAATTACTGTTTAAACGGCCAACTATGACTTTCTAGAAATTACGGTGACCTTTAAACGTGAAAGACAAATAACAAGGCAGTAAAAATTTCGCTCGCCGCTGCCATTTACTTTAGAAACTCGATTTTCCAGTTAGGCCCATTAATGCAAATTTCGAAGAAATACAGTAACAATACTCTAACGATTTTAACGACTACAATTTTGACTGCGTGACTTGCATAAATTTCATCCGAAGTCTACGTTAAAATTTCTCTTCGAATTTCCTGTTTATTGAATATAATTGAATCGAGGAAAAAAGTAAAGAGCACTGAAGAAGCGGATAAAATTCTTCAATTTATGAAAAAAATTATGAAAAAATGCGTCGAGAACGAAGAAACTATTCCTTTTAAGTAACGAAATCGATATCGAATTTAACAGCTCTAACAAACAAAATTATTTAAAAAAAACACGCCTGTTAGGTGGACAATGAAGTCTATACAAAAGCTCGTTTCAAAGCTCTACCTAAAAGATTTTGATATTTTTAAAATTGTAAAGAAGCTGATTTGCTTCAGAAGGTGTGATTCCGTAAGCAACCTGTTTTATTATTTTCATTGTAAAAGAAATTTTTCAATGGAAAAATGTTTAAAGAACATAATTCTTTCTTGGCAAGTCTCACAATACTTAAACACTTTTGGGAAAATTTAGCCACGTCACCATCTTTCAGATGTAGAATGGGTTGCCTATTTTCAAATTTTAAGGCGTTAAAGCTGTGTATAAATTTACATTAAAACTTATTTATAATAGTTATTGCAGTGATTAGATAAATATTTATTAAATAGAGTGCCCTGCTTTATTTTTTATTTCATTATTTATATGGCGTAACAGAATTTTTTTTTAATTTAAGGCAAAAAAGCCAAAATTAATTTAACTGGAATTAGTTTGTTACTGTTGTTTAATTCCCTCTGCAATCCGTCACGAAACAACAGAAACTTATAAACTATACGGAAAGTATTATTATTTTTTTGAATATTCAACAGCAACTTTAAACTCTGTTAAATAACAGTCTCCACTTCTTGACCGTGTTGCAATCGATGGGTACGTAATTTATTATAAACTATTGATTGCGATTACGTCCACGCTTAACTAACAATTTACGTTCAACGTGGTCTACATATTTCTCATATTCACCTGAGAACATTCCTCCTACATAATGAATGATACGTTACATAATACGCTCTCTTATTTATTTCCTCAATACATAATTAAAAGAAAAACATTTAATCACCAAATAGCCCATTAACTTTCAAGATGGCTGTTAATTTTTAATTTCCAAAGTAGCAAGCAAACGTTAGAAGACCTTAAGAAGTATCTGTGTAAATTTAGCTGAGTTTTGCTTAGGCTGAGTTGCTCAGTGTCCGATTAAACCAGCAATTTATTAACTGCTGATTAAGTGTCAAACCACGGTTTTCTTTCATAGTTAAACTACGTTTTACATCTTAATTCATAGTTAAACTACGATTTAAATCATAATCTCTGAACAACCAAAGAAAATAATAAAACTCTGGTTAACGTTAAACCTATAGTGTAAACCTTCACTCAGCAACTCAGCCTTAATGTGTTGTTAATATTTTGGAAGCTCTTTCATGTTATACCGGATGATGACGATGAGTTAGTGATTTTTGATCGTCTAAAGTTAGTGGGGTGGTGTGAAAACTACATGAGCACGAGTGATTATTCCACCCTTACGCTAATTTAATATAATTACTGACCTGTTCGCTAAGGGTTGCACTTTGTTGCGGTAAACTCGCTGGGGCAGCGTAACTGACAGCAGCTAGAACACTTAACGCACACACTACACTGATATAACACCTCATTTTGATGATTTGATTTGACTAGACTAGACTATCACTCCTGAAAAGAAAAGAGAAAAAAAAAATTACTTTAAGATATAGTTAACAACTACTTGCAATTTTATTACAAAAATACTTTACTTTACTAACTAAAATGAGCGCGACAATGAAATAAATCCCAGTCGAAGAAGGAAATAATAAAATACTTCGCGAACCTTCACTTTTATTCTAATTGATCTATCTAACTGCGTACGGGAGGCCTATTTAAAAGTATAATGCGCATTCCGCTGAATTGCTTCATTAATATATGTAAGGAAAACGCGCGAAAAAGTTAAATATGCAAGTAAATGAACGTGATACTTTTAAAGTTCAATTTCTTGTAAAGGTGTCTCTCCCCTTTCTGAAATCACGGGTGACGCCGCTGTTTTTTTTTATTTGCTCCGGGCGGTTTCGCTTACGTAAACCTTTTTGTTTCAGAATGGAATTATGGTTGTGTTACGAAACTAAAAACGCCTTTTTCTGAAAATAAGGAACACTAGATGATGACTGAAGAAAATGAATATCCAATAATTTTCAGTTACTTTGCTTCGATCAAATCAAGTGTAATTATGAAAATTACGCCCGTGATTTTTTTTCCGAACTTCAATTTACTTTCACCTCTTTTTTAACTTCCTCAAAATACAAAAGTAAGTTAGTTTGCCAATGCTACTTAAATTTAATTACACAAATTAATTTAATCTGTTTGTTAGGTTGTACGTAACTTGCGGTTTCATTCTTTTAAAGTCATTTCATTTACTTCCTTAAAAACAGCAAAATTGAATTTTGTTTGTTTCAATTGTTGCTTTCGAAAACTTTTCCGTTTTCCTCGTGTTATTATTGCCAATAGTGACTTGTAATAATTTTTAAATCGCTTTTATTGCGTAGTCCGCTTCAAAATAATTTGGGGGGACGGCCCTCCCCCGACTACCAAATTGGTTTACGCGAGTTCTTTACAACAAATTAGGCGGAGTAGGGATGTGGAAATTAAAAAAAAAACTCTTATTTTGAAAGAAATGTGGGAACGTTTCAACAGAAAATGCAAAGAAATTTCCAAGAAATTTCACGTTACATAAAAAGAATGAAATTTATTTGAAATTTCAATGAAATGTCAAAAAAATAAAATTTCAAAGAAAAACAAAATGGTATAAATAATAATAATGTGCTTTAATAATAATAAAAATACGTAAGACTGCATAACAGATAAAAATTTTACTTAGGGCTATTTTTTTCAATCACTTAATTTTAGCCTTTGCTTTATTTTTATCGCAATTCTAAGATTAATTCAAATGTTTTCAATTTTCAACAGAATTAAGTAAATCTAATGCCTCGATCTCATTATTAATAAAACAATAAGAATGTTTCTTGACTTGCGAAAGTTCTCGTCCGGAAAAATCGCTGTTTTTTCGTTTATTTATTGTCTATTCTTTTTTCTTTTATTTTTTTCTGTTTTTCGCAATTTTCTTCTGTTCAATTGAATGATTTTTTCACATTTTATTGGCTCTTTTTTACAGTTGTCATTTGTTTCCCACAAGTTTGCTTTTATCTGCAAAATTTTCGTAGGTTTTAATTTCCTTTTGTACATCTTACACTTATACGCACTTATATCTTTCTGTCTTTATGCTCCCCTGTTTCTTCTTTGTTTATTTTTATCAAATTAATTTTTCACATTTTGTTCATTGCCGGACTTCTTTTTTTCCGTTCTTTCCGTGCTTTGGTACTGCGGATTTTTCTTTTGCTTTACTGAACGAACTGATTTTTCGCATTTTATTGGAACTTTCTGGCAGTTCATCGTTTTTCGTTTGTTTTGTGATGTCCTTTACAGTTGTGGTCTTTTGTTTTATGTACTTAATTCGGTGTTCGTTTATTCTTAAGTTTTTTTTTGTTTGTAGTTTGTTTTTATTTTCTACGAACTTTTTGATTTGCCCGGAAAACCGTTGCTTTTCCGTTTAGATTGTTGTCGATCTTCTTTTGTTTTTTTTCCTTCGCTTCATGCCTTGTCTTTTGTTGCTGATTCTTTTATTTCTTTCTTGTTTCTGATTTTTTTTGCATGTTAATATGTTTTTTTAATTTATTCTGATTTTTGATATTCGACTTTATATTTGCTTTTTTTTTTGTTCCGTTGATATTATTTTCTGTTGTTTTATCATTAGAGAAAACTTACATCATCATTGCATACGTCAGCGTCGTACGATGCATTGTACGTATCCTATCGCGATTTGTTAACTGCAAAACGCTTAACAAGTGTCAAAAGTATTCTTTTTCCAAGAGGTAACGATCGCTATTTGGAAATTTCCATGAAATTTCGAAAACAACAAAGAAATTTCCGACAACTAAGGAAATTTCAGCGAAATTTCAAAAACCTAGAAATTTCCACTCTTTTGGCAGTTTCGAAAAATGTTGAAATTTCAGAAAATTTCCTTTCACTGCACATTCCTTAGGTGGCGGTTTGTGATGACGTAGACATATGTGATTCCGATCTTTGATTATTACCAATCAAGCACAGCGATGATTGCAATGAACGTTGATTCAATTGATAGAATTAAAAATAATTTAGTCACATCACAAATTATTTGAGACGTAAAATGGAGGTACATGAAACGTGAACTAAGAAAGCAAAAATTCTAAAGAGTAAGACGTAACAGAATTAATTCATTTAATAGCAATTTGTAAGTCAAAAATACGGCACGCAAACGAAAACAACATTACTTATTCAGGTCGCATCTTACGTAACTTAATCACAATCGCATTGAAACATACCTAATACATAACAGAGCGTTCAAGAAAATCGTTCAGAGTAATACGAAAACGAATATAAAACAAAATACGTACGTGAACCATAATAATAAAAATCGATGAATCATAAGTACACTCTGCAGGTAATTTTCTTTTAATTGCGTGCGTTTCGATACGAGCTTAATCGTAACTGTCCACCAGGATAAACAACCGGTAAATCCACCGAACTTTCTACTAAAATAATTTTAGAGTAGGAGAGTTCGCGGCGGCGACGTTTCAGTCGATTTTCAGTCTCTTTTGCATTTCTGCTCACTGGACCCAAGCACGTGGGATGGAGATATTAATTTGTTGGCCGAAGAAAAAACGGCACCTTGCAAAATTTGGAATCATACGAAACTGCAGGTTACTTAATGCGAATGCTGTCGAACTGTTGCTGTTACTTCAGACCACATAATAAAATTCGAGCCACTTTCTAAATTTAGTGAAAACTAACTCCCATGCATCGGGTGTCGACATTTAATATCTTGTAAACCTAGACCTACATTTATTTTATTTTCTCGAGAGAAAAATGTCGGATGTTAGTTGGGGGGTTCAGTGACGGCGTAGAATTCTTTTCTCTTAGCTCAATTTCGACTTTTGCATTTCGTCACTCGATCACTATCAGCACCAGTCTAGATTAACTTTAATAGGTGACTATTTCCTACGGAATCAATTATTATAATAATCGTCTCTGTGGTTTTAAATAGAGCTTAAATTTTAACTGGAAGTCGTGTAAACGGCTCTTAATAATTAGTGCGAAGACGTTCGGTGATTGTGAGTGCACGCACAGCTTCTTTTAAAAGTGTATATACGCATTAATGCGCGGACCGTCGTTATATAATTTCGAATGCGCTCCAAACTTGCGTTACACACTAATTCGCGTGAAAATCGTTGCCGCAATACATGTTAATTGGACGAAATTTGGACTTTTTGCATCAGTTACCTAACATTTCGAAACCTCGCCCGTTTTCTGGTAAACAATTATGATAATTAATTTATTAACGACGATTGGAAAGGTTGCCTTAAGTAGGCCTTTAAAACATTTTTGCCGGATAGTAAGCGCGATTTGCATTCGCGTTTGTGCAAGAAATAATTTAGCTCACGGCGAATGAAAAGTAAGTTTTCCAAAATATTTGCAAAGAAGAAAAAAAAAAAATGTAGGTCGAGAAATGTTCTACCCTTTTACAAGTTTATGAACAAAGTGAGTGCCATTTTAATAACTTGAAGTCCCTTCTTGAATTGGCTTCCGGTTGGAAGCCGGTGACGACGTTTCGTTCTTCATTGCAGAGGAACTTCCTTAGGGCTGCTACCACGAGCAGCATCAGCACCACTACCAGCAGTAGCCCCAAGGAATTTCTTCTGCAATGAAGAACGAAACGTCAGCAGTAGAAGCACGGCCCTCTGAATTGTTATATACGGCCAGTCCAATTGGCTACAAAATGTTTTCCAGTGAAGCAAGCCGTGATGTACGTCGACTAGCGCCATCTAACATTCATGAACTAGGTGTTACCATGGTTACGATTCAGACGCTTATTTTGACAACTTAAATTTCAAGACGAATTGACGTTACTCATAACCAAAAATATCAAGATGACAGTAATATTTTGACGTTAGTTTTGAATTTGAGGGAGCCTCTTGACACCTGCTTTTAATTTTTTTTTTTTTCATTTACGAAAACATTTTTTAATGCTCTTTGGACCGGCCCTGTATGACATCAATTCAGCTAGCCGTGGTAGAAGTAATCCGAGTGATTCGATTCCAACCGGAAGCCAATTCAAGCGAGTCCGTTTCACAATTACAAATACAGGGCTCTTTGATTTCGTTCATAGTATAATCTTAGTATGTATACATAGAAGAATTGTACTGAAAAATGAGATAAAAACGCATTTGACACAGAAGTCCTATTTACTTTTAAAGAAGGAGAAAAAGAAAATGCAATGAAATAAATATAAATGCACTGTTAATATGTAATCTTTTAAATGGAATAGATTTTTTTTTATTTCTTGCATTTATTTATTAGGCGTTTTGCGTTGGCGTTAAAATTCTGCACGATTCTATTGGCCCAATTTAAAAGTATACGTTTTCTTTCAATTAAACCAACCAATCAAGTATCTATCCCGTAACGCGGCGATGAAAAATCGCCTAGCAATGAATCCAGCTTTAGTCTGTAAGTAATAATTAAATAGTTGTTAAATTTAATGGTGTTGGCAATGCACTAAGTTGTAATAAGAATGATTAAAGCTTAATAATTGCAGAGATCATATTACAAGGTCAAATATGTAATTACTTTTAGAAATGAAACTACCGGGGGGTTCATTAGTATCACTTATCATAATAGTAACCAAAATTTTATTCAGTAAGCATTACGTTATCTAATAATTTAACTCGCTTTGTAAATAAATATGTGTATTCAGATTTTAATTGCGTAAATTTTTTTTGATAATTTTAATAAAGCTGAAGGCGAAGAAGTTTGAGTAAACTTACTGTCTAATTAATTAGATTAATTAGTTTTCAACGTTTCTTAATTAAGCTCCGAACTTAGAAGAAAAGATTTTCATCTATCCCTGGCTATATTAATTTGAAGTTTTTTTTTTAATTCGGAAAAATAATTGAAGACCTCCCTGGAAGAAACGTCAATTTAGGTTAGTCATACCTAATGAGTTGATTTTATTAGTAAATTAATGCACCACAAATTCGACTATTATTCATGAAAATTTCCGAACCGCAATTCGGCTCCCACTTTCGTTTTCGTAAAAAGCGCCCGACCGCCGCCCGCTTTCCCAAAATCATATCAGCCGGACACTCACTTTCATTCACTGACCGAATAAACCGTAGCGTTTGCTTTCAATCGCAAAGAACCGGTTATTGTTATTATTGATGCCGTTAGTCGTCCCACCGACCGGACCCGTATTTTTGGGTAGGTCGTTACCGTGCTTGTGTTTGTGGAACGACGAATGACAGTAATTAAAACAACGTTTGAATTTATTAACGTTCGCAGTTTGAAGAAGTCCCTGTTGCGTTTACAACTGCTTCCGGATGAATTAGTCGCATTCTTTTGTAATATTCATCATTATCTATACGCCATTGAGTACGGTGGGTAATAGCTCTGCGGCCTTCAAGTCGAACTAATAATTGTAAGTTGAAAAAAAAAATGTTAATTAAATTGGGGAAATCAAGAAATATTTTTTTTTTACAAAATATACTCAGGATCCTAAAATATGTAATTTTTTAATTAATGATTCAAAATTGTATGCTTTGCTTTGCCCAGAAAAAAATTAAAAAATCTCCCTATATGCCACAGAATCAAATATGTAAGTTGTATACATACAGGGTGTAACTTCAATGAGGGGCCGCACTTTAAGGGTTAGTTCTTCACATCGAATTATGAAAAAAAGTTCATATAAACATATGTCGGCGAGTGCATAGTTTCCCAGATACAGGATCCGGAAAAATGTTGGAAAACTTTTTTATTATCGATTTTTCAGAAAAATTTATTGTTTATGAAAGTTTCCGCATCTTCCCATACCTAAAATACACTTGTTAAAATTTGATTATCTATCGTCATATATCGAGGAGATCGAAATGTTTGAAATCGGCGTAAGAGTAAAGTACCTTTATTTTTCAAGATCGCGGAAATGTTATTTGGGAAAGTTATGAGATTTCAAATATGAAATCGTGGCTGTCTACAATGATTTTGCTATATCTCGGAAACTACGCGTTTGCGGACCTATGTTTATATAAACTGTTGTTCATATTTCGATGTGAGGAACTGGCCCTTAAAGTTTGGCCCCTCATTGAAATTACACCTGTATAAACCAAGCTCTAAGTAATGATTCAATTTGAGATTTTGTTAAATGTCAGATAATTTCCATATCGAATCAAATAATGCACGTAAGACACCAACAACAAATAACGTAGCAATAGGTAGTTCATATCTTACGAAAATTCGTATAGTTATATCTAAATATGAAATTAGAATATGATTCATCACATTGTCTTTTTCTCACTCATATCTAAAGCATTTTATACTTTAGTTTTAAATCCTATTTAAACAGCCTGTCCTTGTCAAACTGTACTGCACTGTACCGTAACTCACTTTTTGTACAATATGAGCTACTTAGACCTATTTTTTTTTGACCACCCGGTATTTTAATTTTATTTTTATTAAAGTCGCTTTAAAAATTCGTGAATACCAATAGCGTCCGCAGTAATTAATAAATTACGTAATAAAACGTAAATATTTGAGCAGCTAACGATGATTTGCGATTGGTACTGAACTATTAATAAACGATGAATCAAATATCTACTTGTATACAAAAATTTTTAATATTCGTTTTGAAACGGCAACTTGGGTGCTAATAAAATATTTTTCATGTTAATCGAAATTCATTATGTAACTGAGTACCTAATTGAAAAACACATTATTTTTTATTTATCTGCATGCAAGTAACTTGAATATCATTATTATTACCTAACACAATGAGTTCGGCGAAATTAACGCCGGCGAACTCAATGTTAATGAAAAAGTTCCTGAAACTTGCTCGGTCATATTATTATTGTTAGGAGGAAGTAACGGGGCTTGCACAAAACTGAACGTGTCGGATAACTTTATGGTTGAAATGAATGTGATTACCAGGGATAAGATTTCGAGCCACTTATTACGCGAACGGTAGGAAAATTTAATGTTCGGACTGTATCCAGCATCGCCCACAATAATTTCTGCGAAGTGCGGACGTTCGCATTGCACTTCTTCCCCTTAGACTCAGTAACTGCGGAGCTGCGGAAAGGTGGCAGAAGTAAATAGTACATTCCGCGTAAAAAGTGTCCAACGCTAAGTGGCCTGAATTCTTCTCCCTGGTGATTACGATTCAACTGTGCAAGAGAAGAAACGCGTCAATTTTGTTCACGGACTACCTTGGCTGGATAACAATAAACTGACTTTAAAATAAATTCGGTTGTGCAATTTAATAGTACCTAAACGCCGGGTATATAAATAATCGATAATAAAATTGAGTTGGCGGTAATTAAAAATAATAGCGTCTTGCGTTTTGATTGGCGCAATTCGTAATTGGGCACACGTCAAAGTATATTTTAATCATTCATCTTTGGTTGTTGCAGCAATTATTTTTGTGTCAGGTCGTCGGGGTCACGCTTATTACTTATTAACGACTGATTTTTTTTCCTACAAAATGTTTATTAAATAATACTAATTGCTGTACATATCGTCGGCTCCACGCATAACTAACGAGTGTAACTCACATTTGTTACTTATAGGTGGTGTCGACGACATAAAAATAACATGTGCTTAAAAAATATACAGGCACACACGTGTAAAAATGAAAAACTCGTCAAAATTCTGAGCAGAACTTAAAACGCAAACAATTTGAGAGTTCCTTCTGAAAAGAATTTCAACACTCGGCCCATTTCTGTAAGCACTTTTAAGTTCACAGTTCAGAATTTTTATTGCCGGCAATAAATAAAATAGTTGCAGCAATTTTAAAATTATTTTTAATAAATCACACAAAAAAGTAAGTAATAATTGATAATTAATTATACAAAAATTATTAATCTTTCATTTACAACTAAACAAGTAGCAAAACAATAAGTAATAAGAAAGGAGAAGTGAAAAAGAAGCTTGATTTAATAAATTAATTTTCTACGAAATGAACGATTTTTATCTAAAATTCTGAAACACTCAGATTTTTACTTATAAAATGATACTCCCATTTTAGCGTTTATTTAGAATTTAGTTCTCACCCTTCTACCCCCTTCGAATGACACCTCTTCGAATGAGCATCTGTTCAATTTTATTTTTAATGGAATGAGAAGGGGGCATGTGATAGCTCACTTGAAAGGCCTTTTAATTCCATGCACATTCAATGGTATAATAGGAGTACATTTTTTATAATTCCTCTTTTTTAAAGGAAAGTAATGAATATCAATATCAGCGAACAAAATTTTAAAATGAAATAGTTTAAATCAAATGCTCGAACTGGAAATCGTTTGATTCTTGATAAAACGAACATAATCCGTGGAAACTGATGTGAATTGTATCTAATAAGTTAAAAAACAGTTCCATTATTATTGTGCAAATGCGATGAATAGGAATTTATAACTCGTTTAAGTAAATGCAAGGCTGGAGTAGAGTATTAAATGCTTAAACAGAAAAAAATAATTGCTCCCTTTATTCATACAACATTAAGGAAGTGGTAACAAATTTTAAGGAAGAGCTTTTGCTATAAGCTTTTTCTTAGTACCATAGCAATTGCTACAAGGTCAAGTAATTGTTAAAGATTTTATTCATTAGATATTAAGCATTTACTAGTAAATTTCAAGGCAAAGCAATTGCTTAAACTTTATTTATAAGACCCAATGAATCATGTGTCAAATTTATAAGTTATCCACTTCAAAAAAAAAAAACATTTTGAAGTTGAATGTACAGTCACGGTAATCTAATCGAGACCGCTGTAAGCTAACTGGGGCCCGTTCAGGAATAGAAAAAGTGCGCTCTGGGTAATATTCTTTCTCTCTCCAGCAAACGATTTTGTGCATTTTGCTTTTCGTTTTAACTGCCCAAAGTGCTCCACCTACACAGTTTCTGAACGCGACCCTGCGCTCTTATTAATGCTCTACACTGATAAAAGTTTTTGTGTTGGGTTGTTGGGTTTGTTTGTTGGGTTTGTTTGTGTTGTTGTTGGGTTACGACAATCGTTTATCTTCTACGACCTACTTTATTTGGACGTATGGTATTTGATGACGTACATAAATTATTAAGGGCCAGTTCCACAAAGGAGGTTTAAACTCTAGTTTAACTGAACCAGGTTTAAAGTGAACGAAATCGCATCAAATTTTGTTTATGAATGCACTAATTGCCATGCGTCCTTTAAAACCCTCTGCGAATTTTTTTATTCTGAACGTGGTTCAGTTTAACTAGAGTTTAAACCGCCTTTGTATGTACAACAGGCTAAACTAAATAACTTTTCTGTTTTTTGTTTATAAAGTATCTGATTAGTATGTACTAGTATTAGTATGTGTAGTGCAACAATAACAATAACAAGTATAAAAAAGGCAAATTGAGGACCTCAAGCTCATGAAGCAAATGAAAAAAAAAATGTAGATTACGTAATCGCTAAATGTCAGAAGAAACTAGGGTATCCACAAAACAATAATGGAATTTATGTCTGCCAAAAAAAAAAAAAAAAATACAAAAATAGAAATAAAACTGGTGAAACTGAACGTTTCGCCGGTGCAGCAGCAGCAGCAGCAAACGGGTTCCCAAACATTCGAAATATGACAAACTCTCACAAAGTCCGAAAGAAAGTAAAGGTGACTCAAACTTTCCAAATATTAATTGCGGCTAAGGATAAGAAATTGCCTCCAAATGTACGAAATCGACGAAGTATGTCAACATATTTGGGCGGAACAGGTGAACGGCAATAAAGATATTCGGTTGGTCGAAGCTCACGAAATTAAATCGGTATTAAAAAAAAGAAGAGATTGAAAGTCACCAGTTGAAAGTTCAAAAGTCTTCGGTTTTTTCTTCGGAAAATATAACCTAAGAAGATTAGAAGTGCCATCCCCCCTCTTAGAGCTATTAGCTTCTTGGTTACTCTGACCCGATGAAATTGAATTGAAGATTTTAATGGGGGGGCTTCGCTGTAATCACAACTAAAAACATTTGTTTCGTTCCTCTGTATAATGTTTGTTTGAGTTTCGAATACCGCCCGAAACCCCAAACTCACTTTTATGTAATGAAAGGCCCGTTCGCGTGCGCAATACGCAAACAGAAATTATTTTTCAGCCGTAATTCTAAATTAGCATAAATGAAATAACAATTAGCATAAGTATGTCGAATTTGTTTTCTCTTTCATCGGCGACCATAACGGCGCAAATCTGCATAGAAAAAATAAATGTGGCACACGCAAGCCTGGCTCAGATGAAAGTAATTTGAACCGTTTTCAGTTTCGTGTTCGGAAACCATCGCCAATGAAAGTAGAGGAGATGCAAGGATTACTTTCAAAAGATTTATCCTTATCCGAGTTTACGCAAGTAATTCGATTAAAAAATTAAAATTGCGACAGGCCGTTTGTATTTGATGTGACTAGAATTAAATTAGGAGATCTATGACGAAAGTATTTCGTTATTAACACCTGACCTCTTCTAGGTACAGCAAGAATTGCATCAAACACTCACGAGCGGGATAAATTCATGAAATACAAAAAAGGAAAAAACGAATTGAAAAATAGAAAAGTCAGGCGGTAATTAGAATAATCTCGTTAAAACTAGGTTATATTACTTACTGTAAATAAATAATAAAGAGGCACAACACTCACAGTGAGAGACACTGCCCGTTACCAAGTTAGAAACTGAATGTAGATATCTCCCGCCATACTCTCTTTAAAAGTGCGACTCCAGCGCTCCGGTGACGCTTTTCCCAATCATGAATGAAGTATCCCACAGTATTTTGCAAATTCTTCAAAATTAACGGCGATGATTTATTTGTGGCCTTGAGTTTTCGTAGACTTCCGACACGTATAAAACGTATATTCACTCATCATCGCGATTCACTCTTCCTAAATCTCACACACGCACGTCCTCACCTGGTTACTTACTAGAACCCCCCGCAGTTTTTTTGGAAACAAAATCCCCCAGTTTTGAAATTACTCCTAATTAATTAACTAACGCGGATGTCGCGGAGAAAGTTGCAAAAGCACAATAAATTTGATCTGCTTATATAAAAATATGCAAAGAAACATAAATCTCTGTGTCGAATTAATTTAAGTGCAGTCGCTGGGTTGTATTAAGAAATGCATTCGTGTGGACCTTGCCGTTTTTATTACTTGGGGTTTGTCGCAACGAAAGGGGTTACGTATATTCTCGATTAAGTAATTCGGAGTAAAATATTAGCAATTAATAATTCATGAACTAGGAAGAGAGCACGAATTTATTATTATTAAATCGCAGCGCATGGACCATGGAACATGGTCGACAACTTGAATTTCTTTTTCATAGCATTTGTAACCTTTGCAACGTGAGTTCATCCATTAAAGTATGTTTTTTTTTTTTCACGTTTCCTATTAACTAAATAAAACGTTTACTGCCATTGCAAGCAAATTCAATCGATTGTTGCAAACAAGTGTTTAACTTTAATACTTATTTGTATAATTGCAAGGAGTCAATTAAATTTTAATAACGCCAAAGAAAATCAATATTAGCTGACGTATCCAACCAAGGTGTAACGTTAATTATCAATAATTAATTTAATAATCGACAAATTGGTAAAATTTTGCTGTAATAGTCCTTGGTGCTTTACGGTCTCAAATAATAATTTGTAAATAATTTGTTTGCAATTTATCAGACGGCGGATTGAGAAGAGGAAAAGTAGTTCAAGGGAACAAACTAACTCAAATACAGGGCGAATAAAAATCGCCCGAAACTTTTGGAATAGTGAAAGTGTCCGAAAGAAAATAAAAGAGTTTTTCATTCGTGTGGAAACACAACGTTTAATTTGGTACAGAAGTTGTGAATAATTTTTAAAAAGGAGTAAATATTTTATTTATACGAATAACCAAATTACACAAATAGTTTAATCAATTATTTAAGACTGATGTAAAGTTTGACGATTTATTTCCTAAATTTCGTTTAACGCTTCTACAATAAAATTGTGCTGTTAATTAAAAATAAATGGTTTTTCAAATTCAGGAGTTGTTGTTTTTAGTCCTACAACTACATTTCAGGTGGTAGTTTATTTTCTAAACTGGGAACATGATCTACATTTTTATGTATGTACGTGATGTCCCAATCTTCTGGAAAAGTCCAGAAAAACCTCTGTAAATTCATTTTATCAAGATAATGTCTTAACAAAAGTTGTGTGATAATAATAATAATAATGGTTTATTGGTGATGGTCATTCCACAGAATTTTCATTCCGCAAAATCTAAAGTTATTTCCAAATATACAGATTGGTCATTTAATAAGATACAAACTTTACTTACTATTTTTTAAATGGAACTTATATACAATATATTTTATTGCAGCCCTTGAAGAGACGATAAAAATATTATACTTACTTATTTTTAGTATTCACCCAGTTATTTTTAATTTCATGCAAAAAAATGTTTGATCGTCTGCCAAATTGTCAATTTTAATGATACGACAATCAACATTAGACAAAAATATTTCTAAATTTCCCTACCTTTTTAAAAAGATTCGACATTTTCAAAAATCTAGCTACTATCAATAACACTACGATTCAGTTCGCATATTGTAAAATTAATCATTTTTCTCAAACGGAACAGCCTGTATATTAAAGTATATGTGGATCATCCTTTCTACGAGCTTTACAACCATACCATATTTTATGGCCTTCAAATTGATATCTTGTGAGTTATTATCATTTTTCTATGATCAATTTAAAAAACTGTTTTAAAATGTTTGCATTTTTGGACTTTTCTAAATTTATTTTCTTTTGAAATAACTTATGGAGAATATATGACTTGAATGTTTGAATGAACTCAAGAAAAAATACTTTAACGCTGAATTTTGTATTTGCGAAACACGATTGAATAAAGAGTTGAGCTAAACGGAGGAAAATGTCGAGTTCGCAATAAGCTGCAGATAAATGAATTATGAATCGAATGCTTGAAACCAAAAAAATCTGACATTTTGGTTTTTAAGTACCGTGTCTAATTTTTTTTTTAATGTTTTGAAGTCAGTGGCTCTTGAAACTTCAAAAGCTCCTGGGCGTTTTCTAAAACAAAAATATAAAAATTAAATTGCTCCGGATTTTAGAATAAGACCTTGAATGATGCAATAAGCAATATTTAACTTAATTCAAGGAAAAGAATGATCCATTTTTTGGGATGGGAAGTTAAAATAAAATCTATCTTAGGATACAGATATTTCAAGTTTAAAGAAAGTTTTCTAGGATTAAGCAGTTAAGGGAGCGCGATGTTACTTTGTATGAAGAAAAGCGAAAAGTGTTAAAAAATAAGAATTTTTTACAGGAAGAAATTGATGGAAAAATTATGCCGATATGAAATACCAAGCGGAACAAATTATACTGAAATTTACAATTAAAAAAAACATGATACTTGGATTAATGAATTAACCAAAAAAGTAGTCTTTGTTACAATTTGCGCTAATAGAAGGGATTATATAAATCGTTGCCTTTCATGTAAAAGTTAAAAAATGCACTAATTACTCGACTACTTTTTACGACATTTCTTGCAATCATAAAATTAATAATAGCTTAGGTACTTAAAGTTCAGATATTTCCATGCGTTTATTGTGACATTCATTTTGAATTTATAACATTGAAAGATTTTTTTTTCGAACACAATCGAAAGCAAAAATCATGTACGGCTTAAATAATTATCATAATTTTTAAATTGGGGGTGGGTTAGCTACATTCTAAAAATTGTGCACCTACACATAAATAATAAAAATTAGAGTGAGTCGGGACAACTTTAAAAATGAAAGCAATTATTTTTCTTATAATAATTTTACAGTCACATGTTAACATAAGATTTACATAATTCGCGCTATTTTTGGCTATTGCTCTGCACCGACTAGGTTGACGACTTTCAGTTCGGATTTTTGGCCGCTTGTTTTGTCGCAAGAAGAAAAGAGAATTCGAAAGCACAAAAAAAATCACGCTGAATAAACCAACGTTCTCCGAATTACTTTCCTTCGTCCACGTTTCCTGTTTTGCTGCTGCAGGACTGTCTGTCTTTATTTGCACTTGAATTGGATCCTCAACGACTTAAACTTCTTAATAACTGCAAGCGTTTCATTTAATTAAATTTAATTGCGCGTTAGTGTGAATGGTGATTTCGACTTACGTCAAGAGAGTGAAAATGCGATGATGATTAGGTATACCTGCTGTTTCCTTTTGGCTTGATTAATAGGTGTCCGAATTTAGAAATTTGTAAAGAAAAAAAAAAAGAACTTCGAGTATTAATCAGGTAATCAACGAAAAAATAAGACATTTCCGCGTTTAAAGAAAAAAAGAAATGTACAGTAATTTTATTAATGACCAATTTGTGATAGCATATGTAATTTTTGATATACAAAGTGATGTTCTTAAGTTTTATTTTAATAATTGAAAGACAGGCTTTCCACTGATCGGGAAAACTTGGAAAACCGAGAAAAGTAAGGGTTTAAGAAAATGGTCGATAACGTTAGGGAAAAGTCAGCGAAAATAACTGAGCAATGTCATTAAAAATGATATTTATTTGAAAATTTTATTTATTCGATATTAATTATATTTAAAAAATAACAGTTGACTCCTGTCTTGACTCTTTAATCGGTTAAAGATTAAAAACTTATATTTAGTCAGTAATTTAATAATTTTCTGCCTTAACGTAGGTGACAGTTCTTAAATTTGTAACTTTTAAACATCTACTGAATCTATAATTTTGTTATCTGAAATTAAAACAAACGAGAAAAAGTAAAATTGTTTTAAATAGTAATAACATAAGTAAATTGCGCAGTAAACTCGGTGAATCGTGATCAAGTTTGTAACGTCTTTAATTTTATTTCCACATGCTAATCCCATGAACGTTATTCGCCCAATAAGTTGAATTTTATGAATAGTTGTCACGGTGATTCATCGAATATTCGTCAAATAAATTTATTGGGAGGTTGAAAAAATCGGTACTTAAAGAAATTACAATATTTCTTGGGATCTTCTGTATAGGCAACCATACAAACGGCTGTGTTCACTGGGTTGCCTGAATCAAAATTTCTCATTTTCTGAAAATGTCAATTTATTATTTTTTAGCAGACAGAAAAGTAATTAAAATTATTTTTTTAAATAATTTTTAAAGGTTTCCTAATGACTTTTTCGATTAACACATTTGAAAATTTAAAAGCAAATTACTAACTTTTCTATTTGGGCAATTCCACGGTAATGTCAACCTGTGCGACAATTTTTCATTTTAAAATAAATAATAATAATAAAATGTTAAATTTTAATTTTCTATAATTATTTACCTTTAACGGTGTTAGTTTAAACAAACGCAACAATGTGTAAGTGTTAAGTTAATAACCAATTAGTAGTGTATTTTTTTATAATAAATTTTGAAATAATAAAAATTAGTCTTGAAGTACATACAAGAAAAGAAAGTCTCCGCCGACTTTTTTACCCTGACTTGAACATATTTATTTGTATATCTTACTTTTTAAAATTATTTGTCACTTAAAACATTAGACTTTCTTTGTGTACACATTTATTATTATTTTCTGTTTTAAAACATTTAAAAGATAGGTTACTTTGTGCCAAATCAGCGTCACTTCCGCGATAAATCAGGCGGGAATTGATTGAATGGCACATCAATGAAAATGGAATTCAGTATTCAAAATTGAGACAGAGCAAATCCTTGGTTTTATGTAAAAGATTTCGGTTAAAAAAGAACAGATTATTAACTAATTACTATTAATATTAATTTATCACTTTCTGTAATAAAACTTAATACACTTTAAACGTATTATAACATGATTTTCCTTTTTTTATTTCGCCATGTCGCGTAAGTGACAAATCTGTGTCGCATAAGTGACATGAAATTTTCTGACTTATTTTATTACTAAGAATATATTGATGTATTTCAAATCTGTAGTGTTTTGTACTTCCAACAAAGTTTCTTTTAAACGATTCAAAAATAATTTCAGAGAAAATGGCAGTTTTGAAAACGTTCTTCAACTCAGGTTGTACAGCTGTCGCGTAAGTGACTGTGAATTAAAAAATTAAGGTAGTAGAATTTAGTAAAATCTTTCATAAATGAAATGTCATTTTAAACTTTCACTTGGACTTTTTTTAGCGTCTTCAAACAAAGACGTTCTTAAAAGAATTAAAACTTAACAAACGGCACTATGAGTAGCGTAAGTGACAGTAAAAATTGCCTATATTTTTTCTTTCTATTTTGAAATTAGAAGGAGATGGAAAATTGAGGTAGAATTAATTGTTTACTGCGATTAAAGAGATATATTCAACGTTTTCTTATTGATTCAATTACTATATTTACTGGAATATAAAAAAAAATTATAGTGATACCACATTGTTTAAACACGTAAAATTTACGAAAGTTATGTAATCCCAAACAATTGTGAAAGATGGTCAGTTTTTTGACGAAAAGTCGAAGAAAACCGGAAAAAGTCAGAGAATGATGGGCATTTAAATGTTTTATTTATTCATTGTTGTTGCAAGACGAAGCTGTGTACAGGGTGATCAACGTTACCGCCGCACTATTGCTAACTTCGTTATTATTGGAGCTACGAAATCGTTCACTTAGCAAAAACGAACTATTTTTACTCAGGAATACAGTGGTAATATCAAAGAAAGAATTGCGCATTATCAGCCCATATAATGAAGACCTCAAGACCGGCCCTTGAGGAATTCCTGATATCAAGTTAACGAAAAGATTAAAAAAAAAAAAACTGGATGTACGTATAGATAATGTGGGGCACTATTTTATTGATATTTGATCAACTTCCACGACATTATTTATTATAGTGCAAAAACCAAAATATTGGCATTTCTCTCTTGCTTGCACATTCTTAACCAAACGAAAGTAGATTTGAAGGAGAAAGAAAAAAAAGAGTCACGTAACGGCGAATGTTTAAAATATCGTTCTCGGCAATTTACTGCTCGGCTAAGGTAGCTATTTCAATCACATTTTATTTTTCCTTTTGTTTATCAAAACGTAAGCTCGTTTACGCTGGTTATTACTAGAAGAATTTTTTTTGTTAAACCGAAATATACTAAAGAATTTCGCACGTGTGAACAGAATTAGAAGCTAGAAGATTGTAGGTATGTATGAATGTCATGGCAGTGAACGTTATTTATGCAACTAGAGCAAGGGAATTCCGAACATTTCCAGATCATTGAGATTTTTTGCCCCCTCTTCCATCCTCTCAAGTCAATCTTGATGTGCACTCGCATTAGTAATTAATAGCATTTATGAAATACATCATAAATTTAAAAACACCTGTAATTTATGCCTTACAAATTGTCAAATTACTTAAAAATTCGTATTTATTAGCTGAGCTAATTTTTTTTTTACAGGCGAATTTAAGTCGTTACGTGATTTAGTAACTTGTCATCGACTTGCCAATCAAAAAATAATTTAAACGACTTAAAAACGAAAGTAAAAAGCGTAAAAAAAATTGCGTGTGTCAATGAAACGTGTGAATTTATTTGCCGAAAGTTAACGGTAAGGTTGAAGGCGAAATGTCATTTAAATTTATAATATGGGAGAATCTCCGCGTGCTCGTGTGTGTTTAGTTTAGGAACCGCTTGTACGCTGGTGTCGTTAATTAATTAAAAATTAAATTTTTAAGTGTGCAAGATAGATCTGCGCGGGCTTGCGGTTTGAAGTGTTAGGTCACGCTGATTATTCCGCAACTAATTAAATTTAATGAAACGGTTGCGAAATTGTGAAAAGGTTTTAAACACATGCAATTTTTTTTTTGCGTAATTCGAGAAAATATTGCAAAATCTGTTTGGAGTCCTAAGCGCGGGGCGAAAAGTCAAATATTTGAAGTTGGTCGGTCCATGGTCGCCGATTAAACACTAAAATCCTTATAAACAAAAAGATATCCGGACGAATAAATTAACATAATTTCATTGGCCATTTTCGTTTCATATTTACTTCGTACGTTCTTTGGTTTGTCTATAATCTTCTTCTTATTACAGAATAAAGAATTAGCTTAATTTTTATTTTTTTTTTTGTTCGAGGAAATCTAGATTTTTCTTCTGCATTTTTAATAATTGAGAAGGTGCTCCAAAACGATGTAAAAAAATTTTGTTAAGAAAAGTGCATACATAGAAAGTGCAGATTCGGCGATTGTGAAACTGCGACGTCTATTTACATAAATTAATAAATAAATTCGCCGATTATACTTTGTGTGGCTGCGTTGTCACGGAATTAGCACCATATTTTAAATAATCACATGTCCATGTTGGGCCAAGCAATTCATACAGTGTGAAAGTGACAACCTACTTCGTTTGTATTTGTAACTGCTGCAAAGCCCCGCATTAATATTTAATAAAGAACTTAGCTATAGCACAAAGAGTTATGTTCGGCATGTTCCAAGCAAGCTTTTCTTTTGTGAACAATCTATTGTTGGTTTTCTCGTACATAAACTCCCCTGAATTTCTACAAATAATTTCAATTTTTAATTTTTTTTTTCATTGAGATTTACTTTTTTCTACCATTTATTGATGACCAATTTTGTCCGAGTAATATTTCACAGAATTCTTATAATTTTATTAATTTAACATTTATTTCAAGGCTATCTAATTCAAGTCGGGCAATCTTCAGGACTTTTAAATCTTCCTTACCTAGACTGTTTGATTAATTATTTAATTAATTATACTGGAAACATCAATGGTTAATCTTAGCCAAGTTACAATAATAATAATAATATTCTTTATTAATCAATTAATTATATCTTAACATAAATGATTCATCCAGGAAACTTTGTTGTTTAATCATAGCCAAGTTATAATAAAAATAAATAAATATCGTATAACCTTAAGGTTAAACAGTAATGAATAGCTTAAAACAGTGACATCCTACGCAGAGGCGGCCTTAATAGTTGCGAGGCCTCGGGCGAGAAATTTTTACGGGGCCCCTCGTGTAGGGGAAAAAGTTTGTCTTCTCTGCGTTATAAAAAGCAAAAAACACTAAGTAAATTTTAAAAAAGTAGGGAAAATAGTTTCACGTGACTGTTATTTGACATGTTTCAATTTTTAAAATATGTCGTTATTTGAAAGGGTGAAATAAAAACAGAAACAAAGGAATAAAACTCTGAAATAATAAAATGACTATGAAATAAAAAGGTAACAATAAAATGGAGATTTATAAAAAAAGAGAAAAAAAGGCGATTAAGTGATAATCAAAATAAAATATCCGTCAAATCTAATAAAACAAAAACAAAACACAATCGTGGATGAAGATAAGACAAAAATATCTAAAACTAAGAAAAAGTAAAATCCATGTAAATATTGATAACCAAAAATTTAATCCGTAAATATTAAAAATTAAAATTAAATAAGCTCAAACTGAGTAAATGAAAGAAAAAAAACAACAAAAGTCAATCAACTGGTAATTAAAAATGAAAGAAAAAACAAAAAATAAAAGATGACAGACGGAAATAAAAATTATATAAAAAAATTTAAACGTTAAATGTTAAGAAAAATTTAATTAAAAAATAAAATCAAATCGCGTAAAAGTGAAAACAAAAATGACAGTCCGTCGAATGGATTAAAATGTAAAATAAACTCAAATCCAGCAAATAAAACAAAAGAACAAAAACCAAAAGACGATCAATTAAGAATCAATAAATGAAACCAAATCGAATAAAACAGAAAACAAAAATGGCGATCGAACAAAGTGGGAACATTTTAATCCCTTCCCTACATTAAAATCGAGTAACTTAAAAGCGAAGCAAAAACAAAAGACGATCAATTGATAATTAATTAATAAATAAAATAAAATCGCATAAAATAGAAAAACGAAAATGGCAATCGATCGAAGAGATTAAAATGTAAAATAAACTCAAATCGTGTAAATTAAAAGAAAAACAAAAACAGAAGACGATCAATTGATAATTAAAACATAAAATCGCAACGAATTAACGATAAAATGACAGTTAAAAAATAAAAATAAATCAAATCAAATCAAAATTAAAAAGAGAAAACAAAACGATTTAATTAAATTAAACTAACATCCGCCCTGTAGTATTAAAAATAATTTCTGGAAAGGGCATAAAATTAGAGGAAATTAATGGGTCCCAGCATCTTTTGAAAAAATTGATCGTCTTGAAAACATCGTGTTTATCTGTCGCCTAGTTTCCACGGTGTATTAAAATTGGAATTAAATAAAATGAAATCAGGAATTAAAAAAGTAAAATAAAAGACGATCGGTGATAAAGATAAAACGAAAGTGAATGTTCCATAACACTTAGTGAAATAGATTAAGAGCACTAAAGAAAAAACCGAATGGGAATCAAACTGATAATTCAAGTGTGTATACAATAAAGTTAAATTGAATCGAGTAAAGACAAAATATGACCGGTTTATAACTAAAAAAAATGAAATGGAATAAAATCAAATAGAATCAGTATATCTACACATATTGTTTTAAGAATATCTACTAATATTTCTATTATTGAAAAGGGGATCCACTAATATTAACCAACCTAAGGCTGCCACTGATTTTGCGATCGCAATAAAATTTTTTAAAACTTAAGATTAAAGTTAAACAACTAATTGAATTCAAGCCGCGGGGCTTCGCCGGGAAATTGAAATCATTCCTCGTGCTCTTTATTCCCAAAGATTTTTTCATTTAATTAATTATACCTAAACGGGAAAAACTACGTTTCTTAATCATAACCACGCTTTATTAAAAATAAATCGTATCATATCACCTTAGTCACATACGTATGTCGTAAGCTTCTTATTGCATTCACCATTAATGCAAAGCCTTTTTTTTCATGTGGTTTATAACTTTTGTAACTTAATGATGCAATTTTTGAAAGGCAAAGATAATTGTTTCTCTTCAGAAAAGTGCAGCACAATCCGTCGTAAATGGGAAGCTGAAAATTACATGTAGCTTTTTTATTCTGAAAGGCAAGTTTTTAAAAAACGTGTAAGCCACTATTAGTTATTTCTTAATTTAGAAAATTACTGTCAAATCAGAGATCCATGTTTTCCTCTTCGATTATCGAATTTGACGACTCTTATGTTCAGGGCAACATTTCTTTCATTCGCAGCAATCCTTATTAACTAGATCGTAATGATTGTGATTAAAGCAACCACTGCAAATATCAACCAGTTATCTTGCGAAAGGCAATAAAGCCCAAGGTAACATAAATTTGCGCCATTCGATCAGTGATCTGGAAATTAATTTAAAAGAAAAAACATCTAAAGCAAACTAGACAGAACAAACGGAATGCATGTTAGATAATGTGGAGGTTTACCTCCTTACATCTCTGAACTCTTTTGTCATAGACACAGAAAGTATTGATTAATTAAGTGAAATGTTTTTTTTTTTTTTTTTTAATTTAATGCACTAGAAGAACAATGTCGATTTTCTCCACCGCCGTGATTTAGCCAATTTTGTTATTGTTCAATAGTACACGATTTATTAAGAAATGTCTCCGGTCTTCGTCGGCTGACTAATTGCATAGAAAACGCGACGTGAAATAATTTGCCATAATGCGCAAATAAATTGTTCACGTCAAGGTTATTCGAGTTTTCTAATTTATTGCCTTAAATGCGGCTAGCCTAATAGCCTAATAGGTGGATTACTTAAGAAATCTTTTGAGACAGGAGAAATTGGTAAGGTAATCGCACACGAAAGGCAAATTCGTTTGAATTTCCACTTATTTGTATGTGTTTCTAACGACACAGCGAAATGGAAATTTTTAATCTGCAATGTACTGTGAAACCGGCGGAGTTTGACCCGATTTGCAAAGGCAATGTTGAGAGAAAATTTTTCAAATTTTATTTCGTCTATGTAACAAGGCAAACCTTTATTTATTATATTATTACACTCGTAAACTTTGCAAGATCTACAACTACTTTATAAAGACCATATTAGAGTATTCATTCAACTCTGCCTCAGTTAAATAATAAAAAAATATACCGGGTGTCTCAAGATGGGCGGCGACCGGCGCTGTACTACCGCAAAAGTAACTTATGACGTCACATGAAACTTCTATCCGTCACAGTAGAGTGAGTTTTAATCTCTCTCCTAAATCTTAATCTAGTTCACTAAAAGTGGAATCAATTATGTGGTCCTATTGATCAAGTAACGCAAAAAACTGATTGCCATGCATAATGGAATTTATCACCTGACGAGACGTAACGAGTTACGTACCCAAACCCTCCCCTCTAGATCAAAGCAACCTCCTAATACACAGACAAG
The DNA here is from genome assembly GCA_036172665.1 of Prosopocoilus inquinatus. Classification (NCBI taxonomy): domain Eukaryota; kingdom Metazoa; phylum Arthropoda; class Insecta; order Coleoptera; family Lucanidae; genus Prosopocoilus; species Prosopocoilus inquinatus. Next base: position 75,437,304 of record CM069869.1, read on the forward strand.
CTCTACCAACCTTGAAAAGCGTCGTTTAGAATGCCATCTGTTGTACGAAAGCGAAGAATATTTAATTGAATTTCCTTCAACAACGTTTTTTGTTCACGCTAACGTTCCGGAAAAATTCCTCCTGTCTTTCTAACTTCGCAGTGATTTTAATCACGAAATTAATTCAAAAATTTCAAAGGCATAATGGAAATGTTTCAGACCGTCATCTCGTCATCTCTTGACTAAAAACGAAAGTTATTTTATTCGGATTTCAAGTAGCAAGTTTTCCAGTTGCCGTTTTAAGTAGCAATCCTAATTAATCCTAATAACATCGCCCTCTCCTTTTTAATTATTTTATTCGACTCCTATTTTATTTACTATATTTTATATATTTCAAAAAAATCGAAAGTTAAAATGAAATGCGTCATGGTAAATAGGCAGCGAATTATTTAGAACGCCATCTCTTCGCTGGTTTATCTACAATTGTCCAAAAATGAAAGTTGCCTTAATCGATTTTCAAGAGTGCGATTTTGTTTTACTATTCTGGGCAGAAATCATCGCCATCTCTTAGCCAAAACGGGAAATTTGTTAATCGAATTTTAAATCATATTTCATCGTTGAAGTTCCCATTCCTTCTTCTAACTTTAGCTTTAAAAATATATGATTTTTATAACAATTGATTATTTTGAAGAAAACGGAAGGAAACTTAAAGGAGGCATCATCGCCATCTCTTGGCCAAAAGGGAAAATTATTTTAGCCAAATTTTAAACAGGTTTCATCTCCGAGGGTCCCATTTTTTAGCTTTAAAAATATATGTATATGTTTTCGTTGACTTGCAAATGATCCCTAGAGTTTAGTTTATCCTAAATCAATCCATTGGGGGGGATTTCAACATCGACCAAACAAAACGTGTACCTACTAAGAAAATGATTTTTCTAATTTGATTTTGAACGTATTTCCTTCTTAAATACGATTGGATATTCGAATTGAAAATCAAAAAGGTTTCGAATAGAACTTACTTAAAATTATTTAAAATTATTTTAAGCATTAGTGTCTTGTTCGATATTTTTTTTAATTATGCAGAATTTTATTAAAAACAAAATTAAGGCAAGTCCAAACATTTGAATAAGTTTTATTACGGCGCGGAAAATACTTCAAACGCAATTCTAAATTTATTTTTTCAATCGAAACCTGGAGACTTGGGTACAAAGTTAGAACACAAACCGGATTATGAAACCGACGACATTACTTTATTTCAACATCTTCATATTCGTATTTTTTTGTTCTTCGCGCAATAAATTTTCATACAATTATTAATTACTGAAATTAACACTATTGCACTTCCACTTAATTTGTGTGTGTCAGTGTGAGAAATGAATTATCAGGAGGGAAAATTTCTGTATTTATTATTGCAACTGCTAATTGCCTGGGACGACTAATTAGCGCAATTTTCTTACGAAGGGATAGTTAGTTGCACAAAATGCAAAAAGTAAAAACATGCGTATGCATAATCGTAAGTTAATTTTGAAAGTAAATGGGTGAGCGCCTTTGTTAATCAATCACTGTGTGGTGTGAGTAAGTCATGTAATGGAATTAGCAATTTTACAATAGTACAAGAAGCAAATTACAAAAGAAGTGCAATTAAAAACCTGTACACTTGATCGATAGGAGTAGAAGGTAGTAATGATTCTTGAAATATCACTGCTTTTAAATATTAAAAGTATAATCAGATAGAGAGAGGAAGTCTTCGAGTCATAATAAGTTGTAATTTTTAATGAATCTAAAATTGCGTTGCTAATGATTTAAGTGGACGTAAAAATACTAAACTAGACTTTCATTTATCGTACATGAAAAAGCGTGCAGGTGCACACGTAAAACACTAAATGCACGTTTTAACCTTCCACATACATATAATTCAAGAACAAATTGTAGGCGGAATGAATTGTACTTTACAAAGGACAAAATCGTGTGCTTAATGAAAGTGCGGACAAGGAAACGAAATTATTTTTTATTTAATTAATTATTAATGTGTCGCATTTTTTTTTAAATTTTAATCGCACAATTGAATAAGCAGGGAAAAAAAGTTTATTTTATCATTAATGCAGTGATGTTAACAGAGTTGCATACGTCGAAATGAAACAATGCGCGATTATTCCAAACGACAACTTTCTAACACCACTCCAGTTGTTGATAAGCGGTTGCAACATAAATTATAATGTCTGGGCAAAATTTTACGGCGAAAACCCCATTAATATTCTCTCGTACGTTGTACATACGTACAACGTACTTTTGCTGTTTTTTGAGGCAAACGCGCTCACCTTGGTGTCTTAAAAGTGTGCAAACTGAAAGTTGTTAATCAAATTTATACCTACCCGCTTTTATAGTATTGCGCAACGTGGTTCTTGAACGCTGAAGTAAGCGGAAAATTTTGCAGCAACCACATTTTCTTCTTGCCGCGCGCAGAGATCTTTGATCTCTTTATGTAACTGATGTGAGTGAGCAGAACAAGAAAACGTACGGTTAACAGCGCGTAATAAAATATATCAAGACTGACATTATTGGTACTTAAAGAGAGTTTTCCGGCTGCGCCATTTTTCGAAAGCCTACTCGTATGTCAACTTGTTCATAATCTGTTGGCTGTTGCTTTAGAAGTTGCTTTAATAAAACCACAACCTAACTACATTAATAATAATGTTATGTGCACTTTTTTACTAAATTGTTGCAGAGACAAAAATTAAAACTCGCTTAAACTTTGCAGAAATGGGATACACTAATTAATAATTACACAATGTCTTCATAACTGATGGTATCCCACGTGACCAAGATTTACCTGATAGTTAGGCAACTAACAATACAGACGATTGGCAGAACTGCAGCGGTATTAAATGAGTTATAATTAATTTAATTCTATTAGATCCAGCGTTGTTTTTGTTAGTTTTATTAATCTGTACGTTATGCTAAGAGCATGGATGTGTCCAGGGCCGTATCCAGACTAGGGGAGGCTTATCGTAATGTAGGGCAGGCTCTATAAGTTCTTATTCTAATATTTTTAAAAATATTTTATAAATGAAAGACACAACAAAGTTAAATTTTAAAATGTTTTAAAATTGAAAAATGTAACTGTGCAACGGCTGTCTTCTTTGCTCCTTTTCGTTTTCATAGACAAACAATTTCTTTTCCAAAGAACAAAAAAATTATATCTACCGCCTTTAGTGCAGGCAACCATACGTACTGCTGAGTTCGTTGGTTTGCCTGTATTAAGGCTGTTTGTTGAAAATGCCATAATACGCCCAAGTAAATTTTTGGTGTGTGGATGTCGTAACCTGCAACACCAGTTGATTAGTGTGGTACTAGATTTTTATTATTTTCTTGCGATTTAAGTGTATTTTCCTTCCTTCCTTCCTTTTTTATTTATTATTAAATACGTACTTTCTTTTCAATCTGCGTAATTTTAAATCTCACTTGACTTTACGATTTACAAGATGAATAAAAATTATTATTATTATTTTTATTAAAAGGGCTTCCTGTCGTTTAAGTAATTATCGTTCAATTTATTATTTTACTTTTATCAAGTCACTTATGTTCTCGTTTTTCTCGTTTGTTCTTTTTTGATCGTTTTTGATCGTTTCGTTTTTAGTTTTCCTTGAATTTCGTCTTTTTACTAATAATTTCATTTCCTATTTTGCCTTCATAGTTCTCCCACTTACCGAGGCGCGCCGTGCTTGCGTAATTTTAAATTAATTAAAATTGCCCAGCTTCGCTCCTTAATTTTCAAGTGACTTATAGTTCATTCAGTCAAGAAAAAAAAATACAAAGATGCAAATTGGATGCACGTGAAATTTCCGGCGCGCAATTAAATTTTTTATTATCGGAAATCTACGCTTCAGTTAGAGATCTGACTTTCTAAAAGAAGAAAAAAAAACAATAAATAAATAAATAACAAACTCAAGTAGCGATGTTCGCGCATCAAGAAGATTTAGCGCGGTTTTTGAAGACAAGATAAATGTAGAAAGTGAGAATGTGCAGATATTTTTATTTCGTTTCAGACTCATCCTCTCACCTTCGAAGTGTGCGTGAGGTTAAATAAATAAAATATCTCGTCGTTCCCTTATTTATAGCGAACAGAATCAGTTTATTGTTCTTGGGTGACCATTGAAGAACGCTTTTAGTTGCTTCCTCTTTTGGCATAACGTTCGTTCAAGTTTTGCCAACGAGCACCTAATTTCTTGGTTACGCAAATATTATATAAATCGATTGGATATTAGAATTACATATTTTATAAATATCGGTTTTATGTATTTATGTAACAGATTTATAATTCAGTTTCCAAATTTTACCTGATTCTAAATGATTAATTAATTAATTTGTTTGAAAGAGAATTTCTAACACGTCAAAATAAATTGCAAGTTTTATTACTTTTTTATTATTAAAGAATAATGATGGAAAATTGAAAATTATGCACTCAATTAAGCAACGAGTTGCTCCATCGCTTTGCGAAATGTTTTTTTTCCACTTCTACGTCCATTATGCCAACTTTCTTTGCAGCAAATAATTGAACACAAAAATTACATGTAATTATTTCCACGCACGCAGTGGAACAAGCAAGTTCTTCTCGTCGTAGAATCAAAGCAAGTGCGTAAGTAAATCGGCCGATTGTGTCTGTACGAAATTTCATGCAAAGCTCACAAATTGATGGATATATCGCAGCTATTGCAAAAATGCGCTTCCTTAAATAAAATTCGTCGACACATTATGCGACAGTTTTACAATCACATCCCTCGCATAATGAAGTAAAAAATTTAAATGGTGCTAGTTAAAGTTTACAAGACAGATATGCATTTAAGATTAACTTTATTATTCGTAGCGGTTAACGCGTTTCCGAAACCGCGGACTTCAGATGATGTGAGTGGGGGTCTGAAGCAGGTAAGGTGAAATCTCACTTGCAAAAATATAGAAGAGTGTTTCGGGAAAAAGTCTTCGAAAGGTCAATGCTTGCATTTTAAAAAAGTCTGCTTTTCTCTCTCTCTTCACGATAAAACCGACGGTTTAATTGACATGAATACATTTCGATTAATTAATTGCCTTTCGTCAGAGAAAATATTTACAGTTATTTAACTACTAAAAATATAATTTTTATGACTAATAAGAGAAAACGCCAATAAAAAAAATGTACTCCTAAAAATTTTAAATGCGTGAGGAAAATTTTTGCGACTGCGGTTCTTAACTATTACTAAAATCAAGCATTCATAATTAAATTTGAGGAGAAGCAAGTATTTTAATGCGAAATGCCAATCGTTATATTACAGAAACTCACGGAAGAGTTTAATGCTATAACTGTTACTACAAATGGACTCAGTGATGATGGACTTAAGAAATTACGAAATCCCAAGCAATCATTTGCTTTTTCCGACTATATTACAGACGTAAGTAGATAAATCATTTATTACTGACTTAGTTCACAGAGTTCTTCTTTTCAAATATCATTCGTATCAAAACGTGCATTCTGCGTGCAAGAAATTAATAAGAACCTCCACCTGATTTTATTTAAATTTTTTAACTTTTGATAGCTTGAAATTGATCGTCTTCACAATTAACTTTAAGATGATTCCTGAATAAAAATAAATGCTTCCATTAAAAAAGGACAACAGTCTCCGAGGATTTTACAGGGTAGATAAATTTGCCAGGAGTAACAAATTTCAAAGTTCCCTAGTGTACAGGCAAATTGCGACATCCTGTATGTGTGAATGTGTGAAAATGTTTAAATTATGCGGAGCTTGACGAAACGTTTATATAAAACGGATGACCCACCCGGTATATTAACCAACGTTATTTTAACTAAAATTAAAATTTTAGAAAAATTTTGTGCAAATCGTTTTTGATTGCAGTGAGAACCTCGAGCAGCCTCTGGACAGCTGTTTCAGCCCTGCTTGGGGCTTCTTCAGCAGAAACGTAGCTCGACGTTCCCACTGCAGACCAAAAACGACTTGCCCAATTTATTTATTTATTTAATTGACAGCAAGCATGGCCGCCTTGCATGGGGGACTCATTAGGAACAAATCCCGCTTCAATTTGTCTATCCTACTGCAATGTTAGGTCAAAAAGCGATAGAAGATGTCGCTATTTTATATGTTCATCATTCTTACATCGCATTTGCGAATAAATTGGGCAAGTCGTTTTTGGTCTGCAGTGGGAACGTCGAGCTACGTTTCTGCTGAAGAAGCCCCAAGCAGGGCTGAAACAGCCGTCCAGAGGCTGCTCGAGGTTCTCACTGCAATCAAAAACGATTTGCACAAAATTTTTCTAAAATCTTTCATTATGCTTTGACAGCAAGTATGGCCGCCTTGCATGGGGGACTCATTAGGAGCAAATCCCGCTTCAATTTGTCTATCCTACTGCAATGTTAGGTCAAAAAGCGATAGTAAGATGTCGCTATTTTATATGTTTAAAATTAAAATATTTAATGACAATTATCGTCAGCCAACTAAGCCAAACTTCACGTAAATGTTGTTAATTTATTGATTAATATACTTGGCTGTCAATTTTTGTTTCTTTTTATTGTTTTATTTTAGGGACTTTTAGGTGAGGTATCATTGCTAGACGAAACCATTCCGAAGTTCGATGAATTCTCGGTGGTAAATATGCTCTCTTTAATCTTGCTGTTAATAGTTCAAACCTAAAATTAAATTTAAATTTATATGAAAACGATTTCATTAAGCAATTAAATTAGTATGTTTGCATTTGAATTAGATATGCAGTCTAGGAAGTGTACATATGGCAAAAGTAAACAGCAATAAATTTATTAAATTGATCGTTTACTACAATCAGATAAGTTATACGTAATATACCTGTTACATTCCGTTGAGCACGGGGGAAATTAATTTGTCTGGGCGAATAATAAATATTTGTGTAATGACTAATGCATGAGTAGGTGTATTGTTTAATGCCCTCGCAGTATCAAGACAATTAAATTCAAATTACAAAAGTTATGGCCGGGGAAAAGAATTCAGGCCAATTTTTACTCCGAGTGTACTATTTACTCCTGCCACTTTCCGCGGTTCAATTGCATCGAATTGATAATAATTGGGAGGGGAAGGAGTGCAATGCGAGCGTTCTCATTTCATAGAGATCGTGGGCGGGGCTTATACAGTCCATGTACTTACTGAATTTTTGTGCTGTTCACGGAACAAGTGGCCGGAACTCTTTTCCCTAGTTATGACTTATGACAAAACAAAATAAGAGAATGGTTTTCAATTAAACAGTTGTGCCATGCATCTGTTTTCAAAGTTACAAATTTATTCACAATCGTTTCTTCTTGGTAATTAATGAATAATTAAAATTGTCTGGTTGAAGTTTTTTCATTTGCGGCGCGGTGCAGTGATACCGTTATTGCGATATTATAGTAATTGTACACGTTTGCCTTTCGCCCCGCCTTCGTCATGTAAATCCTGTTACATATTTCACTTCCAAGGTGACACTCGGGAAAATTTTTATATTGCTCTCGCCAGAAAAAGAAAAAGCTTCCATCTTGGTCGGGTGACTAACGTCTGCGTTTTTAGGTTGCAGAAAAGCTGCGGGACAGTGCGGAGCTCGTTACGTCTAGTCTACTGCAGGAGGTAGTATTTGCAAGCACATGTTCGATTTTCACTTCTTTTAATTATCTACACGCAGCAATTAGTTGTAAATAGAAATCATGCTTGTGGTGACGGGTTACGTAATCGTCCGTCGCGTCGTCGGTCGGTAGAACTGGGTTAGAGTTCACGAGCAGTTGCTTCTACTCTTAATATTTTCCGTCACACTTTACACCTGTTTCATTTTAATTAGGGAAATTACCCAGAGTTGACATGAATTATTAGAGTTTTAAGTCGCGTGTGTTGTAACCGACGATGTAATTAAGATAAATACATCACGCGAAGGCGAAGTAGGTTGAATGCATCGAGTTTTAGGATCGGAAGCTGCTTTATTTTTACCAATACCAACAGAAAAGATGTATTAAGATTTGCTTTATTATAAGTTCCTGTATAATTTGGTTTATATGCGAAGGAATTGTCTGATTTATTTTCCTAAACCAATTTAAAACGAGCCGTTCACGTAAACACCGAGCTTATATATGTACTCTCTAATACTTTTTGATTTCGATCGAACATACACCATATAATAACACGAAATTATCGTCTGCGAGGAACTACTTTTCAGTAGTGGCAAAAAGCGTCTCGATCTACTTTCCGATTGCAGCAGAATCGACTGCTGATATTTTAACTTAATTATGAAGCTATGTGGCGAAGGTAGCGCGCTAATGTTATTTATAAGAAGTTGGAAAATAGAAAAGCTAAATTTCTTTTCTAATCGAAGGAAAAAAAAGAGTCATTTGACTGAAGATTTAGATCCTGTAAAGGGGTTCCAAAAGAAGCAAAACGCAGAATTACAACATTATTAAAATATGCGAAATGCTATTTCGATGTACCATGTACACTTGTTCCATGTAGTACACAATTAGATCATCTCGATAACTGTATCTTTTTTACTCAAGACCACAAAAAAGGGCCAGACTTGGCATTTTTGATTCCTCTAACAGAGGTAACAAGAAAGAACTTTAATCTGGATTAAAAAGGAAGTGACCTTGAGATGACCAAGACCGATTCGCGTTGAAAAGATGAAGTCAAAGTCTGAGATAAAAACATATTCGACGGTAGCCATTAGCGGGAGAAGCATTTAATCTAACCAAAAAAAAAAAAAAAATAAGAAACTTTTCTCCAAATAAAAAATAAAAATCTTTTGGAACGCTTTCGCGCATGCGATAATAATGTGGATAATTCACAAGTTCAACTTTTTTCAATTTAATGGTAACCCTGTTCTCTCAATTATTTTTTTAATTAATTGCTCCGGATCAATTTCTTAACTTATCCTTTCAGTATAGTACAGTGGCGTAGCTATAGGGGTCAGGACGCCAGGACGCCATAGACTATTCCTAAAACCTGACGTAAGAAACTAATATTGTTCTTAGCAAGCTTAATTACAAACGGTTTCATATTTTCTCGACTTCTCAAAAAAAAATCACAAACACGGACTTATTCCTAAGATTTCTGTTACGCGAATATTTCGAATGCAGAATAATATGTACGTCACAGAAGAAAGAAAATGAAAAAAAAAAAACATGAAATTTACCGAATCGTCTCTAAATTAAAACCGGGAGGATAAAATTCAAGATTCAAGGCAACTGTAAAAGAACTCGAGGAAGACGTTTCAGGCGCGAATTTCCAACGTGGCGGCGCTAACTGAAAACGCTAGGATTACGAACGTTCAAAAACAACGTTTCCAAAAAACAACTTCTAATAAATTAATAAAATTTAAACGCAAAGCGAAAGAATTTATATGTGGCGCCATCTGTTACCCTGGATCATAAATTCCATCTGTAACTTTGTCTCCCTTATTTGCACGGAAACAGTTTCAAAGAAGCAACTGAAAACTTCGAATGAATAAGATTTAAACGCAAAGTGAAAGAATTTATTAGCACTTGCAGCGCCATCTGTTACCATGGTTCCTAACTCAAAAAATTTAAGAAATTACGTTTTGAAAAACAATTTCGAGTAAAGTTGTATCTACGCAAATATTAGAACTCAAGAAGTAACAGCTGAAAACGAATTCCTTCGAGAAAGGAGTGTTTGAGGAACAATTGAAGCGCGCCTGCTTAGCGCTAGTTTCCAGGAACTTTTCTAACCTAAAATGATTGACAATCCCTGTTGCTTTTACAAATAGGATAATCCAGAAATAACGAATCAGTTTTGTTTTTCAAAGTTTTAACGAAATGGTTAATTTTGATTTTAAGGCGCTTGGCTGAGTTCTCTCTTTCTTTTTATTGTTATTATTTGTCATTTATTTGTTATTGAGTAACGCCATCATAATACATACATCATAACACAACAGGGACTTGTCACTTGTTTTAACATCGCTTGTGGTGCACGCTTTGTGAATAAATTTTAATTTGTAAGTTTTAATTTATTTATTGACTCCTTTTTTTTGTTACAAATTTCTAAATTTTCTTGAAGGTTTTTTTTTTACGCTTATAAGTGACCTAACAGGTCGAAACCGCGGTCGTATCTGTTTTATTGAAATATGAAACACTTTACGACAAGTTTTTTCTTGTTATGAAATTTTGTGTTGGTACTACAGACTTCTATAGTTTCTATCAATTGTCAATTTTACTGTAAAAGTTTCCATTTAGTATGTAAGAATAAATTCAGAAGCCAAGTTACTGTTTTTATGTTATATTTTATTAATGTGTCTCATTCCGTAAGATTTTTGTTGATTTTCGGGGATTCGTTTTAGTGAAAATTTTCTTCAACTGTTGGCAATACTATACCCAGCTTCGACAATGCACTTAAATCTAAACAGACTGTATTATTTAACGGTTTAGTTTCTTCCTTTTTTTTTTCCTGAAATGAGGAAGCACCTCTTTGGCCAGGTTCGAGCAACGATTAGCAATTAATGTAAATATCATCGAGCGCAATGCGCCATATATTAACATTTCATATGACATTTATATCTTACGTTTCTAGTTTAATGGAATTCGATGCCTATATCGCGCAAACACGTTTACTCTGTACGGTAATTTAGATTTAGAACACTAATAATAATTCACAGGTCTACTTTGTACTGCACACCTTCGTGTAACGTAACTTTCGCTCAAAATGAACGCATTCCACAAATGCGTAGATACCAAGATGTAATTCAGTACCTGAGACGTAAACAGTCTTTACTCCAATTTTAGCATAAACGGAGTTAAGTATGTTAATCTAATCTAATCAGTCATCGTTCTTTTACGTGACAGGCAAACAATCATACCTCCCTAAGTTTCTATTTAAAAGATAAGTTGTATTTAACTCCGCATTTACTTTACCGGTAAGCGGATGCGCACAAACTACTCTTTAAAATAAAATTGATAAAAATGGAGTTACGACTACGAGTTTACGTCTCAGATACAGAACTTTTGCCCAATTCTGTATCTTTCATGACTTTCAGGAAATATCACCTCTGTTCGAAGAAGATCTGTTGTTATCCACGGAGGCGATACCAAGCAGCAGCAACATTTCTCGTAACTCTCACTCTGAAAACGTAACCGACGTAACAAGACAAGTTGCAACAAACGAAACGAATTCAGATGTCGATTTTAAATCTGTGAAAAACGTACGCAAGGAAAGCGATTTTGGCAATGAAATAGAGGAATTCGAAGTTACCGATAAGGCAAAAACAGAAACAACTACTGAGAATGCAGAGGGGAATGGCAAGCAAATCACTAATGAAAGCCAAGAGGAAGAGAGCAGCGAAGAAGAAGAGGATTTTGTGCAAGGCTTAGTGGCTCAGTTTCTTAGTGGACTTAGCACAGTAATTATTTCATTTAATAATTAAAAATGTGGTGTTCCAACTAATTTTTTTTTGTTGAAATTTTTCAGCCTGAAGGAGGTGTAGACGTGGACGCAATTGTTGGATTGATTGGTGGTTTGAGCGTTGTAAGTTATTGAGCCACGTCTGAAATACTAAACTTTGACTTCATTGACTTAATAATTTTTAGCCTAGAGGGGACGGCACCTACGACTTTACGGGATTGACAGAGACGTTGCAAAGCTTCTTCGGGGTACGTATCAAAAACCATTTATTTTTAACTACATCAAATTAAAACGGAAATCGCCTATTGTTATTGCAGATAAAATAAATTACATTTTGTTTTTACATGTTTTCGTCCAACAGCGAATTGTGCAATTCGTGTCTTAATTGTTACACGCATATGTGCACCCACTGTGAAAACTTTTGAGCAACAGCGTGCTGTTACACACGCGGTCGTGTGAAAACGTTTGCGCAAAATAAGTTATTTTTCTGCAAAACCTAAAACGGGCAATTAACCTTGCAGTAGAGAAAAAAAAAACTTTAAAAACTTTAAATAATAATAGGCTACAAATCTGTTTATTTATGATTTGTGTAATAACGCGCGCGGCTCCCTTATTTAAATAATTAACCCATTGTTAATGTAACAATTTTTTGCTAGAAATAGAGCGTGGTAATTATTGTGATCGGCTTTTTTTTTAATTACCTATCCGTAATATGATAATGTTCTCATGACATGACATTTGTGTTAAGTACAACAGATTTTATTGTTGTACCTTTGTAATTAATTAGTCACGGATATTTGTTCACGGCAATACGCAGACTTATTTATTTTTTAAAGTCTAAAATCATGTTTTGTGTGCAGGTATGCGCCTTGCGTTCTTATATAATTCAATTACCCTTCTGATTTTAGATTTATTTCAATTACCTCTGAATAGCATGATAATTGTAAAAGTGAATTGGCGGTTGCTGTAGGAAACCATTGTTCAAACAGATAATTGAAAATTAGATTGATTACCTCGGAATAGAACGCGAATGGCTTTTGCAAATTGTTAAAACAAGTTTATTCTACCTTTATAAAGAACTTCTACGTGGAACTCAGAATTAAATACTATCAATCGGTGAAAAATGATTGCAATTTCGCCATATTTTTTTATGTTGCAGGGTGGTGATGATGACGGTGGAGGAGGATCGGACGTTGGAGCGTTCGTTGGGAGTCTTTTGTCGGCGATCATTCAAGGGGTGGCGAAACCTCCTGGAGCGGTAATGTTAGCAAATTTTACCTTATGAGGGTTGTAAATTGCGAAAAATCTAAAACTATCAAGTTTTACTCTTGGACATTCAGGCACCTGGTGGCGGGTACGGTGTGCGATCAGCTGCTAACGTCTTAGACTTCAAAAGTATGTAAATAGGTGGCACGTGCAGTCCACGTCGACGTCACTTTTAACGTCGCTTAGATTCGTTTCGTTGAACTGTTTGACACTCCCCCTCCGAATACGAGAAATGGGCTCGCCGAAGCGTCGGAAAACCTCGAAGAAGTGGTAGACTTCTACTGCAGCTTCAGTTACTACAGCTTCACACAAAATGTGCCCCCAAAAAAGAAACGAATCTGTTGCCGAAAGAAGGATGAGATATCTGCTGTTTCCTTGAACTTAGGAGTTCGTTGAACGCCGAAGTTTTTATCAAAAGTTTTATTTTGCCAAGTTTGACTTAAAAAAATGAATTTTTTTTATAATTGATTATTTTCAACAAAAATAAAATTATTTTTAAAGGGGGCACTCCTCCTCTGTATAATGTATAAAAAAATTAAACAGAATAATAGAAAATAGATCTAATTTAGGACACTAACAGATCATCACCCTTCAAGAAAGCTTCTACAGGCCAGGCGACTTTTTTAAATTTTCTGCGAACTCTTGGGGTTGATATCAACCCCGTCGGGAACGAATCTCAATGTATATTGAATGCAATAAAGTTTTAATTTCTCGCAAATTATTATTACATAGGGTGTTCCTAACGCATTGTAACTTGTCATCATTTCTTATTGGCAACTATGTCAAGGAAAAATATCACATTGTAAAATACTTAAGATAAAAATCATTTTGTTTTTTTTTTTGAACAGAATTAACGATCTTATTTGAAAGCATTCAGGGTTATTCTGTAACATTGATATTCATATCAATTGATGTATGTACTCTTTAATAATTGAAGAGAACTTGAAACGAATTCATAATAATTCAAATCGATTACGGCCCGCCAATTGAAGAGAGATGCATATTAACTTAATATCGTACTTGATAGGGATTGTAAGTGTTATGAAACTGTTTACATAACGCCGATTTTGCAATGTCACTTGATTCATAGCAATGAGACGTATCAAGTCCATATCAATGTTACAGATTAGACCTCATTGTAAGTTGTCAGTTGTTTCAATAAAATTTTGCTTTAAAGTTACTTCTATCTTAATTTGTTTTCAGAAAGGCGCCGGTATTTTATCAGGACAGTTACTAACTGGAATATTGCCAGGATTAAGCGCACCGGTAACTATTAATTTAATTTCATCAATTATTTTCGTTAATAATTAAAGGCATAAAAGTTAAAATAATTTTGTTACAGCCACCTCCTCCAGAAGGGTCTACACTTAAGCCGGACCAACCGTTGGATTCCGCAGGTTTTTTCCAAGGACTCTTCAAATCCGTTCTGTCTGGCAGTAACGGGGCAAATAATAAAAACGTAAACTTTTAAAATACTCCTATTAAATTAATTTGGAAATTCTCTCGCCAGATCGTTAGAAAGTAGAAGTGTGTACCTGCTCATCATCGAAGAGCAATGACATTACGCATCAGCTAAATAAATATTCATCAAAATTTAATTCGAAGCGGTGACACTTCAGTCGTAACATTTAATGATCGACGCCTTTTAAAATTATGCTCACCCAATTTTGCAATGAACATAATTAGACGTTTTATGTAATTGATGATTAATGAAGGCTGTCATAAAAGGACTTACTTAAATTCTCTTTCCGATTAATAACGCGAAACAAACGGATATCTATTACAAGCATCGCAAGTTTAATGAAAATCGTTGCGCAACCGACGATTAACACTTGACGAGCGATTTTCTTGCGAAATTCCCAATTTTAATTTGCCGGCCGGCGATTGCGTTTACTTGCGGGCGATTAAATTATACGTGGCCTGTTAAAAATGCGTCCGTTTAATTACTGCTTATTAGTTTAGTCGTTGCGCTATATCTAATTGGGTAATTGGACGAGGGTAATCCACATCACAATAAACAAATTGAGGCTCAGGGAACGATTAAAATGAAATTACGTTACGCACTTGTAATTGTTAATTACTACTTGGCATTATTATTACTTTTTCTTTCAGCAAACTAAGAATGGATGGAATGGGAATGGGTACGGAAAACCGATGAGTAACGTAAGATGGCGATTATACTTTGACATCAAGAATTATTTTGGTTAAGGGTAGTCATGGATTTTAAAATTATTGTATCAATCACTCTTTGATTGTCAACTTTTGCAAAGGAGCTTTGAAAAAGTTTGCTTGCTGTTATTTCTGTAGTTTCTCTTTCTATTTCATTTTGACCGCCCTTTAATGCAATAATTTTTGATGCTTCAGTATTACTATAAATACATAAACATTCACTATTGCAAAGCATTTTTTCTCCTAGGTGAAATATTCGATCATCAAAGCTGTTTTTACCTTGATTTCGTCGATATTGTCTGGCTTTTCAAAATACAAGCAGGGCGGCTGGAAATAATTGAAGCATTGTTCGTAACTTTTAATTATTTGTTTGTAATTTTTAATTATTTGTTTGTAACCTTTAATTTATTTAATTGTTACTAATAAAACAACGAATTTGTCTCATCTGTGTGTTGCTTTCTTTTCCGATGATGACGTGCTGGAGAAATTACGTGTTACTTTCACCAATATAACGCATTTAATAAAGAGACGACGTGACGTGCGCTTATGCAACAACAATATTCGTGAGCGTCGATGATGTCTTCTTCGTTTGCTGAATTATTTCTGACATGCGAAATTTCTTATTCTTTAATTACGACACTAATAATCTAATCGTGTTAATTGTTGGATACGATTAACTCATCTAAAATTGTTAATCGTTTGGGATGAGAAAGTTTTTAATTATGTTATTCGTCGTGACTTTAGCTGAAGAGAAATAAATTGAAAAAAAAACCTTCTAAGAGGTAAAAAAACACCAAAATTTGTGAAATTTGTTTAAAAAATGATAAAATAACCCAAATGCAATTTAAAAGAGTTAAAATAAAAAATAATTTTAGTAATAAACTACTTATAAAATTAAAGAATTAATCACTCTTTACATTCTTTACAATAATTAAACGTTTAGATGGGTAAACCTGGGAAACCAGAAAAAGTTAGTGAATTCAAAAAGAAAGTTCATAATGTTAGGGAATTTGTCTGTTTAATGCAGAAATCAGTGTAAACGGGAACTTTAATTAATTATTTTGTTACATCCAATCTTGTTTATTTTAATGTTTTATTTATTATTAAATATTTTTTTTGTTTTGAAAGTAATTTAATAATTCCTTGCGGTAATGTGACATTTTTTAAATTATAAATTATAATGATAAGTTTATATTCCATATGCGCTTATAAATCTTTGCAAACTAATGGCGGGCAGTTCCTTAATGGCCACACTGTTCTCTATAGTGTTCTTTAAAGTTCAGTTTATATGGCCCAACTCATTTGCAATTCAAAATAGACTTCGTTTTAAATTTCTCGCCAGCTTTACAAGCGCCCACTTTCCTAAATTAATGCAAAACACATTGCAAAATTTCTTGATTAAAAAAAATACCGCCTGTGATGCAGGCAACCATACGTGCTGCTGAGTTCGTTGGTACATCTATAATTAAGGGTTTTCGTTGAAAAAATCTGTTGTTTTAAATTTTAGACAAACTGGCAGCACGTTATTAAAATTAATTGTTTATCATTTATAAAGGTTAACTAGTAAATTTCTCCATTAACACACATGCGCATTTAAAAATCAATTATTAATTGTAGTGCAATCATTAATTCTGCTCCGAAATTAGGAAGAAGAAAAATTTAGGAAAGTTGTGTAAGCGCAGTCAGTTTTTTTACCAAAAGTCAGGGAATTTTTGAATGAACTCTGTCTTACATTTAATTAATCTAATAATAATTTAATTAATCTAATTCTTTCCCTATAAGCAATTATATTTTCTTTTTTAGCCTAGGTTTCATAAAATTAAAACAAAACGTTCTACCTACTAGTAAAGCAAAAACAACCCAAACATTTTAAAAAATAGATAAAATTAACCGCTCGTAAATAATTCATTGTAATTAATTATCTTCGATCTAGGTTCCGTAATTTACGACAGCAAACAGTAATAGATCAAGATAGTAAAAATAATAATGGTGTAACCGCGTTAATATTATTGCTATTATAATTTTTGGGGGCACAAATTAAAATCTGTCAATAAATGTCATTCCTGTATAATATATTGCGCTCGTGGACTTGTGAAATACGATGAAATTTAATTTGCGACTTACGTTTAATTAGATAGAATCGGATAGTAAAAAAAAAATAACGTAACCTTTATACATTTGGTTTGCGCAAGTGAAGGTTGGACGACTACTTTGTAATAACATGTATAACAGCACATGTCCATCGGCAGAATCCTTCAGTAATTTATTAACTTGACCCAAAAGAATGATATAACTGTCTTTAATTATTAGATAAATTTTAAGGCAATTTTTTTCGAGTGCATTTAATTAATGTTTAATCTATTCTTTATTGGTCGACATCCGTGAGTTACAGCTTTTCAAATTCGCGTTTAAATAGGCATCTAATGAAAGTTTTAATAGAATTTAATGCCGAAAATACTACTCTATTAAACATAATTGATGTAGTACTAGAAAGAAATTCGAAGCACGTAAACTTTCACGCATAATGCACACCTACAGTCTTTTGTGTCCGGTGAAGAGAGAGTGACTGATAGATAACGTTTTCTTTCAGTATCGCGAATCGTCGAAACAAAACTATCTGCTAGTTTTAATTAATTGGTGCTGTTGTTCGGGTATCGCGTGAAGTTAAATCATCGAGAATCTGCGCAGGTGGAATAAGGTGAGTATCTTGGCTTTGAGCGACGCGACACTCCTCCAATTCCAATCATGACATATGCAGAGCGGCAGGCAAAACGTCATTCATTTATGTTACTTTTTCTTTTGCGGCTTGCACGTAATGCGGTTAGCATTTCCGTACTTTTTTTCTGAACATATTTCTTCGTGGATAGGTTGCCCAGTATTTAATTGAAATATTTTATCGTGCGCGTTGCACGTTGATTGTTATAGTGAGTCGACTTGAACTAGAACTTGCCCAGCTCATAATAAGTACTTTCTATTTTAACCAGAATTTACGATTTTTAAGTTTCTTCTGTCAAATTAGTTAATCATTTTTTCCTTTTCATTTCCTTTTTTTATTAATGCACCTGGACGTGACATTATTTATATTTTTTATATTTCGCTAAACATTAACAATCTAACATTTTGCATTAGAATTTTATTTAAAAAATGCATAATTTACATGTCGAAAATCTTCACTAATTCGCACGTTTTAATTAACATAAACAAAACAACGCACTTTAAACATTTGTCGGCACCTGTTTATTTACTTTATATTACAAGTGTAATGAGTGAAATTTTAGAAATTTAAAAGCCTCTGCGACCGTTGCGTAAGCATCATTAACTACGAAGAAAACGATTAATGTACTGAAGACGCCATGAATTTCAAATTCAGCGCGAATTTACATATGCAAAGTTATTTAAAACCGGACGTTTTTATTATCTAAAGAAGAAATTACTTGCGCATTTAAGTGAATTTTTCAGTAATTTAAACTTAGTTAAACATATACGGGATGTCTCAGGTTGAGTGACCTATTAAAAGTTCTCGGGGAAAGGAACTTTCAATAGGCCACTCAACTTGGGAGACCCTGTATATAATTGACAAATTAATTTAGTAATGTTTTCAAAAATGTTTTGCTTTCTTGAATGTGCGTTTTTTTCGAATCGCTCCCGATTTGTTTCTAATTGAGATTCATTTCGAAAACTAGTTTAATAATCATCATGATTTAATGCAATAGAAATATGTGGGTCGTGTGAGATGTTTTCAGGTCTACGAATGAAACACGCGAACTAGGGCGTCGGCGTTATATAACGCGCCTTTGCAGTTTAGAAACGGACGCCGCCAGGAATTTTAAGCAACCGAACGGTTTGACCTGAGTTAACATTTCAAAAATTATTCATCTTGATGGTCAACGCACCTTCGCAAGAGCGCACTTCTATGTATGGTTACGGTTGGCATCAAATTATTGATTTCATTTTTTACGATGACGTGCAACAAAAAAAGAAAAACCAACCTTACGAAACGTAGTTTTTTTTTTTTGTAATAATTGTTAGAATCTATCTGCTGCTTAAAATAAATAGTAGATCAAGGATGACCATTTGTAAAATTATTAAGCGCAACCTGGCAAGGTTGTTCTAACAAAATTTTCGAAGAGTTCCAAAACAAAAATAACAAGACACACCTATTTTTTCATAGCTCGCTCATTAATACCCTGCACACACGAAAAAGTGTATCAAGGATCCCCGATTAAATTTTAACAGGCTCTTATTAGTTTAGCACGTGTAATAAACTAATTACGAAAAGGTCAGATTTTTTCGTTCGAAACACTGAACGGAAAATTTCTAGAAAATTGTTCCTATGACCGCCTGTCTCAAGATATTTGTTAAGAATGTTAATGAACCATTTACGAAGAATGTCGTAAAACGTGTAATTTGGCAAATACGTACCGCAATAAAAGAGAAACTCGAGAAGTAATGCTCCGGTAAATGAACGCATGGTAGTGAAAATTTGGGGGGTTTCCAAATCGCCGGTCTTCATATTAATTTTTTTGTGTCATCTAGGGGTTCCTGTTTTAAATTATTTCTTTAAAACAAATTTAAAACAAAATTTCTATAAAAACTGCTGTTAAAACAAATTGTATGTACTATAAAAGAATGTATAGGCAACTGTTAAATATAATTTGTTACTTCCATTAAGGCAACACATCCTGCGTATTTATTTTGTTCACTTTTAATTTATCTTTTGGTGACTGTCAAATCTAATTTTTCACGTTGTGACTTGTTCATTTGAAAAAAAAAATTAAGTATATACCACTCATACTTAATTTTTTTTTTTTTCAAATGAACAAAAGTCACAACGTGAAAAATTACGGACCTGTTCACTGGAACCAAGCAGCGAATTTCTAATTTTGCATTAAAGCTTTCAATTAATGAAGCTGTTTTTATTAGCAAAGAATAAACATTAGAAAGTAGAGGACGACGTTGTTCTTCCAACCTCAGAATCAGAATCCGGTTATTTTCACTTTTATCGTCGCCCACCTCGAATCCATGCCAAACATTCAAACTGAATTAAGTCAGAAGTGTTTTTCTTGCACAGCGCCGGATTCGGACTGAATTGAAAGCCCATTGCGTGCGTTTGAATAATTTCAAATTCAAACCACCATTTCATTTACTTACACAATGGGATTATTATTGAATAGTTTAAACAGCGACATCCTGCGATCGCTTTTTGAACTGACGTTGCATTAGGATCGACAAATTGAAGCCAGCTTCTTATATAATATGTCATCCCATGCAAGGTGGCCTTACTTGCTGTCAAAACATAATTAAAATTTAAAAAATTAAATTGCAGTAGAATTCTCGAGCTACACTTTTGCTGATGAAGTCCCAAATAGGGCTGAAACAGCTGTACAGAGGCTGCTCGAGAGATTAACTGCAATTAAAAATGACTTGCAACAAAAGCTATTATTAACCACGTTGGGTAGAACTAACAATAAGTTCTTGCAGCCTTCCTTCTCCGTACTTCGGGTTCACTGCAGTGCTCTTCTTTTGTACACACGTACTGCGCTATTGTGAAATCGGGGGCTTTCATAATTCCCTTTTTTAATTCAGTTTATATGTTGGCAAACCACATGCATGTTACTTTCGTTTTGTGTTACGTGCGTAAAGCATGTGAACCTTGACCTTGTAAAGCGATACACTCTTACCAGACATGGACTATAGACGAATTACTTTTGTTTGGTTTTATACGGTTTGATACCTACCTGAAATAGTTTTTAAATCGAATTACATACTTTTTGCTCAGGGGGGTTTACACACACTATGCTTAAATTTGTTTTAACGCACGCGATACCTACTAACATAATATTGTGTCATTAAATGAAAGGGTATTGCATATTGACTTTTGTTGAATTTATAATTAACGCCTGTTACCAATTAATGCGTTTTTCAAGTGTTATTATTCACAATGCTTTGTGTGCACCGTTACCACATTAACATGCAAAACAAAAACGAAATGTTTTTATTTGTTTTTATATTGTAAGTAGTGTTGCAACTGTGATAATATGTGCGTGTAACATGAAAAGAATTTTTTTTCGCGAGCAATGATTTTCAAGTTCCAGCGAAATTAAGAATGTCGATTTCATAGATTAAGGAAAATGATTAAATCATCCAAATTGACAAAAATATATTCGTCAATGTTTGCTAAATTTGTCGTCCTCTTTCGTTCCATTTTGTACACTCAATGAACTCGACTGAATTTAAGTGATTTTAATTGACAAAAGATTTTGAAAGTGGCCGATCATTAAATTTGAAACTGTTCTTATTACCCTATTATTTCTATTAATAGATAATTAATCGGCCGTACATTGCATAAACGTTTGGGTCAAATCGTATTAAAATTAGAGAATTATTATGAGTGCTTATGTAAGGATAATTTAATTAAACGCGCAGATTAAACGACATGTCGGCATAAATTTATATAATTTGATGTTTTTTTTTTTTGCCTCCACGATATCAATTATTCATTGCAACTAACTATAATTTTTTCATGCATCTATGTTATAATTATATATTTCTCTACTGCAGTGTTTGAATTTAGACGACTTTATGCTAAGAAATAAACAGGATGCGTCATTGATGAAGTATTAACTTTAAGAGAAACAATATCTCAGTCCTGTTCTTATTCCAAGAATAACATCTGTTGTATGAGGACTAGATTTAATAGTTCACAATAATACTGTGCCTTTCCTTAGAATTTAAGTTTGCTTGTAAATAATAATCGGCGACCCTATTCAAAAAAAAAAAAAAAAACAAATTCATCAGGAGATTCACCAATTTTTATTGTACTGCAAACCACAGCCTCCAAAATACACCTGAATATCAGACACCGTTGCCAACCGTGGCGAATTAATCTTTATTTGGTTGTGAGTGACAATTCTAAAATACGGAACAATTAAGTTTATGGCATTCAACGAATTTTTCTGATGTTTTTTATTGTGGAGTTGCATAAAGTTTCTCTTCGTTAAAGTTTGGGTGTTGGGATTATTCAAAAAACATATTGTGGTTAGAAGTCAAATCCAAATTTATCGCTATCCTGTGACAAACAAAAAAAAAGAAATAAATATTGATTCAAATTTTGCGTTTGATTTGAAACGTAGTCTTACATTATTTTTATTTTAACTTCTGCTTGGGTTGAACAGAACCAGGTTGAGTTATGTCGACGCTCAGATTAATCGAGCTTCATTTTAATTTGCAACAATTTTTATTTGTGTTAAATGGAGTTAGGTTGGAGTTAAGAAGTTTCGATTGACCTTGACGTTAGTTGAGTTTCAGTTTAATTGAATTTTATTTTTTCTAATCTTTAATTTTAGTTTTTTTTAGCAATTTTTAATCTCTTACTTGTGCTAGATAAAGTTTAGTTGAAGTCAGTTCAATTGGATTGACCTTAACTTAACTTTAATCCATGTAATTCGCGTATTTAAACATTTTTAAAACTTTTTTACTTGAGTAGAATGGAGAGTAATATGGGTTCAGTTGAATTTGAGATTTGTTGAGTTGTTCTAATCTTTTTACTTGGGTTGAATGGAGTTAAGTTGGGTTGACACCGAAAAATTTTTCCCATTTAATTTTGAACCTTCTTTTTTATTGATTTTTTGATTCCATTTTTTTCTTTAGGTTGAACAGAGTGAAATTTAGTTGTTGGCTCGGGTTTGATTGACCTGGACACTGGTCGAACTTCGCTTTAATCGTTTGTTAATTTTTTTACTTTTAATTTTTTGCATTTTAAATTCCTTGCTTCAATTGAACAGTTAGGTTGACAGAATAGTTGAGCTGAGTTGAGCTTGAAATTTATCGAGATTCATTTTCACATTTTTTTTAGTTTTAATTTTTTAATTTTTTTTAGTATTTCTTTTTCTTATTTTTTTATTCGTGTTGAATGGAGATAGGTTGAGTTCAGTTGGAATGGGTGGACAAAGAATATTAAAAAAAAAAATTGTATACCTAATTTTTTTCAGTTGTTGGATCGGGTTTAGTTAACTTTGAAATCGTTCGAGATGCGCTGTTTTAATTAATATGTTTTTTAATTAACAAATTTTGGCACTCTCAAGCTTTGCTTACTGCCTTCCACCTGGTCTGGTAAATAGCAAAATGGATGTTTTGTCTTTTATTGGTCATTCGAACATTTCAAAAATCCGGATCAGTCAGTGCAATTATTGGTTATGATTAGAGAGGTTCTGCTGCATTTAAGAAATTGAAACAACAACTATCATCTGATGTGTTGCATAAATTATTTTACCTAGTTTACTATTTTTTAATTTATTTGGTTTTTTTTCTGCTCTTTATAATAAAAAAAATACATACATTTTTTAGGGGTGTGGATTTCTCAACCAACCTAACTTAAAGGGCCGGTCTCGCCAGGGGCATGGTAACTATTAAGGCCGGCTCTGGTTAACAAATTATAAAAGAGAATGTCTTTTACAAAAGTTATAGTATTATAAGACTTTTTTTTAGAAGATAATTTCTTTTTTAATTAATAGTTCAGAGGCAACTGAAGAAAGCATCCTGTATACAAACATATTTTTTTCTTCAAAGCGACACGCGCCAAATTATTACTGAAGCAATAATTTGACAGGTCAGGCTTTGAAAAAAGAAAAAAAAAACATTGAGAAATTATTTACAAATAGGAACAAATAAACAAACGTTATTGTGACACGGTCATAAATTACAGCTAAATTGTGTTCACCTGTAAAAGTTAACGATACGACGTTGCATAAAGGCATCAAAGGAGTTCAATAGTTCAAATTGCACCACAAATTGTAATTAATTTGTTTTCTTGTATCTGCTTATCGCAACAACGGACAGACGCGAATCAATGAAATTGACAGTCCTACGTTATTTTTTTTTGTTTTTTAAATTAATTTCAAATTTACCTGGATGTTTTAACCTGGCCTGTTATTTACTGTTATTTCGGTTAGTTGCTAAACCAATTGATTCCTTTCACTGCAGGTGGACGGACTTGGGTGTATAACGGCAGCGGAGATCAAGAAGTGAAACGACAGGAATGCATTTCTTTAAATTAAATTTTATTAACTCGAACATGGAAGTCGTAAAATCTTGCTTGCTAGTCGGGCCAGACTATTTTTTCGCACTTTCTATTTTCCTTTTACGCTCCCCATCGGTTTGTGGAAATGCCATCTTGCGTAACGTTATATTTCACCGAGATTTTGCCAAGAAAAAAATATTGAATTGTGCAAAAATTAACTTTTACCTACCTAATCACTAGATTTGATAGTCAAGCTGGGACTCCCCGGCTATGATAGCCATTATGTAAATTACAGGGCCAGATGGAACAAAACAATTTTAAATTAGAAGAAAAAATAATAAAATAATCCAGGAGCAACTGCAACAAAGCAACATTGAAATTAAACAAAATAAATTAAAGATCATTGGGAAAGTGAATAAGAAAATTCAAGAAACCCAAAATGAAATGAGGAAAATCCTGGAATATAGTTTATAAACTAGAGATACTATATACATAGTTTATAAATGAATTAAAAACTAAAAATAGTTAATAAGCAAACAACAAATTAAAACTACTAACGAATTTTGGAAATTGAGTCAAGAACATGAGCAAAGAGTCTGGCGAAAGAATGACAAAAAAAATTGCACAAAAACAGTAACAAGTAACGATTGCGTTAAATGGAGAGAAGAACGAAATTCCTTTTGGAATATTACACCTGATTTGTACTGTTGTAGGTAGGTGAGCTTCCTCAGGGTTTTGTTGTTAATCCTCTTTTATTTCTTAATTATTCAAAAAAAAAGAATTATAAACGTTTTAATTTTTTTGATAGAACTTTTTACATTTTAAAGAAGTGCCGAAATAAGCTCAATTAATAAATAAAATTGCAGCAAAATCGTTCTTTAAATTCAATAATTTAATACTACTCAAACAACAATGATAACAACCGAGACCTTTAATTCAGAAGTAAGTCATTAATTCGTTACGGCCCTGTGAAATAACGAACCTCTACTTAAACGGAATGATGTAGTTATCCCATCAATCGCTAAACAGCTTACAAACGTTACCGGTTATGCGTGTAATAGCCCTTCACGAATTTTGCCCGATGTAAATAAACCTTCAATTAACACGTTTCGAAGAAAGGAGAAAGCGTGCGTTTTTTCCACTCAGACAATGGAAGTTTTTTTTTTATTTTTAATTTGATTAATAACCTGTTTAGGTATGTATTTTTAAAACGCGGAAGTAAAAATTGGCCTTTCCGAGTGAGGCAGTTCGGAAAGATTTGCGATTTTTCATGATCATGACGTAACTAAAGAGAGAATTGTAGCATCCGCAATTTTTACTTTCTTTTGTTGTTATTCCGAATGTTTTACTGCGTCAAGGGTTTTTTCAGATTGTGAGCCATGTCCTGAAATAATTCTTGATTATCTTGCTATTTTCAAACCGTAACGATATATTACATTATTGGTTATTTTAAGCTTGCTTTCTTTTTTTTGTTTAACTTTAGAGTTTGACTCACGATCAAAAAGCTCAGTGTAATTACATTGACTCGACGAAGTCTGCAATTAAAAATATCGGTTATGAAGTTGCCAATTTTTTTCTCGGTAAAAAGTAATTGTGCAATTGCACGTTCACGAGCACCAGTCACACCTTTCTCGTTATGAGACGGTTTTTCCACAATAGTTGCAATTTTTAACGGCACGTGATCTTAGAAAATAATTACAATTTCAATAAAATTGTTAATATGCTTCCCCTTCTAAGCACGCTTGTCATAATGCAAGTCATAATTTTAAACTATTTTTGCAGCTTTAATTTATTTGTTCGTTGTACAACAATCTCGAATTGTTCGGTATTTAAACAGCAAATTAGAGAGAGCGCGTCTGAGGTAACCATAATTTATAGTTGATATTTCGACATGCATGCATCTAATTCACACGTTTCAAAATTAATATTAATATTTTTGTTAAATTCTAAATTGT
This sequence comes from Prosopocoilus inquinatus, assembly GCA_036172665.1. Lineage (NCBI taxonomy): Eukaryota > Metazoa > Arthropoda > Insecta > Coleoptera > Lucanidae > Prosopocoilus > Prosopocoilus inquinatus. Next base: position 75,463,073 of record CM069869.1, read on the forward strand.
GAATTAATTATAATAACAATAACAATACCAGTTTTGCAATTGTAATAAATAAATAAATAAATAAAATATTTGTTTGTGAATTCTCGCGAAAGCTTTTACAACTTCTACATAATATTTTTCCTTAAACCGTAATAACAAAATTTTCAAGTTGAAAGAAGACATTTTTTAAAATTTCTTTCTGCACACAATCACACAATCGGCATAAAATAAAAGCAGCGCTACAACTTTTAAAGCAAAATATTTTAAACACGAAGGTTATCAATAAATTACATAACGAACCTGTCTTGCCTTGAGTGTAGCATTTCGTTTAACAAATTAATTAACAATAACGCTTAAAAATGTAGAAAGTAGAAAGTCCGCCGTGCCTTTTTTTTTCAGTTGAAACAATGCGGCACCGAATTTGTAAACAATTACAAACAATTCCAAATTAACGTAATTGTTTAAAAAAGATCGAGACCGACGGGGAAGTAAATAAAAAAAGCTAAGTGTAGAGTGGAATTCGTAAGCTATAGTCGTTGTGCCTTAGCTCAAATGATTATTATATGTTGGCGAAGAAATTTTGCTTGCTAATTCAGTGCTAAATTAGAAAACGTTACGGCGGTGGAATGACAGATTAATTATCCCAACTCTGATAATAATTTAAAATAAATAAAGTAATTTTGGGTTGTACGATTTTTGCAACTGCTTCCCACTTTCGGCCCAGCTCACATTTCATAATTTCAATAAATAAATTTCATGCATGCATTAGTCGCGAAGTAATTAGTCAAATCTAATTTCGCCTGTCGCATACAAATCGAATCAGGACGTAATTTATTCATTAAACTCAAAAGAAAAAAAAATACACACATTTTGAGCCTTGAGCCGATTTCACCCTGTCCATGCAGGTTATTTTGAAACACCATCGAATTCGACGTTGATATTTAATTAATTGCATAAGTTTTGATGATTTCGTCGTGTCATCTTCAATAAAGTTGCTTCATTTTTATCTTTTTCGACGACGCGACGAGGTGCTGATGAAATTAACTCGCCGCGGAAAAACAACAAATCTTTCAAAATATACATTTAATTGCGTTTCACCATTTTGTATGTGAATGGATTATAAATCGATACAGAAACTTCTGGACTGTGGAAGAAACAATTCAACACATTACGCTGTTAATCGTTGGACATTCCATTTAATTCAAACGAGAAGAAAAAGCGAAGACGATTGCGCAAAAGGACAAATCACAGCGAAGCGTAACGTCTCTTCTTTTTACAGTCGGTCAATTTTTACGGAGTAGTTTCCTTGGCACTGTTCAAAATCGACCGTAAAAGGGCATTGACAGTGTACAGTCTTGTACACAGGCGGATCACATCGTAAATTTTTGTAAACGTCGGCGAAAGTATTTATTAGTGGATTAGTAGTTCATGATAGAATGTGATATATTGCATACATAAATTCAGAAGTAAATAGTTTCAAGTTGGTACTTAAATTTCATTTGAATTACCGATCTACGAGAATTTCTGAATTTACTGCCAGCAGGTCACGTTTAATAAGAAACCAATATGATTTCTAGAACTTCTTTTAGAAAGCGAATGTAATCGAGCAGTTTATTCAGGAACGCTCGATTAGGCTTTATAAAAATTTGTCTGATTTAATTTATTTAAATATTATATTTGCCAGGTATTGTAAACACCAAACCCAGAATAAAAAATATGTACAATCTCAGTAAATACAAACAGTGGTGGCTTTAGGTGCGGGCGAGCCGGACAATCGCCCGGGGCCTCGCGTTCTCAAGGGGCACTGCGCATTCTGCAATGTATGGGTTTTTCAATTTCTTAACCCATGACACTTCAGTCAGTATTCAGATTATCGAAAATTTGCGTAAAATCTACAATCACGTAAATGCGGAAATATTTCACTTTACTTAGACAATTTTTTGACTTTAAATTGAAAAGAAAATCATATGTTATGTGATACATTCCAACAAATAGAAATTTCTCTTGTAAAACTAAAGCACTCCAACAAACTAATTTTTCCTTTCGTTTTTTTTTTCAAATTCTTACCAAATCTTAAATGACCCGCTAGATATAGTTGTGTTTCCTTTTGTTTTGTTTTTTTTATATGAACTGACTTTATTAAAATTTAGACAAACCAACAATATAAATTTTTTCCTTAAAAATTATGAAATCCTAAAAATTGGATGCAGGGAACTCATTAGACTTACCTGCTTTCAGCCATTACGAAATAGGAAGTCATGTTTGATGATCGATTGGTAGCCTACACTAAAATCTTCAGAGGAAATGATTTAAAATGAGACATTTAAGTGCTTTATTAATGTCGAGATTATGTCTATAAGACCAAATACTGAAGCTTTTTAAGTTTAGAGATTTTCTGAATAGACATTTATAGGCATTTAATAAGCATTTTTGGTTACTGATATCCTTAATTTGAAACGACACATTTTTCTTATTTTCATTCGTTTCTTAAATATCTTCTTTATTTCTTAAGATGGAATCATAAAGTTTGATGTTTTATAATAACTTCGATGGACAACCTAATGCAGTTCGTTTTTCTAAGTCATATTTTTGTTTCACAAATTTATTTTTATTCTACATTTCCAAACAACAACATATATTTTAGAAATTCAAGCGTGTCAAATATCAGTCACTGATGTATTGCGACAATTATTTAACCTACTTTATTATTTTTTAATTTATTTACTGTTTTTTTGCCCTCTATAATACAAAGAATACAACAAACATTTTCCCTTATCCCAAGCGCTCCCCGTAAAAATTTCTCGCCCCGGGCCCCCCAACTATTAAGGCCGCCTCTGAGGAAAGATTAATGCCTTTCCAATCATTGTGTTTCCTTTAGATTTTTCTAGATTCTCGCCGAATTTTAAATGACCAACCAGATGCAGCTGCGTTGCTTTTTGTTTTGATTGTTATACGAACTGATGTTACTAAAATCTATTCGCAAGAATCAATAATAAAATGTTTTCCGTTAAAACACACGTACCCTTAAAAATTGGATATAGGCAACCAATTCTACTTTCCTGTTTTCAGTACATTATGAAACGGGAAGTTATATTTGACTTGATCAATTGGTTGCCTACCCTAAAATCGTCAATGAAAACGATTTAATTTTGTTATCTTTCTAGTTTCAATCTGCTTCTCTCCCACTGGCGAATAATCCGTTAAAGGAGCTTGCGAGCTTTTAATTTTTACCTTTTTTCATTCAGAAGAGAAATTGTTACTTTAATTATAATTTTAGTATTGAAATTTGTAGTTCTTTTGAGTACGCCCTAAAACTTACTTGTTTTTTTTTTTATTTCGTTCACGATAGATTTCTACAATAATTTCAAATTTCTGATGTAAAGTTTAAAACAAAAAAAAATAATACTGCTCAAAATTTTGTGATTTTAAGTTAAATAAAATCAAATATTATGCGTTACGTGTAAACAAATAGAATCTCAAGTTTATTAATCGACAAAAATCATCGAAATTACACTCTGATATATATATTTTTTTAATAATTTATGTGATGTAGATATACAGCGTAGCGCATAATTTAAAAAAAAATTGCATAATCCGTACAAGTTCACGAACAAACTGATCTAAGCGCACCGAAGAAAATTGAGACATCTTCTGACCAGTGCGGTCGCCAGTGGGGCGTTGATAAGGCCCGCGAGCGCGGGTCCATCGACATACCCTCCTTGACCCTCTTGCGAACCATTCGTCGGCAGTAGCGCCCTCACGCATGCTGCAAGAACTCGAGAGCAAGCGACCTACATACGAACTAGAAATAAGACGAACTTTAAAGCTTTATCACATTCACTCCTTGGCCACCACTCTCAAGTGTAAGACACCTGTTTTTATTCATCATCATTAATATAAGAGACGCCATTTTTCCTCATTGTTTAATAACTGTCGCGACGCCATATTGGCGCCAATTTTTGAAACAACGTGTGATAAGTGCTGCTTCGATTTATTTTCTTGGTGATAGTGTACGGTTTGATAATTTTCTTGTGCTTGCTGTGTAGAATCCGCATTAATAATTTTTTTTTTTAACAAACCAAAAGTGACGAGGTATAATTTTCCAAGTAAAAATTAGCGCTTTTCACGGACATTGTTTTAAAAGCGGGGTTTTTCTTATCATTAGCGCACCTTGATACGTACTTTCGAGCAATTAGTTTTTGCTTTTACTTTCAAAACACATAAAAGGTGTTATGGATCGCAAATTTCAACCACTTTGACTTATGGCATATGAGTGTTTCGTAGTGCGTCGCCGGACTATTTTCATTTTTTAAATTAATTAATTGCCGCCGCCGCCTTTTTTGTGAGTGCTGTTGCATGTGAGACCATTTACATAATGCTATTTTCTCCGGAGTTTTTAATTTCACTTTCAAAAAATACTTTCTCGCTTTTAATCGCCGATCTATAAGCAAGCAAGATGTATCGAATGACCTTTCGTATAGCACAAGAATAACTTTCGGTTTCCTTTGCTTTCTAACTCGTCATTAAAATTCTCACTCGCTGTTGTTCAATGCTAACATAAAATTTATTGTTTTTTTTTTCTGTTACAGAAAAATGAAGCACTGCACGTGGTCGTTGGCGATTCTAGTTTTGATTGCAACAGTTTGCAACATAGCTGAAAGCAGGACGATAGAGAAAAGGCAAATTAAACAAGATGCTTCTTTACAACCAGAACACCACGTAAGTTACCAACATTTATCAAAAAGAAAACAAATGCTTTAATGCAGAAATTGTAACCTTCTAAAAATTTCTGTTTTTCACCTTTTCTGTAAAAAAATGCTTCTTCTCTTTGCTCTAGAAAAAATCTCCGCTGTATTAAGCTTTCGTATTTAAATTCTTACGTACATTAAAATAAATATACAAACCTCTAATTTTTATTTTAAAGTCCTAACTTGATTGTAAAAACAATTATAATACCAAAACAGTTTAAAATTGCTACAAAAAAAAGAATCTAGAAGCTAAATAATACTATTTTATCACCTATTAAAAAAATAATTAATTTAGATTCAAGTCAAGTCTAATAACAGAATTGTAAAGCAACATTACATAAAAATAATAAATAATTAATTCAGTGTGCATGTTGAATATAATAATTTAAAACTGACATCGACCTTGTTTTAATGAGCAGTTAATTCCAGAAGCATTCCCAATTGAAAGATTATTATTACAAGCCGGTCACGTTTATTCAATTCTAACTAAGACGCCGGATACACATAACTTTTTTTTATTCTAAAATAACTCCGTTTTTGAACAATAAAAAAAATACAGTGGCCTATTGAATGTTGGTCGCATAAAATAAGTCTGCGTGAAAGTACATCATCATGCAAAATTGTTGGGTCTTAATATCTTCTTTGTTTATCCTCTCAGATGGAAACGACGACAAGAAATCGCAGAACTTCGCAGGAGAGAAAGTATCCTCTTATTTTGTTTTATTTTATTTTATTTTTTTGAGTTGATCGACTTCTCTGATAATCCTGTTTGTGTTTACGGCAGTAGGCGCGCGTGCCTTTCAAGCAAACTCACTGCATCTTATTAATTATGATTTCGAGCAAAGTTCAGGGAAAGTTGTTTGATATTCCGCACAATCGTAATGTAATGTGAAAAGTTGCAGAAGAAGAGGTCAGTGCTTCTAACATCCGCACGAATTCATCAGATTAGTTATAGTTCCTTTCTTAAATGACGTAATTTCTTATATATTGCTACTTGGAAGTTTATTTTTAAAATGTTTGGAAATATTTATAATTCGAGAGCTTTTTCAACAACATAAAGCCGCTTCTTTCCAATTTGGTGGATGTAAAATGCACGGAATTTCCTTCGTCCTTCATATACATACTTGGATGACATTCATTCATTAATTTCCTCCTCGATTTCTGTATCTAAACTACAACTGCTCATTTTAAATTTAATGTGTTTTATAACATCAAAAGCACTTTCAGTTGAATTAGACTTAACAAATTCAATGTCTGTAGACCTTTTGAGAAATAAAGTTCGTAGGTTACGAATGCCGATCCTATTGTCATCTTTTCTTTTGTTTTCTTTTAGTATACGTTCTTACGTTTCGTATTATTTCTCCAATATTCCTTTTCATTTTCTCTCCATGTTAACATCTTAAGATTTCTTTAAGACCTTTCTTCTATCTTTTTCGGTTATTTGTTTCCTTCCTTTCTAATGGCTTTTGAATATAAACATCCATTTCTACTTCTTCTTATTCTTATATGTTCCTTTTGTTTCTTTGGCATTTGTTATTTTTATGCACATCTTTTACTTCAGTACCTTTTAAATCTGTCACATTCACTCTTATTTTTCCTTCTTTAATCTTTTTCCAGACATTTTCCTATGTTTTTGCACTTTTTAAATCTACCAAATTCACTCTTGCATCTTCTAGACATGTAGTAGTTTATTGTGGGGCATCTATCCTTTGGACACCCTATATTTCTAGCATATTTTATTTTTCCTTAGTTCCGTTGCACGTTATCGATAATCATGACGTAGAATTTAGACATCGTTGCCAGGTGTAACGTATGCAAAACATATGATTTGTTACGGAATATAAACGAACATGAAACAGCTTGGAATTTGTATTAATAAGTAGAATTATCGTGCAGAGTTGAGTGTATTCTTATTTAAATATGAAAGAAATTAAAGGTTTCGTAAAATTGAATATTGAACTCTTTTTTAAGGTTAGGTAGAGTAAATTTGACAATTAAAATTTGTCAACATTGCAAATTACTGTCAAAAGGGCCGTATTATTTAAGGAAAAATAAGGTATACTGTTCTAACCTATCCTTTCACGACTTACTTCTTTTTTTTGATCTCATCCTTCCTTCTTTCATTTTCGTTTCGGCCAATGAACGTTCTTTGTTTCCTTCTTTTCCAGTACATTTTATTAGTTTGTTTATTTAATGGAGATATTTATTAGTAAACCTTTAACAATTATAAACAATTAATTTTAATAACGTGCCAGTTTGAAAGTAAAATCATCATTTCAACGAAGAGCCTTGGTATAGGCAAACCAAAGAATTTAGCAATTCGTATGGTTGCCTATACTAAAGGCGGTAAAAGTTTTTCTTCTTTTGAGATCGTCTTAAGTATTTATGTATTTCAATTCTTTCTGATTTAGTTTTAATTGACGCAGAAAAACTTATTTTTTCAATTTTCATCTGTTTTAATACAGAAAATTATTGAATTATCTTTAAAAATATAAACAAGTAATTTTAATAACATAGCCGTTTGTTATAATAATAAATTTGACATTTGCAAAAAATTAAGAAGCCTTGGCATAGGCAATCCAATGAACAGAGTCGTTTGTATGGTTGCCTATACTGAAGAACATAGTACGTAACATAGTATCATGCGATCAACGGAATTTATAATTAGAGCAGGCTATGATATTTTCCAAAAAGTTTAAACGGATTTGTCCTACGCAACCTTCCCTAATATTCTAAAAAAGGATTTAAACCAGCACCCATCCATACAAAATAAAATAACAAAATAAAGATTTACAAAGCAGGGAGACTAGCTTCAAATATGACAATTGTCAATTTATTTTTCATTTCTAAGTGCATTCAACCACACAGCACAAAATAGCACCAATCAGAGCCTCCTCTGATTATGAGTTCTGTTGATCACCCGGTATTAAAAATATGATAAACTTTACGATTCATCGAGATTACGCAAGTTTTCCATTTTTTTTAACATTCAAAACATTTTGTCACCTACATCAATGCAGAAAATTATTAATTAATTTACTTTCAAAATTAGAAATACTTAATAACAAACAAAATATGAAAAGTAATTTATTAATGGAAATATTTAAAAAAGAAATTGCAAACAATAAGATGATAAATCAAATTCCCAGTTTTTCGATTATTTTCACTGAATTTTATATTAAATCAGACAAATTGGCGCGACTTTTCCCTGACATTATGAACCTATCCTCAGTTCCCTGGCTTTTGCAGAATTTCCAGGTTTTCACGATCGTTGGGAACGCTGAATCGGCACACATTGCTTCTCTCTTTTCATACTTCCCTTCTTATTCCTTTTTATTATACATCCAGTCTTACTGATTTTTCTTTAACATGATGTTTATGAGTCGCACCTCTAATTCCTTTTCTTACGTTATAATTTGCTTCAAAACTTCATGTATTTGAATTTTCTTGCATAGTATTTCAGTTATTATCGAATTATAATCGATTGTGTTTTTAACACTACTGTAAAAAAATCTATATTTATTTCCTAGTCTTATTTCGCATCTTAATTAAAGTTGTCGCTTTGATTTTATTGAAAACGATCTTCGTATTTGCATTTCCGAGATGCTTTCGTAATGTGTTTTTCTTTCAGTATTGCAGTATAATTGCACTAGATTTAAATAATACCTTTCTTGCTTCTTTTATTGTTTTCACTTGTGATACAAGTTCGTAATATTTTCTTCTTTTTAACGCTCTAATTTCATTTGTTTATGAAGAGCAACTCATAGTTAAACCAATGAAGCAAATAGCCGAAATAATGAAAATATTGGAAATTGATTTTTTTAAGGAAATTATCAGGAAATGATGGGTGATTTTTTCTTCTATGTTTAAGACCATCCTGATGCAATTGTGATGTTACCTAATTCGTAACATAAAGTTTGTAATAGATATAAGTTTCTGTATTATTCTTCCTTTTTGTTTACAAGGAAGCTTTAACCTTTAACTTGCTTTGTAATCGTAATATCTAGAATAGGCCAAACTTGAAATCAGCGGGAAAAAGAATTAATTATAGTTCTTTATAACACGAAAGCCTAGAGTAAGTAAAATACAAGTATATCCGCATTCATTTAAATCCATGCTCCCTCCTCACTCTTCATTGAAGTTCTTAATAAGGATTACAAAATTCCGAAAGGGGTTTCGATATAGTTGATTATCTCTGTACAAATTGATCGAACGGAAGCGAGCGATCTTTTAAAATTGTATCCAGTTAATTAGTGAAATTTCGTAACGCTCAACTTCAAAAAATTTTCCGAATTGGCGCAAACATTCGCTCAAAACTATCCTTTCACCAACAAAATATAGGTATACACATGTGTGAAATCGTTAACCAGTTTGTCTTGACATGAAATTGCGTGGGGCGACCGAACGAGACCGTTTCGCAACGTCGTCCTCAATTAACGCCTTATTTCGAGCGTCTTCATTTAAATATTGCGCAAACGCTATAGGACGTCGCATTGTCGTCGTCGTCCGTTTGTAATAATCCAATGCAAGAGCCGTCCGCAAATGAACAAATATCGACACGACTTTTTTAAACCACGCGCATACTAATAATAAAAAACAATGCAGCTATTTTCAAGAGGAGATGTTATGCAAAACGATGAGGAAGTTCCGGGTGTGATTATACCGGAAGAATGGTTTTGAAAAATTGTACTGTAATGCAAGATTCCTGTGGTTAGTTTAATTGAGCTCGCCCGATAATCACATATTGATTGAGTCCTTGTCTTTTTTTTATTTCATTTTTGCAACATGAACTTGTTGCGCTGGATTTGCACGAAACTAGTATTTAAGGAGGTCAGTAAACTTTTCACTTTCAAACATGGAAAAAGTCCAGCTCGTAACATTAACATTAAAACGGTTTTGTTTTGTTGAGTGTGTGTGTGTGGAGATAAATCAGATTGCATTCTTATATAACACTTTTGCAACCTTAATTTATTTCTGTCGCCACTCATGCTGTGTTTAAAATATGAATGAACGGTTGCAGCACAGTTTTAAATCGCATGTTTTAAGAAAGATAACAAAAAGTTTAGTAGTATTACGTTTAATAGTAGTTAGTACCTGGGAGGGGTTTATTTATATTATGAAATACGATCCTTTGTTTATTGGATTACATTAATGTATTGTGTTGTGCTTTTTCATTTTCAACTTCGTATTTAACTACTCACATCAACGCGTAAATTAAAATTAAATAAAATGTTCTCGAATATTAATAATTACCCTGTATGTATAACTTAAGAAATATTCCACGTAAAGTGCAAGTATGAACCTTGTGAAATAAATACGTAGTTTGTAATAAATTAAAAATTAAATAATTACCTACCTATTTAACTGTAGGCTACACGGTTACCTTTGCGGTTGCCAAGTTATACCTAATGATATAACCTGCCTTACGAATGTAAAAAAAATAATTGAAAGTACGGCAATTTTTAATTATGGAAATGATTTACGTAAACACTTGTTAATGTCTTTGTTTAACTTAACTCTAATCATAATTCTAGCTGCAATTTATTTAATCAGAGAGCAAATTAAATACATAAAGGATATTTCGTGCTTGATATTGACACTTGGATAACTATATTCAAATTGATCGGTAATTTGATGGTTAAACAAAATCAGTAATTGCAATTAATACTTTTATAAACATCAGAAAGAAAAAAATACTTGTCATTAAAATTGTATACCGGGTGTCTCAAGATGGGCGGCGACCGGCGGTATATGGCTAACCGTGAGACCTACAGCTTCGGGAGAAAAACAATCATGGTCAAAGTGACCAAGAAAAATTCAAAGAAAATATTTTTAATTATCTGAGTTGGTCGCAATTAATAGGGCCATCAATAACGGTTACTTTGTCATAAAGTAGTTAGAGGACGCTATTTGTGAAAGTGATAGTTTTACACAGTTTTTCAAAATACCAAATATACCTAAAATGCAATACATTCGTAACAGGTTTTATGTAGTGTTAATACCTTTATAAACATGGCAAAAAAATTAAAAAAAAAATACTGCGGATTAAAGTTACATATAAAATAATCTTTTTACGTCTTAACTCTGAATTTAAACTTTTCCATCTCCTTTTAACATATTCAACTCAGTAGTAATAAAAAAATCTTACGCAATGTGACGTTCTTAAAATGGCTGACATTTAAAAACTATTCCTTTTATTCATAACGCAACATTACTATGATAATTAAAAGCGTTTTATTTCATCGGCCTTGTTAATTAACGTTTATTTCCACGCGTTTATTAATTATGTCCATGAACATCCCGCGTATTAATTACATTATTTAAAAAATAATAATAAACGAAAATGTTCTGCTGAGACCACACAGTGTAAAGGCACGCAAAAGTCGACTCACACATTTTACAATAAGAAAAAATATATGTATACAACAACCTGAGACGCTCCTTATGAAAAACTCCTCACTTTCTAATTTAGCAATTACACGCACTTGCGCTTAAAATAATTTATGTGAGTAAACGTTTCTCATTTCATTAAAAAAATATTAATTAAACAGAACGTAAATTAAATAAATCGTGTAATAAAAATATATTTTTTTTAGTATTAAAAAGAAAATTATAAAACTGCAGCTTCGCTCTACATACTTCGGTTAATTTAGAAAAGCCCCTTGCTTCTGCTTCTTTTACCGCCCGGTGCTTCAACTAATAGCTTTCGCTTCTGGCTTTCAAAATTACCCGCGCTATAAATTGTTAAAAGTCATTGTTATTTTAGGCGGACGAACACGACCACATAGACTGGAGAGACAAGAGGAAAATCGAAGCGAAATGGGGCATTAAAAACGCCCTGTTAGGTTTCGTGTTTAACGTAAGTATTTCAAACCGTTAATCCTTTGAAGGTGTTTGTCGCCTGAAAAAAAAAATCCTTTTTGTAACTTCCCCTCGAATGATTCCATAGAAAATCAATTCTTGGATCGACAAGAAGACCCACTGGGTGGCGCAACTGGACAAAACAAACATCGCGAAAAACAAGGCGCAAGGAATCGAAGCCCCCAAAGATCCCGCCGTCTCTCTCACGCATATAATTACGGAAAAAGTCGGGCAAAAATTACAGGCCGCCGGTCCTTTAATCGGGGTTATCGTCCAGAAAGTCACCAGCGGCTCCGGGGGGTTGTTAGGTGGCGCTAGCGGTGGTGGCTCGGCGCACGCCGGCGCCGGAACTTCCTCCTCCTCCGCCGGACACTCTGTATCCGGAAGCGCCGGATTCGATTTCGGTTCACTCATAGGATCCTTGAGTTCGGCCAAAGGATTCGGTGGTCTTAGCGGAGGTCTTAGCGGACACGGAGGAAGTTCTTACGGCCGCTAACTTTACTCCAAGTTGTTACGAAAGGAGGGAGGTTTAAATTATCTTGTTTGTTGATGTGTGTTAACTTGTTAATATTGATTGTGGTTTTATCAAAATTAGGGGCCAATTTTTTTGTTTGTTTTTAATCGTAATTTGAAAAGCATTCACGTGTGTGATGAGTGAGTGTGTGAGAATGCCGGGAGAATGAAATTGGTAATGAAATTCAAAATGTCGTCAGAAAATTGCTTGTGCTTTCATCTTTTATTTACTATTACTTATCTACTATCTCCTAATTTACTTTATCTATTTGTTGCTCACTCATAAAAAGTAACTACTTGTACCTGATAAATTTTTTATTTTAATTCAAGATCAATTTTATTTCGTCGTGAATTCAAGGTCGTTTTGTGAGATTGCGTTATTTAATTGTTACAGTAAATTTGACACCTGGATATCGTCATTAATTAATTTCTGTAATTAGGTAATGTTATGTGTCACCGAAAATATTTTAATTTGATTGTTTTGAAGCGACGCGAACGAATTTTGTTCTGAATCTTGTTCCGAAGTGAGCATTTTCGTTTCAATTTTATTTTCAAAATTCATGTGAACTTCAGATGTAATCGTTCTCATTTAATTTAATTTAGAATATATTGTTTTCTCCTAAATATTTATGTCTTGCTAACTCTTTTGTAAATTGCCTCACATCATCTGTTATCTCAATTCTATTTACTTTCTATACTAATAGGAGGACTTTAAAATTTATTTCTTTCTTTGCTGTTCTTCAAAGTCTTAGTTAGTAATTAATAGTTCCCAATGCAAATTATTTCTTTCATAGAAAACAATTTTATTGCTTTTTCTTCTAACTCTTTCGTTTTCAAATTGTCTGGTACTAAGCTTTTAAAATTGAATAAATTAAGTGAAATTAAACCATTTCGTAAGTTTATTCATTTTTTAAGTCCGCTTGCATAAATACATTTCGAATGTGAATTCACAAAAGTGTCCTTTCTCTCTTTGAATATGTACACATAACACGAATCATTGAGAGTCATTCAAAACCAAATAAATACGTACCTATTTCAATACGTTCAGATTAAGCAACAGCACACACGTACAAGCAATTTTCCTTAAAGCAATCACTGCTAAAGTAGGTATAATTGAAAGGTTTTTTTTTCGGTTGGCAAGACGAGATATGTTATTCACATCGTCAAAAAAATCAGCCGAAATGTTTGTCAATGTTATTATAAAAAGTGAAAGCGTAAACTTACGAAATTGCATAATTTTTTTTCCTGAGCAAGTCGCTTTAGGACACGTTTTAATTGAATAAATGGAGCCCCTTAATTAGTCAATCTGCCACCACCGTTCTCGATTTTAGTTTTTTTTTTCTTTTCTTCTTCCAACCAACAAGTCAAACTTTGTGTAATGTAATTTGTAAATATTTATTTCTAATTGTGCTTGTATTAATAATAATGCATGCCATGTTTTGCTCAATTCATTCTTCACGCGACTCTAGTACTTTATTTATGTTAGATGTGATTTAGTTAACAAAACATATTCTGTCGTCGTTTATAGTAGTTTTAGCAGCAGTGTGTATATGTATATAGAAGAAGTCATGTGCATGCTACTAGAGTGATTTTTTTTTTTAGTTTTGTATATAAAATGTATTAAATAAATGAGTATTGTTAGTGATCCTCTCGTTTTATTTACCCTTCTTGCTGTAGTCTTCGTGTGCAGAAGCCAGTTACATGATCGATATACATGTACAGACTGCCGTAATTAAAATTATTAATTGCACACGCAAGGTGATTGCATGAATAGATATTTACATTTACAATTACACAATTGTTGACTACAGTTACTCTTCACCTTGTACACTTAACACTCACCGGCAAATTTTATAATATCGTTTTGAAATTATTGCAAATTTCTTAAAGGACTGGTCTGAAGCTTCCAAGTTTTCGGTTAACAACACAGAATAAAAAGAAATAAAATAAAATAATTAACAAGACTTGCTTTTGTTGTACGTTAATTTGAACTGAGGACACTCTCTAAACCCCGCAGTCATGAATAAACGCATGTTTATCTAAAAACGAATTAAACCTGTAAGTTTGTAAAAATCACAAGTTTTATAATTTTTCTATAAAATTTTTAAAAACCGAAGGCGTTTTCGGAAACTCGCTCGGAACATAACCCGAGCAGAAATGTAAGAGAGAAAACTTATGCCCAGCTTCTGAAACGATACATAACTATGTAGAGATAAAGTGAAGATAAACTCACCATAATTTCTAAAAACCGTTTCACAAAACTTTATCTGTAGGTAAAAGGTATATGTAGCAGAGCGCTCCAAGCGAGTTTCCGAAAAGGCCTTAAGAGGGAACTATCTATTCAACCAACGCCTACTTCATACAGGCTTGATTCATTAGGTGGGAAAATACCGCGACTTGAAAACTGATTTATTTGAAATACGGTCCATCACAGAAAATCGCCATTTTAAGTCGTGTTTATTAGTGAGTGTAACGCATGCATTTTCACGATTAAAACAGCCAAACGCTTGCGTCGCAATCTCCAGAAACTACACAATACCCTAAGATCTGATATTCCTACATGATGACTCAGGCCTACTTTTAAAGGTGAAAAAAAAAACATTCACTTTGATAGCCTCTCTCTCTCGCTTTGTAACTAATCCACGTGGACCTAACATTATATTATTAAAGATAAAAAATGGCTAAACTATTTAATTCTTCGTAAGTTTAGTAAAAGCTCGACTTCTTAGGACGAAGAATAAAATCCTACGAATCAAAATACAGTTCTAAGTTTCCCCAAAAAAAAATGTTCGATGAAAAGAGTTTACTGTAATTATTAACGGTGATATAATAATAAGTCTAGAATCAAAGTTGTGCAGAATGGCACTACCAAAGTTGTACCTTTCTGAGACTTACGTTAGTAAAATTAATTTTTCTTGTTGAGCCCATTGAATGCGGCCAACTCAGATACTTAAAAATATTTTCTTTGAATTTTTCTTGGTCACTTTGACAATAATTTTTCTTTTCTCCGAAGTTGTGTCGGTTTGCTCTATACCACCGGTCGCCGCCCATCTTGAGACACCCGGAATATAAATCCTTGTAATCCTTTCCATTTCAGTTGGTCGTTTCGATTTTATTAAGAGTGCACTTCAGCTCTTGGGCAACTTCTTTAATATTAAAACCATGTTGCGCCATAATCTGGAGTAAAACGGGTGCACAGAAAGTTGCCGACAATTTACGATAACCGCTAATTATAAAAGTTCGCGTATTGCAAACTCGTGAACACGTGAACTTTTATTTGATTAAACGGCGAATGAAAGGCCGGCCAATTGCATGCCGCTTAAGCGGTTAAAAAACCTGATTGGAAATTTATGCAAAATTCGTAATTGCGTCTCAATTAGGCTAGTTTTGGTAATCGTTGGTTGTTTATTTCAGCCCAGCTCGGGTTCCTCGCACAGGACCGTCGTTACCACAAGTACTACGAAACGACCCACCACCACTGAGGACATAGTTATTTTTGAGAAGAACAAACCAGTTGAACTTGATTTGCCTGGCGAACTGTTTGGGTCTGGATTCGGAGTCATCACGAATGTATCCAAATCGATAGGTGACCTGATGATTGTAAGTATTAGAAAAGGAAATTCGAAAAATAAGAGGAAAAGTACATAAATAAAAAACAAGTTAAAACAAGCACAATAAATTATAATTATACGCTAAAGCAATTAATTTCCGACGTGTGCAATTATTGAGGAAAATCTTTTTGCGTTGGTACATGAAGTACTTGCAATAATTATCTTAAACTGATACATCCGGTATTTGCGGTATTTAAATCGAATTCGCCAACATTCCTATTCTTTTTACTTTTATTTCATATCCGTTATGACATAATTAATTAAATACCGTACGTGCACTGTCTGTTTTTCATTTTATTTCACGTTCGACTTTCTTTTGCAGAATTCGGCTCTACGGGCGCACAGACTGTTGGAGTCTATGAGGCCTTTCATCTGGCGCTTGTTCGGAAAGAAGGGGCTCGTGATCGAAGCCACCACGGGAAAACCCATTTTTTCTGACCCCAACGAAACGACGAGCAGCAATAATATTTAAATAGTCTCTTGTGAAAACCTGTCCATTAGAGTAGGCAGATATGCTATTAAAAATTTGCATGAGTAATTTGTTACTAGATGTATACTTTGTTACTGTTATTATTATTATTGAATATAAGTCGTAAGCGCATTAAAGTATTTTATAATGCTAGCGATGTTCAGGCAAATCCGAATTTAATTCTTCAATAAAAACTATAACTATTTTTATTTATGCAGATCACGGTACCAATCCATTAATGAACAAATGTTGTCGTTCTAGTTCTTTTCGGCTAATTAAAACATGTAATTAAAGTCTATCTATATTAAATAGGGATAGTAGGAGGAATATAAAAGGAATTTTAAATCAAACGTGTACTTTTCTGCTTTATGTTTTAGGCAATGCGTCCATGTCATTATTTTACAAAGCAAGAATGCGTCGGTCTTTGATATGTTTCTTTTATTTTACATAAAACATAAAATGCAGGCTATAGTCAAATCGATAAATCGTCATTTTTTTATTTACGTGCTTTTAGAAATTATAATTTCAACAAGCAGTCCATTTTAATTAATTGAAATTTTTCTTTAATTAATCCTTTTTTAAAAGAACAAAACTTTTTGTCTTAAACAGTTTTCTTTGTTTAACACGTATTTAAAATTGATCCAAAATTAAACATGCTTTAAACACAAGAAAAACGGCAGTTTAAAACTCTTTTAAATGTTTCAATTACCCTTACTGAAAAATGAAAAGTTGATAAGTTTGTAATATTAGATTATGTATCCTTTTAAAAATAATGTATGTACTTTCATAACATTTAAATTATTTGAGGCAGAGCTTTTTTATTTAGGATCTACGGTCGCGGTATGTTAAATGATTTTCAAAGAAAGTATGATGTACATTCTCTATTGAACCAGACTAAAACACATGAGCACAACTCAATAAAAATTTCAAATGATGTAAAAAGAGCATGGGCTCTAAGATACCACTTTGAGGTATTTCTCTTGCAAAGTTCGTACTTAACAAGTAATTTTTAAGGAAGAGTTTGTTTAAATTAATCCCGCTGTCAAAAGCCTTTACTGCGATGCGTAGATGTGTATGTTTGCCTTCTTTAAGGCTTTCTAACAAGAACAGAAATCGTCCTGTAGGTAATTGTGTAATAATTATTCTTCATTGCATTTATTAAAACCAAGACCAACTTAACTAATAGGTACAAACATTACTCTTGTAAAGCATTTGCAGGAATATGAGAAATTAAAAAATTAAATAAGTTAACAAAATTTAAATGTCTTACGTGTTTCACGATTTTAACAGGAATAGTTTCTTTTCGTTCAGTGTTTAACTATAAATTTTGATTCGGTAATAAATTCGTTATATTTTAATTTTCAATGCAGTTTCATTCAAGTAGACAACCATGCAAACAGGTCTGCAAGTTATTAACGTTAATTTGTAAACGTGAAAGCGAATATTATTGCACAAATACATATATATGTACTTAACAAATGTTCTGAACGTTTACATTAATTTTCTAATTAAGGAAATTAATTTTACTTGTTCTTCCAAGTTTTTATGTTTCGATAACGTAAATCGAAATCAACAAGAAACTCATCTTTTTGCGTTACGCTTGATAAGGGAAAATACGCTCCTTTACTTTTTTAATTGATAATTAACTTTTATACATGGTATTTATTTAATGAATAACAGAATTTCACTTTCGTTGTGTAGAAATTAACCTTAATGGCTTTACTTAAAGTTGCATCATTAAACTGTTTTCAAAATTCTGCATTTCAAATGACACGTAAATTACAAAACTTGGCTTTGCCGATTGAATCTGTAATTGGGTAATGTTGAAGCTGATATGCAAAAAAAAAATTGTTACATCAGAAGTATCGCGTTGGCCAATAGGTTGGAGCTTAAGACACGGACACAAAAACGGTCGAATACATCGACTTCTTATGTAAACATACACACACACACACATTTATGTACTAATCGTCCTTGACTCCCTTGACACATAATTTCAGTGAAAAGGAGGCCGTTCTGAAGCCTACTGAAGTCGTCAGTTAATCATTTGCGAAGTTCCATTGAGCGAATCAAAGCGAAGTGTTTGTGTGATACATCTTGAATTGATTATATTTACTTGTAAGTTTTACTTCAGTATTATAAACCGGTTAAGTTACGTATGTGGTTGTAAAGTTAAATCATGCAACTACTTTTACTTTTCAAGTTGCATTAGTGAAGTAGCTAAGCATAACAATGGCTTTATTTAATTTTGCATTCGAGAGAATTTTGATTTAAAAAGATTATAGCGTTAAGCTTCGATTTTTGTAATCCTTTTCATCGCGTGTTTCCTAGTCATTTGCTTTCAAATACCTGCACTTGCCTGCGAGTATTTCGTCGTATTAACGCAATCTTCACGTAACAGAATTAATTATGGACTGAATCGCAACAAGCGTGCCCTCATCGTCTTTAAATTTGCGCGGAAATTATTCGATATTCCCAATGAAATTATTGCCCACACGCAAGTAGATTTAAGCAGCAATTAATAATTTAGCTGAAAATTATCAGGAGTATTTATTTTCAAAGTAGAATTTCAGGTTCGTCTTCTGACGAAGCAATGAAATCTCCATAAAATACAAAAGCTAGTAGACGAGAAACCTAACCCACATACATAAGTAAAATGAAGAAAGCAGTGAAAATAGTTACGACTCGAAATCATAATTAACACACTAATTCAAATTGGGGGCGTTTAAAGAATATTCGTGTGTCAAAAAGAAGCTTATTTGAAGAAGTCATGGCGCTGACCCGTTAGATAATAATAAATATTTAATTTTGAGTAAGGGTATTATTCAATGTTTAAATTACGTCGCTCGGCTCGTTGGCGGAGAGAGTTTAATGAAAGGAAGAAAACAGAACAGAGACGGACTTATCGCTGGCGTTCGTTTGTTAAAGAAAGGCAGACGTATGTGGACGTTGGTGTTGCACTGCGTCGGCCAGCAGGCGATCTTAAACGCGCATTTCTTAACGCAGAATAGCTCTGTGATAACGTTTAAATGTGCAAAGTGGATTTTCGATAACGTTGGCTGAATAAATTTAGTGCTTATAAGTTAAAAAAATAACTGCAACATGTGGACGTAGTCTGTGAGATACTTCAGGTAATATCCTTTTGTTTAATTAATTACACTCCTAATAATTAATTATAACATTAACCGAACATAATTAATTAAAATTTTATCCACCTGGATTTCAAAACATTTTTTCTTAACTTGATATAAGATTGGGTCATTGTTGGCGAGTTCTTCAAAAGCTCCTTAATGCTTAATTATGAGAGAAAATCTACAAAAAATTATCGCCTGCAATGAATTGCATGTACACAAATTATTTTCACATATACAGCGTGTTCCAAAAATGATTGACTGACCAAAGTTATACTTAAAGTCACAAACATTTGTAATTGAGCAACTATAGCCCTAAATCGAAGCTTTCGCAATCTACAGATATACAACTGAATTGGAGAGCTAAAATATAGAACTATTTTATTTATAATCAGTGGCCAAGAATTTATTTTTACAATTATTTTCGTATTATCGAGAGCATTCGATCCGATTCCCGTTTGTAATCTTCTTGGCTTATTTTTCGGACTGACTTGGCTTTTTTCGCGCTGCCCTTATAAACTGCAATTTTTGGAGATGCATTCTGTATCTACGGACAAGTCCTGAGCCCACTCAAGCTCACCTGCAGAAAACTTTGTTTATTTATTTGGCTGTTCTTACTACTCGTTTGGTCAACTTTACTCCGAGGTAAACTCCATCTTTATTGCCTTTATCGTGGATGATCGTTGCGAACCGTATATTATGGAACGTTGTTTTTGTTGCTTTCATTCATCTGCTTAATCCATTATTCGTTACAGTCTATTATTATTTCACTTACGTCAATTTAAGAGAATCTAATTTAATTAGATTTAATCATTGTTTTCTTCTGCTTGTTTTTTAAAATAATTTTGTCAGATACTTTTGCGAGACGAAGGAAATTTCCCAAGTACGTACCGATTTATGTTTCTGAAATATTTTAAGATAGTTTTGAATTTTGAGTACAACCAATATCAAATTTTGACTTTAACTTCCATGATATCATTACTATTTAATTTCAAAATTGTATTGGAGGATTAATTTCTGTCTCGGAGAAATTACTGTCCCTAATTAAATATTCAATCAAAAGTAATCTTTGTCTAAATCAAAAAAAAATCTTCGAGCCAATCCTTCAAAACATTTTGGCAAGATTATTTACATATTTGATTACTTTATATAACGCTGAGTGAGACAAGCGGATATTAGGCAGCTCATGTAATACACAATCTAAAATAACGAGAGCTCGCGTTAAATAATTAGAGCACAGAGCTTGCTTGTAAGTTATTTAAACAAAAGTATCGTAACGAACTACCGCGTCCGAAAATTAAATCATTTCGTTCATTTTCCTGCTTGTAAATGAGTGATTAAATTTTTATTACTTCCCTGTACAATGGGCATTCACGTTTTTTATATTCACTTACTACCATTTACAATAAAAAAATCATAAACTCATATTTCGCAGTCACGCGTGTATATTTTACAAGCAAAAATAATTGCTGCTTACTTTCAGGCTTAGTTTCAGCATTGTCGATTGTAAATATTAAATTAATCATACGAATCATCGAACTCTAACCCTATACGTCGTCGATGAAATAAATACTTTCTCTCGAGTCGTTAAACGTGAGCTCGCTCCGGGACATTCCTGTACATAATAAGACTGAATAATAAAGGAATTTCAATCGTTCCAGCAAATCACTTTCTCTTTGGAAAATTCGATGACGCATTTCCATTATTTTCTGAGCACCGATTCAATAGATGGCGTGGAAAGGTTAAAGCAGTCGCAAGAAAGTCAATATCCTGGGTGGATGACGTTCACATTTTTAGACTGGGGCTTATGTAATTATTGGCAATCGAAAATCAGGTTTGAGTGAATTAATCATTGCACTTTCTTACGTGCTTGCTCCTTTCTAAACAGTGTAATAAAGAAAGAAATTTCAAGCGAGAGAGTGACTATCACGATTAAAAATATTATTGCTTTTTGTTTTTTACATAACACGTAATAGGAAGTTATAAAATCAAAGTTTATCGTCGCATATGCTTGCAAAATATTTTCTTTTTCAAAAAATTCATGTATAATGGATTGAAATTTTATTCGTTTTGTCGTGTAACAGTCGGTAGGAAATAGAAAAAATGCCACAAGTTGGTCAGGACATTAAAACATAATAAAATTAAAAAAAAAATGCTGATGAAATTATACATAAGTACTCTGTAAGTACAATGTATTGTTAATAATATTTCTTGCAGGCTATGTGGAATCAAATAGTCCTAAGAAGTATACTACTTTTTCTGGCGTTAATGTGTGTCGTCTTTTCGTTAGATGCCACGACTACTCACGCACAAAATTCTTCAGGGGAAAAGGTAGCAATTTACCAATCACTAATCGTACAGCTTTTGACACATTTTTTTTTCTAATTTCAGGACAGCATTAGTTTAGACGAAGCTCAAAATGTAAGACACCGACGGGCAGTGAGAAAACTTGGATTTTTCCGGACGTTATTTTCAGTCGTATATGAGGTACTTACAGGCCGAATTTGAAACCGTTTTCATACGTATAAATGAATTTATTTTAGCAATATGCCGATACTAAAAACACGCTCAACAATATTAGCAGGTTCACAAACGAACTGTTCGAAGACGAAAGGGAACCTGTAAGTAAAAATTTGATTTTTTAACTTTCTCAATACATTTTGACGCTTAAGTAAAATGTTTTTCTTTTTTAGAGAGTGACGACGACAACAGCAAGTCCGGATTCGAACGCCTCCACTACACAAATGCCGTTCAAAATCAGCAGAAGTGAGTTTACTAGAATCCTCAGGAGGAACTTGCTCGGCCTAGTAAGACTATACAATCTCGAATTAAGAGATGCGTTAAATGTGAGTGTACGTTCGATAACAGTAATTATTTCAATTTGCTGTAATGTTTTTTGTGTTTTAGCAAAACGACCGAGTAAACGCCGAATTCAAGAAAAATGCATCGGTCGAAGTTTCTAAGTACCTTTAGTTAGTTGTTATAGTAGTAGCATAATCATGTGCTGTGATATTTTCTATGTACATATAAAACCTTGCTCAAATTAGGTAGTTTTTCGTTAAATGTAAAAACTTGGAAGCAAACATTTAATTTATTTTACAGTTGTCTTACACTGACTCATCGTTTTCTTTGTAGTTTGAAGATTTGGTTCAATTTCTCAAATAATTTAATCTGTGCAGTAAATTGCATCAAAATTTAATGTTCTACGGTCTCCAAACCGTTCAGCACAAAAATTTCTCGTTTTTAATTTCTAGAAAATAAAACAAATCTTTTGCAAGGAATAGGGCAATCTAAAAAGGCACTTTCATTTATGGAGTGAAATGTAAATTAGATTTAATCAAAAGTTACCTAACCTAGAGGGTGATCTATTTCTAAACAGTATCTGCAGCCTAAAAATTTATTATTTGAAGAATTGTTGTGGAAAATAAACAAAATCCTGTATAAGAAATAGACTAGTCTAATGCGGCCTTGAAAGATTATCACATTTGTAAAACAAATTATTTTTGTAATCGGTTAATTTATAAGAGAAACAATAAATAAAGTTATTTATTTGCCAGGAATGCAGTATTCTTTTAGTTGAACGTAAATCCTAGCCAGTTCTGGATTCTGAATCTTCTTAGCAACTGATAGTGCGGAAATGAGAAAAAACTTCGTTTCCGCAAAAAACATACATGAGTTTGATTACATCAAAAATTCTACATAATTTTTTTTTAAATTGTCAATAAAGTTGTAATAAAATAAGGTAAGGGACGATTCGTTCACTTTTCTCTCCTTTTTTGAGTTACCACCGGTTTTCAAACATCTTTTTGGTCCTTCGAGCCGAATTCGGGATGTTTTTCAACGCTCCTTATTTCGGAGATTAAATGGTTTTTTATATTTTATATTATAATCTGAATTCAAAATTATTAAATTGGTAAGATTTATTTGAATAAGTTGGGCAAGTTAGGCAGCAGAATGCTCAGTTGTAGAATAGAAAGCATAAGCAATCTTCAAGCGCGCATATATTTTAAAAACGATTAAAATCAATTTTCAATTTTAAAAATAATTTTTCGTATACGTTTTTATAAATTATTTTTTGACATTTTAGAGAGAGATAGCGTTTTTTAACGCACACAATTACTCGTGGATTTTATTCTTCTGCAGTATTCTTCAAAACCCACTAGCATAATTATTGTTTCCTGTCGGTCTGAGACATTGCACTTTATAATAGCAGGCAGCATTTATTATTTGTGCTAATAATTATTTTTTTGTAATCAGTTTAAAATGTTTTTAACATCTACAGAAACTTTTAAGGCTTCGAAAATTACCAACATTTATTTATGTAAACAGCAGTTGATATTTCTCGGAATTCGTGTAATACATGTAACCGTTGGTCAAGGGTGACAAATTTCACAGCTTGCGTAAAATGTTGACTGTCAATCCAAAATAATCAACTAAGTTAAAAAATTCCAACGAAAGCAAATTATAAAGGAAACAATCAGAACACAAGATCATTCCATAGTGGCAATTCACCTAAATCTTTCAGTTTTTAATTTCATCTGAAAAAAAAATTAATTTAGTATACGTATAATGAACGTTTTTAAATCATACAGTATATCACGCAGTTTAATGTACGTATAGGAGTGAAAGCGAGGAGACATGGAGAAAGGTTGGTGTAAGCTGTAAGTAATACGATTCTTAGATTATACGTATTCTTTCTCTCAATAAGAGAGTACGGTTATCCGCGCTACATTAACGTTCGAATTATTTCAAATACGTACGTACGCCCGGAATATAAGACAGAGATGAGCAAGGTAAGCGAATTAAATTATTTGAAAACAAGATCATTAACCGCGCGTTTTCTTCAGGTGATAGTTTATGTTCTAGATAAATTCGTTTGGATGCTAATCGTGACCGTCCTGACAACGCAGGCTTTGCAGATTGCTGGTATAATAGAAGCGCCCAAGGGCCTAGGACAAATAGAGTACAGTGAGGTAAGTTTAGGTGTCTTGTTTTTTATAATCGTGTCCCTTAAAGAATTTGCGCGAGAAAGTGTAATAAGGCAATGCAGTCTTGTTGCGTGGAAAAGTGAAAATAAATTTCTCCTGACTCGTTTTAATTATATCATAAGTTTAATTGCGGAGAGAAAGTAAGTAATGCACGTGAATCAATATTAGTAAAAATTATATCATTATATTGTTTTCTAATAAACAACAAGAAACTGTATAAATTATGTGTATTTATCTGTTTGTTTGCATTTTCTCAAATTTCTTTTCTAGATTGATTCGGTTTAGGTTTAGAAGGTGATTGAATTTGTAAATGTTGTTATTATTTAGAAAAATTTTGTGCAAATCGTTTTTGATTGCAGTGAAAACCTCGAGCAGCCTCTGGACAGCTGTTTCAGCCCTGCTTGGGGCTTCTTCAGCAGAGACCTAGCTCGACATTTCCACTGCAAACAAAAAAAAAGTAACGTAACAAACCTGTAAAAGTAGTGAAAATGCTTGATGCATTGAAGAAATTACTGAAGCTTTTAAAAATAAATACTTACATATTTCAACTTTCGATCGAATCAATATTGAAATTATTTTAAAAATTATCCGCTGTTTATTATTATCAAATATATAATTGAAACTATCAATTGATTTAGAGTCGAACGCTCTAATCCATTTTTGTTTCTTCTGCACATGTAAAATATTGACGATACTTATATTTTTACGTGATTTGTTTTTCTAGGACAGGGAATACAAATATGGATTATCGGTGAATAACGATGGCAGTGATACCCGAGGAAAAAGACAAACACCAGAACGTTCGCAACTAGTGGACAACATATTTAACGTACGTTTACATATTTGAAGTATTTTAATTCAAGATGTTAAATTATTTTAAAAAAAAAGCGAGCTTCTAAAGAGAAGTCCAGTAAGATTTTTAAGAAGTTAATCACAATCATTTCAGTGCTCTAATAATTGTCAAAAAGTAGTCAAAGCTCAGGACTCAAAGAAATGTCAGATATTCACGAATACCTACTTTTTATATAAATAGATATTTAACTCTCTGTAGAATGAGTATTTTCTGGCATTTATATCATATTCCAATCGACTCCATTTCAAATTTCGCGCCAGTTTTGGCACCGCCCACTTCCCTAATTCATTGAAACGCTTTCAAATATCGACGTCGCCGGAACGGTAAATTATGATTTGATTAAGACACAGTTTATAGAAAGACGAAAGAGCGTTTAATATTAATATTTTTAAATAAGAAGCCTACCTTAATTGTATCATGACCACCACATCACCAGAATTGCTATCACCTGTTCGACATCGACGCGGTTATTTTATAAATGCAAAGGTCCGTGGCACTAAAAATTCGAGTTCTTCTTGCACATATTTATCCACAATCGGACACATCACCAAGGGATTATTAATCTCAGTTTTGTTAATTATTACAAAGAGAGCAGTGTTAACAATGACCGACGCGACGCGTGCTTTCGAAAGACCGGCTGGATTCCAACAAATTCAACGATCGTATTTTGTTTTTTTGGCAACCTTAAAATTTGTTTGTAACTGTTGATCGTGGCGCGTCTATATTATTATGATTTTGATTTTCATCTTCGATACGTCGATTATTATTAAAAATTACTTCAAGATTGCATAAAATAACTTACGCGGAGAAACAGAACGACGTGACGTTAATTCATTTCAGGAAAACTCATTGGGGAAAACTGTTTTACCGACTCACATCAGATGACGTATTAACAATGATATTAATGTGTATTTTTTATCAACGATGAGTTAATTGATGTCATCATATTTTGTTGAATTGGGTGTTGGGCGCAAATAATTTTGAAATTCTCATTTATTTCTAAATCTGTCTTCAGATACCCATTGCAACTTTAAATGCCGTGAACGACTTAGTCCAAAGCACTCGTCCTGCCTTTCAAAGGCTGCGCGAAGTAGCTCAACGTCGTCTAGAGGCCGCCAACGATGCGGCAATAGCAAACCAGGCAGAACCGCCCCGAAGAGCTCGAAGAAGACCCATCTCCATTTATGGTCCGGCAGGAAGACGCAGCAACATTAACGAAGAAGCTCAACCTAACGACTCAAATTCTAAATCGGTTTCAATCGCATAAAGAATTTAGCTGCTTCCAATATTTACGATCTTGCCAGAGACTTAAATCTTAACTACCTAGTGCTGTTGCCAAGCCAAAATAAGTAAGATGGGGTGAAATTTATTGTTGACGTAAATATTTGAACACGACGAATTTACTTATTTCATGTGGTTGAAGTCATTAAAATTAAATGAAACACAAGTTAATTTTAAAAAATCACACCTAATTTAAACATGCATCATTTACCATTACTGTCAGTGAAACAAACCAGAACTCCAAACAATCTATACCTTACTTTTAGTTTGAAGGAGTACTTTAAAATTTTGGCGCTAAAAACGAGCTTTGTCGTTGATTAATTCCGGCCAGCTACCAATGAAAAAGCTCGTTTTTAACGCCAAAATTTTAAAGTACTCAAGTATAGTGAAATGATAAACTAGTGTAGTAAGAGAAGAAATAAAAACCGACACTTTTAGAAAAAATTATAGAAATAAAGAATTTAAAGCTGCTCAAAACGAATGAAATAAAATGAAAAACTCAAGTGAACAATGATATCACTAACATTAAGAAAAAAAAAACCGTTAAATGACAAAAAAAAGGGTTATTACGAAGATCCTATGGATCTGGTAAATACCTATAATGCTTGAAATGCTTGAAACATAAACAGAAGTTATAAGCTCAACACGCCTCTTCACATGGCATTTATAACATTTGTAGTATAACTTAGAGACCCACTAGTAAGAATCTGGCAGGATGACGTGAATTTTTAATTGGTACCGCCATATTTCAGCAAAAATGTGCTCCAGCCAATCATAAGAAAGAATGGTAGCGCAGTTTGGCGCCAACACTTGAATTTGACATTGAAAATAAACAAACAAGGTTAGGTAATGCTGTCGAGTTGACACTGATGGAATTTCTTTGTTGAAACTTGACATAAGCAAGGTTAGGTAACATTGTTAATTTGACACTGACGGAACTTCGTTGCTGCAAGATGGCTGACTCTGCCAGGCTCTAATTAGAGGTCTCTAGTATAACTATACGTGGCATTAATCCGATCTTAAGCGAAAATTACCGATATTAATTCATTAATTAATTGAATTTTTGAAATTTTTCCGTTTTAGTTTTTGACAAAATTTGTTTTCTTAAATACTATAACTTGTGAAAAATGTTGTATTGGATAAGAATAGTATTAATTAAGTAAATTAATAAATTCTTCAAATAAATTATAGTTTCTTTCTTTGTCAAATACACAACTGTTGAAATAATTATATGTACACTTGCTTGCAATAAAATCGCGTACACCTTTAAAATCAAGTAGCCGAGTTTTTACCTATTTTGTAAATGGGTATTTTGAGAATTTTGTCATGTTTCCAAAGGTACAGGTTAGGAACTGAGGTTGAAATGATTACTGTTTTACCTGGTATGAGTCAGACAGTACGATTTGTTCAATAAATATTACTATTTAACGGCCCATAAATGTAATTTAATCGAAATAGAATTGTCAATTGCTTATATTCTGTTATTAATATAAGTTTTTTAACACTTGACCAGACTCTTCTAAGTTGAATTTGTAATTTTCGACGGTTGGTGACAAAAGTATCGTTAAAATATGAAATCCCTTATGGTTTATATTGGTTTTTCTCTTAATTCAGAAGGGCATTATCCGAACATGAATCCATATTTTTGGACATCTGTCTCCAACCGTCTTTTCTATTTACAAATATTTCTACTTCCCACATATTATTTCTGCATCATAGTATTTTTATTTAAGTTGTAATCATTCGCTACTACTGCGAATCACTATTCGTCTTCTAACTTACTCGTTTTTGTCAGTCTGAATTTTAATTGTTTGACACTGACAAATTAAATCTTAAGACCAACTTAATACAACGAAAAGCAGGTATACTCGATTTTTTTGCAAGCCACAGTATATTATAGCATCTAATTTTCTCATGTAGACTAATTCCTTAATCTCTTCTATTTCGTACGTATACAGAGACTTCAAAATTAATTGTGACTCACATAATCAAGTTTTGACTAATAGCAAGACAGCGAAAGCCTTTTCCTGCTTTGGAAATTTGGAGATTTGGATATTTAGAGATTTCAGCCATTTCTGCATCATTAAATGTAAGACTACTTTCAAGGATTACTCGATCAAGGGTTTCATATTTTTTATCCAACTGCTAGGTAGGTCACATGGTATGCAGGTATAAAGGAAGATCCAAATAGAAAATTTGTTTTAAATAGGTCTTCTTATTACGCAAATGCAACGAATGCATTTAATTTAATTTTTCATTTCTTATTTACGAGGAAAAACAGCGATCTTGTACTTTTAAACTTTGGTACTAATTTGCTCTGATTCAGCTAGCAGAATTCTGCTAAATAATTAAAACGAATTATTACTCAGTTTCTTGATTTTTAATTAGAAAAAAAAAATCATCGGACAAGAACAAACTTCAAAAAAAAAAATCGTTTTTAGACACAATTTAAATTTTTACTTTGTTCGTTTCTATTCAAATTAATATGACTGATTGGTTTTAATTCTGCGTTTTGTTAGGAATTTGAAATTTGAACCAATTTTTCTTTCACTTTAAACAATAGAATTGTTAATTTAAACGCCCCTACTTACCTTCACACTTTTTTAATTACCGTGGACATTCATGTTAACTAGAATTAATTGTTTAGGTTTTGGAGATGAGATTTAGATTGTCCTGTCCGGAGACACTATTGACTTTACAATTAGTAGTACTTAACATTTCATAGCACCTGTGTGCAGTACTTGTTACGTTGTAGCTACAGGTGATGGTGAATAGTTAGGCACTTGTCTTTAGACTAGTTTAGCCTTGTGTGTTTACGTCGCATTCATCTCTCACACTGCGAGTTTGTATAAAACATACCCATTGCCGAATTAGCTGCAGTCGATGGTATGCCTTGGTGAGTTTACATTCACCACGAAGATAGATACCTCTTACCTTCAAAGGTGTAGTAAACAAACGCGAAGGTTAAACTTGAAAGAAGTCGTCTGCAAGAATATCGAAAATGGGGTAAGTTTTTATAAACAACATTTCATTCAGATTTAAAGAAATTGGTAAGAAATTAAATGTACTTTCGAAATTAAATTGTGTTTGAATTCGATTTGTTTTAGTTTTAGCTATATGAAATTTTCAGTTATTCTTTTTTCTTTAGAAAAAAATTCTCTTAAGAGCTCAACTAGATTTTTATTCAACTCCATTCACTCTATTTACTTTGTTGGCACTTTTGTCTCATTTTTACTTGTATAAAAAATCACACGAAAGTACAAAAAAAAAATAAATTGAGTGAATGGAGTTGAATAAACGAATGCAGCTTTTAATTTCCTTACAGTAACTCATTGTGTGATTGAAATTTTATGCGATTGTTCAAAAGTGATGGACTCTTTTTTCCATAATTCCCGACTTTCCTCCCTAAACTGTAAATTATCTCTGATTA
Source organism: Prosopocoilus inquinatus (assembly GCA_036172665.1). Lineage (NCBI taxonomy): Eukaryota > Metazoa > Arthropoda > Insecta > Coleoptera > Lucanidae > Prosopocoilus > Prosopocoilus inquinatus. Next base: position 75,492,937 of record CM069869.1, read on the forward strand.
TGAGTTTGCATGGAATACACCTAGATACACGTACTAATTAAGGTAAATACCAATAAAAAAAGAACCTGAGAAAGAGACCTACGTGAAATAAATAGAAACAATAGTAACAAACAACACTACGTCAACGTTATCGTAAGGAATTTTACGTAAATAAATTCCTGGAATGCACAAAAATAACTATTTTATTGCCGAAAAAAACTATCTATTTATAAACAAACAGGTTTGCATTTAAAGTCGAGCTACAAACTATGCAGATTTTTTATGTGCGCCAAAAAAATCGTAAAAGCCAACCGTTATATAATTTCTACAATTATCGTCAACGTTTAAATTTAGTTTGGCGTTTAGTTTTATGTCCCTTATTAAATTCGGTTTTGCGCGCGCCAAAAAAAACTGAATAAACATTATTTTGTTTGCTTTGGGCAGGTGTCAGGTTTTTCCTGTGCTTTGTAAAGCGTTCGTTCGCTGAATGTGATGAACACTATCGGTAGAGTCGTGTCACGAATAAATATTTAACTTTTAGTTATTAATTCGCATTATAGGTATGTGTAAACACGTCTTTGCATTCAGTGCTAATAACTTGATAAATATCAATACTATATTATTAAATCTATCTTTTATATTTATCGACAATGCATTAAACATGAATGATTTCCGGGTGGGTTCGAACGAAGAAACAAGTTGAAAGTGTTAACGATTATAAAATAAATAAATGCCCCTCTCGCAATCAGCATCACCACACAAGAGATTGATGATATAATAATTAATGTTCGAAACTTTCTTGTTTAATACCTTGGCCAAAAGTAATCAAATTTTTAAATTTTCGCGTTTGGAGAAACATTATTCCATAAATTCCATACATAAATTTTCCTCTGTTTTAATTATTTAATGTTTAAGGTTACAAAAGCGATATTTTTTTGCCTTCTTCAAAACGAGTTTCTTATTTTTTTCACAATCGTAATAATATAATCGATTGGTTTCTTCCATTAACTTCATTGCGTGCGCGCACGTTTCAATTAGTCATACTTATTTCTCGATCGATTATTCCTCCGACTATCATTTAATATTATTCAGGAATAAAATTCTTCTTCTGCCTTTGAAAATACCTCTGGGAATGTCGTCCTTAGCATAAATAATTATTTTAATTAACGTTTAAGGTCAAATCAAAATTTTGAAACGACCGACCGCGTGAGAGGTAAGTAAACAAAGCGGTTTCGGGTTAATAGCATTTTAATAATTACGACAGAAAAAAAAAACGCAATGACGTAAATGAAAAAAAAATTCAAATCAATTCGGGTAATTCAAAATTAATATTTTCTTTGAAGCTCTGGCATTCATTGTAGCGTACCCCAATTAAGAAAACCTGTCTTACTGAACTTTAACTGTTTTTTTCTTTTTTTAATAATTTTGCTGACGTCGGACTCAGATAATTATCAATAATATCTTTAAGCGTCTGTAGCAACGTTTTTTTTTTAAATAATCCTCGCCTGACACACTGTTGTTTTCGACTTTAACCCGCCGATTATTTTTCGAAGATTCATGATCAACCAGATGGTATTGACGCACAGTGGAAATTCAATCTCGCAGGTAACTCAACCAGTTTGTTTTTTTTTTAAAGAATTTTTTGTTACGGCACCAGGTGGTCATTAAATGCACAGACGTCATTGGCAAGATTTTTTTTAATGCGGAAGTTTCCACGACCTTTCGTGATTTGCATAAAAAACGGGGTACTTATTTTTAACAAAGGATAAAAAGTTGAACAGTTGGGACGAGTGCGCGTTCATAAATCAAATTTCATCGGCTTTTATAATAATTAGTGATTTTCGTATAAATTCAATTCAAATGGCATACAGTGATATTATTTTATTATGCAACATACCCTTATGTTGCTTTTTAAAATAATCATGTCAAAGCATGATAACCATAGGCAACTAATACCGCTAATTCAAATAATTCAAAAGTCTAGCACACTTTGAAATAAAACTTTCGTTACAAATTTTAAGATTACTTCATGTTTAATCCTTTTTTTAACAGATAGTGAGCACAAGAAAACGTACATTAGTAAACTGCACTCACGTGCAATTCAAGAGAAAAAAATAAACGTCTGGTAGGAATAATAAATAACACACTGATTGGTCAATTCTTTTTTATTTAAATATTCTAACTGAATAGTTCTTCAAATACAGCAAATTTGAAACTTTTTATTTACATTTTTGCTTTTATATACTGCGACGTAAGCGCAAGAGTATCTTTTATTTTTGACATACAGTTACAGTGTGTTTGTTTTGCCTTTGCCACTTTTTGCTTTTCAAGAGCTCTAGACTTTTCAATTTATTCCTTATTTTTACATTTCACTGTTTTTTTAATCGAGTTTGTTTTGTTTAATTTGGTCAGTTAATTTTTCATAAAACATTGAAGCTTCAAATAATGTTTACACTTGCACCACTCAAATTCTTTTGTGCATTTGTATTTTATTTTTAAAATTGTTCCAGTTATATCTCATTCTGCGTGTCACTGGCAGGGTTATTAGCATTTACTAAGGCAGCTCCGGGTGGAGTAGGCTTCATCGCTGCTGGTTCTTCGAATTTCGTAAGTAATTGGTATTTAACAACTCGTAACGATTCTATTTGTAAAACTGTTTGCACTTACTTAATTTGTTTACCATTAAATGCCAAGCAAGCACTCGTGGTCGCCCATTTTTAAAACTTATCGACTATCGTATTTGATCATAAATTACAATATCGGTTAAAAAAGTGTCTGGCATTAAAAACTAGAGCGTTTATTTTTTTGCAAATAATTTGCTTTGACAGAAACCACCAATTACGTTTGATGGCGCAAATGTTGGCGTCAACTTCGCTGGATACTCCGCATCTGCAGGACTTGGCGGACTCTTAACTGGTGACGCCACACAAGGAGGCCTCCACGCAGAAGCGGGTACTCCATTCGGGCAAAGCGCAGGAGCGGGATTAGGTGGCGTAGTCGCAGGAGGTAACGGAAATTAATCCTTTCGGCAGCAATTTTTATTAGTTTTGCGTTTTTCAACTAAATAGGCAAAACTGCCGGAGGTCTGTACGCGGCTGCAGATTCCGGAGTAGGTCCGGCAGCAGGAGCAGCACTAGGAGGTTCCAAGTCGGCGAGTGCTTCCTTCAGTGGCTCAGTGGCGACCGCAACTTCAGGTGATGCATACGTCTCCAAAGTGGTGGAACACCACGCCAGTCCCGTAGTTGTAGAGAAAACGGTGCAGGGCGCACCTACAGTTCAGAAAACATACGTGGAGAGAACTATAATACCGAATTATGTGGAAAAAACGGTGCAGGTGCCTTCCTACGTAGAGAAAACCATTAGGGTCCCGACTGTAGTTGAGAAAAAAGTTAGAGTCCCCGCACCTCCGACTGTCGTCGAAAGGAAAGTCGACGTCCCCGTTGAGCATAAAACGGTTGAAGTAAATGCGGGGGCGGAAATAGAAAATATAGGTACTGTAAAGGTTATTGAGAGAACGCGGCCTGTTTACCAAAAACACTGGTAAGTTAAAAAAAATAAATAATATCTCGTAGAATATTTTTTTTGGAAACCTTTAAAACCTTTCATTTTCGACGTTTCGACTGAGACCATAAACCTATCGCACGGCTTCAGTAAACATAAGTTCTATGAAGGAAATAAAGCGTAATAAATTAAACTGATTTTAAAGTCGACGTTTTGCAGTGCGTTTGACAGCCTCTTCAGGAGAATTCATTCAAAAAAATAATCATATTCTTCATAATAATTTTAATCGAACAAGAAAGTGTTTTCGAAAAAAGCGAAAACATTTTTTTGTCTAACGTTTAACTCTTTACAGGGTAGGAGGATTCGGCGGAGGATACGGTTCGGGATTCCTCGGCGGCCTCTTCGGAGCAGGTGGTGGTGGTAGTGGAGGATTCAACGCAGGTAGTTTCTCTGGTGGTAGTAGCGGTGGGGGTGGTAGTGCGACATACGCATACAGAAAATCAGTAGATTCCGGGTTAATTAACGACGTGTTCAACGTAGGTACCATTACATGTCATATTGTCATTCAAATCGTTTTTGGGGGGGTGGAAATTAAAAACTTTTTATTTACAGATTCCTATTTCAACGTTAAATGCTGTAAGTAAACTCGTAGGAGGGATAGTCGGCGGTGCTAGCGGAGGCGGTTCAGTTTCGGTGTCCAAACACTTTTCGTCTTACTAAGTGCAAATTTTTAAGTGTATAGAATCTTTTTTTTAATTAATAAATTGATTGTTTTAGTTCCTGTTATTTCATAAAACGACATCAAAAAAATATTCCTGCAGAAAAACTAGCCATTTAATCATACTTTATGTCCGGTAATATCTAACCCGAGGTTACTTTTAAGTTTATTAAAATCATAATATCCAATGGTAATTAATTATTCATATTTATTAAATTGGTAACCATCTAAATTGCTAAAAAAAAAAACTTGAAAATATTTAAGTCGAGATTAATTAAAGAAAGTATCGATTAATTCTGGGTTTTCTGGGTAAATGTCAGGGCAGGCTTAATTGTTAGATGGACTGATGACACCATTTTGAATATTAAAAATTTAATTTAAAAAAAGAATTCCCATCGAATATAACACAACAACAAAGAATCTCTTTGAAAGATTGGAAATTGTGATCATACGAATTCTTGGAATTGTGGCCTGTGTAACCTTGTAACCCGTGCAAGTTTCCTTAAGTTATCATTTAAAGCAAGAAAGTTATTTTAAAATTGCTCAATCGTGCATCACCCTGTATATCGAAGATCGTAATTACTTTTCTTGGGGGCGTTCGATTCGGGATTCAATTTAGGTTTCTTCCTATTTCCTTCAATTTATTTTTACTGCTAATTCCCTAGTTCTAGTTTGCTTATTCTCATTTGTTCTCTCTTCCTTATAGATTTGTCTTCATTTTATCTTTCTATCAATTAATTATAATTATTATGCTTCTTAAAAATTCTAAACAATTAAAACCAAAAAAATAAAACAGAATAATTATATACTAGACAATGTGATGTCTTTTTTGGTTGCATTATTAAAAGTGTTGCACAATTTTTTTTTCATTGTAAAGTCATTTATTATTTTAAATGTACGTAAAAACTATAAAAATAATTGCAAGTGCAGGTATCTAAAGACTGTCTGATACGATGACAAATTTATTAAAAATTGAGAGTAAAGTATTAAATTATCCAATAATAAAGCGATGTGCATTCTGACTTTCAATATGTATCAAAATGAATATCATGTTTTGCTTAAGAAACTGAGAGAAGATACAATTTTATTGTAAAAACAATGCCCTCGCAGATGCCCAAAGATTAACATACTTAACGAATAAAGAATACGAGTTTTTTTTTTTAATAACTTAGAAACTAATTAAAAGCAATTCTGTCCCGTGAACAAATTACAAAAATAAAGAAGAGCCTTCCTGTATTTAAGTACGATGTGTAATGGAATGGTTTTGGAGCTATTCCTGTTTAAAAAAACATTTATTTAAAATTTATTTAAGTATAAGTATTTTTTCTGAGTAAAATTATGGTAACTATTCGGGTTATTACGACGAGGTGTACGAGAAACTTCCTTCCACCGAGATGTTAACATGGAAGCCTAAACAGCTACTTTCATTTGCCAGTTATTTAAAAAGTCGCCGGAGACTTCAATACGTGGTCAGACGCTAAACCGGTTGTGATGCAGATACTTCCTGTGCGTTCAAAATCTGTGTCATAGTATGTTTACCACCGACTGTATCAGGTGAGTCTCATTATATCAATCATGAAGTTACCTAAAACTAACTATTTATTTATGCATCCGAATACTACGAAAATAAAGAATTAATCTTACAATTAGCAAGATCGTTTTTTTTTTTAAATTGAATTTAGGATGAGCTTAATAACCGCGCTTTTCGTAATGATGTAATGATTTAGAAAGTTTACGTTAAAACCCGTGGCGAGTTATCTCTTTTACATAATTTACAGCTTAAAATTGTCATTACATAAAAATTCCGAAATAAGTGTAGAGTAGAAAAAGATTTTAAAAATAATTTTCTGCTGAAGAAAAGTTTATTATTCAGTATCACTTGTCATGTAATGATTATGCCGGTAAACCATTAATTAGTATCTATTACTTATCCTCCTAGTGTAAACTGCAAACGTATGACTATATAATTTATTTTAACCGTTGTTCTATAAGGCCGGTATTACAATATAAAAGGCCGTTGACAAAGATCTTTTACAAACAACGTTTTATTTTAAAAGCATAATGTAATAGAGCACCTTTCATATGAAAAACGTCTTTTTTAAATTAAAAAAAATGCATATTTTATGTAGTGTAACACCGGCTTAAGTAGGAAATTTAAATTCTCTAAAATTTATTTCAGTCATGCGCGACATTTAAGTTTTTGGCGGAAATAAATACACACCGCGTTCCTAATAATTTTCTACTTGGATATTTCCATGACAGTGATAAAATTTGTAAGAACATAATTTTGCTGCATGAAGAGATTACGTGATCAAAAAGACTGGTACTTTCTAAAGCACGGAATTTCACATGTTGCAAAAGAAGTTCCGTGTTTTGTAAACCCGAACCCTTACGTTTTATGTTCATTTAACGTGAACGCAAACAAACAAAACGCACCTTTCTAATGAATCAAATTCATTTTTAAACTTAATCAGATGTGAAGTCAATAAAATAATTTGGCTTCACTTCTTGAAAACAGTTTGTTGACTCATATACTCTTAACCCGAATATGATCGTTAGATATAGTCAGGAAGTGTTTCTCTTCTTTTAGTCAGAGGCGGCCTTAAAAGTTGCGAGGCCTCGGGCGAGAAATTTTTGCATGGCCCTTGTGGTCAGGGAAAAAGATGTTCTTTATACAAAACAAAAAATACTGAATCAATTTAAAAATTTAAAAATGTGTCGGCCATTTAATTTTCTCAGATATCAATATAAAGTGAAATAGAAAATCAGGTAGTGTAAAGCGGCTTTAATAAGTTGCCTAAATCAATGTAATTCAGTTTTTTTTAATCGCTTTTCATAATCAAATCTTAAGAATCTATTTTAAGAAGTAAATATTGCGATAATTTTTTGAAATTACATAAATAATAAAGAATTAATAATCTTGAACCCAATAAGCAACGCATCTTTTTCAAATATAGCCTTGCGATCATGTTTTTTTAATTTCCCAAGTATTTCGTTCGTAATTCTGCTACTTACAAAATCGACTAATACGTGATTAAATTACACAATGTTGGCTTATTTCATCCATAGGTCATACACATTGGTAAATATTAACGATCAGATAATTTATTTTTCCATGGCCTCGAAAATATTTAGCGCGTGAAGAAAAAGTACAGAAAACAACAGAAATGAACTATTTATTTCTGTAAATAATATAGAATAAATTAATACGTAAAGATAAAATAATTGTAGCATTTATCATTATTTGGGCATTAGACCCACGTGAAAAATAATAATTTTTGAATAAAAATGAGGGAAGTATCGAGACAATCGATAAAAACCGCAACAAGTTTTACATAAACATTAAAAGACCTTAGTCACTCGGCCTATAAAATTTAATAAATCATTATTTCCTCACTTTAAAAATTTAATTCTTCCTTAACGCAATGACTCAATTTAGAACATTCCATTCGTTTCTATCTACCGAACTCTCTTTTCACAAAACGCAGAAAAACATACCTACATACCTGAGCCAAGGTGTAATTGTTGTTTACAAAGAAGTTTATCAACAATTGCGATAGGAAAAAGTGTCTCACTACTTATTTTTAAATAATTTCAACAAATTTCATCGTCCATTTTATAATTATTGTTAAATATAATTGTAATTACATACAGACTCATAAAAACACGTAAAAAATTAATAATTTGCTGATTATATTGATGCTCACATTAGTTTTTTATTTGTCAGCATAAGTAGATAAAAAACAATAATTCCGGAAATTAAATTAAGATGTATAAAAGCAGAAGATGAAGAGGTTTATTTAATTACCGAAATACAATGCATGCTCCTTTCATACTAAGGAATACATACTCTTGAAGCCCCCTGACTGAATTACTTTACATTTTTAGGAATAACATGAGAACAATAGAAAAATTTACATACGCGCTGCGTAATTACGTTGTTACATTATTCACACAACGTGCGCTCGTTTGATTACATTCAATGTCACCACAAGAAATAAATGACTAACGTAATAAAGGATATCAAGGATTCATAAAACTAATGCTCATAACATAACATTCATCCCGGTAACAATTTCCTGCATGATTTACACAAAAACAACGACGCAAATCACAACTTAATTGCAACGCAAGATTTATCGCCGTTTCGTTTTTCAGTTGCGTTCCTTGCAAAATGGCAGTGAGGATGTTTTCCGTATTCTTCGTCGTCGCTTTGGCCGCTGCCCTTCCTGCGAAAAACATTTACGACAGCGTGAGTAGCATTCGTTCAAACAAAAACCCGACGACGATTCTGAAAATGATGCAACTGTAAATGCTACGTTTTTCAGGCCAGCGCAAACGATGTCGACATAAATTCCGTTCACTTGGATGTGACTACGATAAAGATAGTGGAGCCGCACACGGAAATTACGGCCGCTTCGGTGCCCACAAGTACACTTAAAGTTGATGTGAAATTGAACAACACTCCGACAATTCAAAATCAAGCGGGCAGCGGATTTTCAAGATTAATTGACGACATATTTAACGTAAGTATGAAAGTTTGAAAAAAATAAGGAAGACTTTTTCTTATAAAATTGTTGGAGCTCATATACTAGTCGTTGTTGTAAAGTGAGAACATAGGCAGTACACGAGATAGAAAACGATGTAGCAGGAGATGCACAGGGCCGGATAAACGGGCGGGCTAGACGAGCGACCGCCCGGAGCGCCGAACCAGAACATTTTTTATGAATAATAATTTCAGAAAATGTAAAATGATATTATTCATAGCTAATAAAACAGTAACTTTGTATTTTCAGCCAAAGAAATTAAACTTAAGAACTCGTTCGTGTTCGTCTATAAGCGACTTGCACATGTGCACCCTTCTTTTCGCGTCCTAATTAATTTATTCCTGGTATTATCCTTGGAAACCATTGCATCGGTAATAATTTCCGAGGATATTACCTGGCTGATAAATTTATGAAGAGGTGAAGAAATTGGGCATTTATTGTATACTGATATTTTATGCTGCTTCCAAATTTAACTGTATTTTTTTTTCTCCAATTTGCGGTGCGCCTTGTTTCTTGTTTATTTCTATAGTTTTTGCATTTAAAGTTCTTCGCTAGCTCCTAAAATAGAACCTCTAGGTAGGGTGCAAATATAAAAAAACCCTGTACATAGACATAGCCTAGAATACGCTCGAAAAATATAAAACAAAAGAGTACGAACAAAATGGGAATAATCCAGAATACGGTAGCAATGAACAAAATAAGACCAGTGATTCTATAAAAAAATAAATAAATAAAAATACTAAAACTAAAGGAAAGCGAAGAAAACTTGTAGGAAGAACAAATTAAGGAAGACAATTACAACGAGAAAGGTCAACGAAAAAAAAGAACAAAAAAATAACGATTACTCGGGGTGCTTTTTAAAAGTACATACAAGAAATTGCAAATTCCAAATAGCGTCAATGGAACATGAAACATAAACTTGGCAAAAGAAAACAGAAAAAAAAACAAAAGCGAATAAACAAACAAAATGAAGAAAAAACGATGAAAAGACGAATTACAAATAAAAGATAAATCAACGATTTGATTTTCCGACTAAAAAAAAACGAATTAAAAAAGCTGACGAAACATTAAAAATGACTGCAAGTAGAACAAATACAGTAAAAAAATTACAACGGCGTATGAAAGAAAGTTGGTTAAAAATACAAAACAAAACCAGCCAACTGCTTGAAAATTATTTTCAAAAATAAAAAAAATGCCAAGAAAAACGAAAACTAAAAATAACGTCTAGGTGTATCTAATGTAAATGTGTTTTCTGATTTTAATTTGACGTTCAGAGTGCTGTCTGCTGTATTCTCGCGAAATGTAAAAAAAAAAACAAAAGAGGACAAACAAACAAAATCGAAGTATAAAGTGTACGGGGAACAAAAGAAAACAAAAGAAAATCGACAATTTTCCGGCGGAATGTCGAGCACACCGATCAATATCAAGAGAGCGATATTTTACAAATTTTTTTAAAGATGTAAGCCTGCCTCATTTGGATTTCGAATCCTTATCTGGGTAACTTTACATAACCACAAATATGTTTCAATTTTTAATTGCGGTAGTCGTCATTTGTTTCCCTTATTTTCTTTTATATTTTTTTGCAGTTTCGATCTTGATAAGCAAAAGTCACTTTTCTTGACTGTTTTCGTTCCGCATAGCCCCTTCACGAATTTCTAAAGGACCAAAATGTCTTCCTTATTTATTAATTTATAGTAAAACGACAAAGAACAATTTTTAATTACTGATTGGCAAAATAATATACAGGCTGCTTCACGTCGCGTCGATGGTGACAAAGCATAAACAAAAATTCCAATAAATATGATGATGACAAAAAGGAACAGACATATGATTATAACAATATTGATTAGGTATAAACACTGCAATTACTTTAAAATGAAGTCAAAGCATTGTGTGTAGTTAGGCAACTAATCATACAGGTCATACACAGAGCAGCAAGATGGTAAAGAAACAAATACGAAAAGCAGATACATTAAACAAAGTATCAATGATTTAATTGAAATATTTTAGAATGTGTTGTATCGTAAAGAGAAACTTTTATTGCGTAATATTGTTTCTTTTTCTAAATATGTTTTGTTTCCTTGTGTTTTAGATTCCCATTACTGTTTTACAGTCAGTGGCGAGGCTCCTGAGGAATCCATTTAAACAGCAAGTGAAAACCCCCGAATCTCCATCGACTTATTAGATCTGAAAAAGAAGTAAAGGAGAACACTTTCATCCACTGAACACTTTCATCCACTTATCAGTAAAACAGTATTACCATTCAACGGACGGTTAAAAGCAGAATGAAGTTGACAGCCGAAGACATCCCAATTTTTTTATGTGATTTGAAAATAATAATTACATTTATTTAAACTGTGTGAATTAGTTAGGATGTTGTCATTAATACAGATTCTTTTTTGTCGAAGCCTTCTCTCTCTGCTATATTTGTTAATTTCTTTTTAAAGTTAAAAAACTTAGTTTGGACTCCTTGTCAGGGGACGCATTAAAATTGTAAATATCTGACAATAAAAATGTATTTAAATTCTATTGTTTTATTAATCCATTGTTTACGGGGACAATATGTATCTCGTTTATTATGTATGTATTACAAAAATAGGAGGTATCCACAAGTTATGACAACTGTCACAAAGTTAAAGCAATTAGGTCCAGTTTTACATTTGCAGCTCAACTTTGAGCTGAGGTTTAAACCCTTAGCAAAGATTATTGCAACAATTGTTGTGTAGGATTTAAGCTTCGGCTCAAAGTTAAATCGTCATTTTAAAACTGGGCCCTAAATATATTAGAGCTATATGACAGGATAATAATTTTTACAAAAATTAAATTACCAATTTGTTACAAAGTGACAAAGACACGTCACTAAGGTGAATATTCCGACACTTCTCTATAAGTTCAAGTTTTTACGAACAAGTACATATTAGAATGTAACATCCAACAAAAAGCAAAGTCTCGGGCCGTTTAAAAATAATGAAAACTAAATTAAAAAGATTTTAAAAAAGAAAAAACATCAAACAGCATAGGAGAAATCTAATATTCTAAATCCGTTTCTTTGGAGAAGGAGGGGGGAGAGACAATTTCATGAACGCTTACATTTTGAATTAAACTAATCAATTGGTTAGTCCGAAGAAGAGTCTTTCGAACCTTGAATTATTGAAAAGTATAAAATATGTATATACAGTGTGTCTACAGATTTACTGCAGTGATTTCTCCGATTCGGTCACATTTTGCTAAAGGTACATATTAAAAACCAACAAGTATTTAAAGTATAAATTTCATTAAGCACTTCGACAAACTCGGATAATATGATACTTCTGAATGTAATACGTCTTTTTTTTAATTCAAAGGTTTAATGCTAGCAAAACCTTTTATAAAGAATAAGTTTTCCTTTTTAATCGCAAAATAAAAAGTTTTTCCTGTATTGCAGAAAATCCGTGGACACAGTGCATAATATGCTCTCAAAAGTCTTCTATTGGAGGGCAACTCTTCAATAATTATGAAATTATTAATTTGGTTTCTTTCTTACATTCTTTACGTAAGTTCTTAATCTTAAGTAGGCTGCACATTCGTTGCATATTTAAATTTCTTAAACCAAAACCTAAACGTGCTTAAGCACACATGTATGTTATACTACTGCAGCCAAGACATTTGTGCAATAATAAGAGGGGCGCGCTTGTCAGAGAAAGTAAAATATATTCTGTCCTTTCTGTACTTTATTTTACATAAAGCCGTCTCCTTCTGATAACTAAAAGTTAGTAGAACGTGGTGTTATACGTTTTAGGACGTGCATTACAACATAGCGTAGCGTACGATACCAGTTTATGGCATTGCACAAAATGATTGGTTTCGACTGTGGTCGTCTTAATTCACGTGTGAAAGGATAACAGGCAACAAGTAAGTACGAATTAAAAAAAATCACTACACATCAAATTATTATAATTTTCTTTTAATAAACTATTAGGAGCTGCGTGATATGAAGTAAGTTGAAGTAGTACAGATTTGTAAGTAATCAACTAATAATAAACATTCTTTCTGCTTGTCACACATGCAAAATTTCGAATTCGAATTTACAAAAACCTATTTTATTTAACACATAAGCATAAATAGAACAGAAATGTCGAAGAGATTGCGCTGCTTATACAATTATGAAATCTCAAACAAAACCTTGACATTCAGCGGAGAAAGTTACATAAGAAAGGAATTTCAAATCGTCTAAAGTAAAGAAAGCTACGTCGTGTGAAAGAACTTTTAAATGAATTAGTTTGTACTGAATATTAATAACGATTAATTACTAAATTTTTCCACTTCGCGGTACAACAAAAAAAAAACTTCAAAATTCATTTTGTTTTTAGAATTGAAAAAATAAATATATAAATAAATCACTTAAATTAAATTCATTAGACGAATCGGTTTGCTAATGCATCATCACGTTTCTCATTTGTGTAATGAGTAGAAAGCAGACCGTATTACTCAAATTGATTTTGCCTTACCTACGCAAGCCGAATATTAATTAATTAATTAAGTTTCAGGAACAAGCATGCATACATTTAATGTCTTTGCATTTCTGGCGGCGTCCTCTCTTGCGCTGCCACATCCACAATCACAACATTCCAGCGATGGCTATTTAAATTATGGTATAATAGGAGCCAAAAATTTTAACATAGGAAACTCCAAGGTAGGAACAACAATAAATTCAAATCATTTTTTTTTTGATCTGTCAATAGGTTATTAAAAAAGAAACTATTTTTGAAAAAACATCAACGAATTTTTATTTATTTATTATTAAACAGGTACGGATTCGTATTTTCTTTTCGCCGTTAACAAACCATTATGTCTGTATGTATATTTAAATTTGTTTCGTCAGAATTGAAACACAAACTAAGAAATTTATGCTGACATAAAGATTTCACTATTTTTGTAAGCTGTGTGTTTTAACTTAATGGCGCTTAAGCAAGCTCGTTAGAGAGGCGCTTCTAGGTCAGGTCAATAATAAATTCAAATTCAAACACTCCAGAACGTGAGCCATCTTTTTCCTCATCGACCGATGAAACAAACAATGAAATGTCAACTTGGGAATTTAATTTTCAGACTACAAAAGCCTATCCTGATTTTCGCCCGTTCGGCCGAGAGGAAGCCGTGCTGGAGCAAGAATATTGGTTAAGTCGCAAGGATTCTATTTACAACCGTGCTCAGGGCATTGCCGCGAGGATTTTAACTCCGAAGCCGATTGTGGATACGATTCAGGAGCATGAAAAATACGGAAATGACGGAGAATCGCACAGGAAAGTGGCCACCGTTTTAATTAATGGCTTTGAGGCGCTTGGAAATGCGGTCAATACAGTCGTCGATGTAAGTACAAAGAAAAATAATAAATTAATTTTTGAAAATTCAAAATGTCTCGCTAGGTTTGATCCTTTATATTGAATTATTAAAGCAAATTAAAAGTTCTTTATAACGCGACCGGAAAACGTTCAGTACGATACCGCCACCTATCAGTGATTTAACTACATTCCGTGTTCAAGGACTCTTACAGATTTCTGTAAAATCATTAAAGATGGCAGCACCTATCTTTACTTTTCATATTTAACTTTTATTAAAATTTTAATTTTCACAATTTTCTTAATTTTCTATTTTATGTATGATTTAATGACACCTGCGCTATAATATTTAATTCTTTCCTGAAATGTTCGTGTGCCCAGGGCCGGCGGAAGGCGGTAAGCAAGACATGAGGGCGCCCATGAACCAAAATATGTTAATTAAAAACGATTAAACGGCTCGAACAACCTCAAGGGCAACTAAGTTAAGCAAAAATTTGTCAAAATTAAATTTTTTAGCATAAATTTTGGATATATTCAAATTAAAAGAAATCTGGCAACCGTGAAATTACTTACAATACTTTTTCTGCAAACGATTTCATACTTTAAAACAGAGGTTCCCATCGGGGTCGATATCGAATCCTCGAAGACAATGAAGACTTGAAAGAGGTCGATGAATCCATAGGGATTGGCTGAGGGTCGATGAGCTCCAGGGGTCTTTTACAGGGTCGGAGTTAGTGTCTAGTACAAGCCTGTTGGAAAGATAAGCGGAAGATCTACGAATAATTTTAAATAAGTTTGAATTTAACCGCTGTACAGTGTTAACTCGAATAAACAAAGAAAAAGATGATTAATTGGATATCAAAAGTAAAATAAAATACAGTCCAATCGAATAAAAACAAAAACAAAAGGCGATCGTCAAAAAATGTTTGAACAAAAGAAAAAAAACAGAAGAGAATCTTATAATGCGAATATAAAATGGAGTCAATGATCGGATCAGTTTATAATTTAAGAAAAATAAACGAAATAAGGACGAACGAAATCATAGATTCGGTGAAAATTTTAAAAAAAAGGAAACTGCATAAATTTACGTGAATTGGTTTCTTTTTTTTTCGAAAAAGGGCACCAGTTACTGTTTTGCATAAAGGCGCCGACTACCTTTCTTCCGGCCCTTCGTGTGCTGAAACACAGTTTTTATATTTTCAGTGATGATGTTACCAGTCAATCCTTGAATCCGCAAATATGATTATGCATTCACATTCGCATAAATTATAAATTCTCCAAGTGCAATTAGTATTTACGCATGCAGTTACTCACTTAAAAATAAACAAGCGAAGTTTTTCGGATTATTTTTGTTTTGAAAACACGTCGAACAGAAATAAAAACGTTTACATTAAAATAGGCATTTATAACTGTGATTATTTTTATACAAGTGTATTTTAAGTTACTTACTAAATTTAAAAACCTCGGTGTAATATTTAAAATCTGAACGTTCAACACTTGCCAATATCATTATTAATAAATGTCTCCAGCTTTCCTGATTTAAATGTTGTGTACGAATAAAAAAAATCATCAATAATTATTATGATCACGTACAGAATTAATTCTTTTAATAATTGCAATTTATTTATTTTTTTTATTTTATGTTTTCAGATTCCATATAAAGCGAAAGACAGGATAACAAAAACGGTAACTGCCGCTTTGAATGTGGTCGGCGGAAAAATATCAGGTATATATTAAACATTATTTTAAGGTAAGAATGTATTAAATTTAAGTACAAATACATGTAAGCCAGAACATGCAGTACTTTTTAGTATCCTAATTCAACGCAGTCATCGTCAGTAACATAAACGTATTCACAAAATAGTAAAGGTGTGATCCTATTTTCAATTGAAAAGATGTGATTATGAGTTTTCAAAAAAAATGTATGAAGAAAACTGAATTTTAATTGAGAGTTTAGTTTCATCTTCTGTTTCAATAGTTTACTTTATTTTGTAAAGAGCTTACTTAACGTCAAGGTTTTGAGATATTAAATGAAAATAAATGTATCATAAATATATTCAGAAAAATAATTTATGTAAAAATTATAATGCAATATAATCACAATATTTTAGAAAAAAAAAAAACTACCTCTGCGCGTTTTCAACAGCGCAACACGCGGAATGATTATAACAATTCTACAATAAACTCTTGGCTAACAGTAAGACAATAAATACATACAACAATTAACCCTAACAGATTCATTTTAGGCGATAGTTGCCTCAAATTGGTGGGCTGATGCAACTTGGAAAAAAACAATTCTAAACTAATTACTTATAACAGGATAAACGAACACCAGCTTCGTGGGTGGTCAAATTCTCAAGTTACGTTAAAGCTATCGTAGCAAAAAGATCGCCAACGACCTCATTATTTCCCCCGTGGACTTTTCTTTTTGATATCGAGGTCATTAGCTCATGTCGTACGACTTGTACGTGTGAGACGTTCTTTTGTGTTTCACCGTGCAGAACAGGAGCATCGAGGAAATTAATCCGAAAAGCTGAAAACACGTGCGCCATTAAGTTAGGAGCAATCTGGAAGAGCAAAAGGGGGTATTCACCTGGGTAAATGCGACGACTAATCCTACTATTCCGACAATGTGCAGTCTTTGTAAGAACCACATCTGCACTTGATCAGAACAGCCTCCGCTGTACCATAGATCTGGGTTATTCGTTCGGCCACAGTGATCGCCGGCTGCTCTTTCGAATTCGACTGCGGGGTAACAACACGAGTCGGGGACCCATTTTTGGTCGGGCCAGGCGTCTATCATAAACCAATCTTCGTAGTTTTTGACTCCGCAACATTTGAACTAAAATTAAAATTAATTGTAATTCGGAACAAAAACGCTAAATTAGTAAACAAAACAATACTGAGACAAAAAATTTGTCGAAATAGTATAATAATAAACATAGGAGTATTTATTTTATTAAATTAAAATTTAGAGCGACAACTTTACAAATAAGTATTTAGAGTGATAGAAGATTTCATCAAACACAGCAGAACAAAAGTTATTTAGAATTTTTTTCGCAACACGAAATGAGGATGAATCCCATGAAATATCTAATCAAATGTCGCAAGGCAGAGTTTCGAATTAGCAAAGTAGAAAGTTGGTAGATCGCGCAATACCCGTCAATTTTCAATTTATACCGTAAAATTGGAGATTTAATTGACACCGGCAACATTATTATAACTTTTGCATATACAAATGATCGCTATTTTTTGATAGAAATTAAATTTGCGCCTTTATTGCTTTTTGTAAATTATCGTTAGGCTCAATGCCTACACATTTAGTTTTGCAAACATTGAAAAATTCGGAATCGGATCGATTCGCATTATAGATATTCTTAGACATACTTTCAACTTCAGGTTTGGGCAATTAGTCTTTATTTCTAAATTAGTTGCTAAGTGGATGTTAATCATTTTTGTTTTCTTATATATTATTTTCCTGTAATAGTTTGAGATAACATAACATAATACAAGACCATAAAACTTTAGATGTCTGCGGTTCAATCCCACACAAACAAAAAACTCAGTGATGTGCAAAGACGTGCAAATCCAACATTCAAACAAAGATCAAGAACGGCCTTGAGCAATATAAATAAAACGAAGTTAATTAAATTTTGCACTAATCACAGCAGCTACTATTTGAGGAGAGAGATTTGCGCACAATGTGCTATCAACGTTATTAAATTGCTGCCGGCTTTATAATCTTATTACATTTAATCAAAGCAGATAATTATTGTTTTATGTAATTTTAAAACCGTACATGTTGTTGAAAATATTTAATTTTCAGCCTCTATTAAAAGTATAACGTCTGTGTAATAATAAATATATAACAGTTATTATTTAAAAAGTTTACGCTTTGACTTTATTGTAGGCTATGTTTCTTTTTTCGTTAAGTTACGTGCATATGTGATTTGATAGAAGTCGAAGTCTGACATTATCAAAAATAATTTATGAAGCTTCATATGTTAATGATTTAGAATGCTTATCGTGGTCGGTAATGGTAAGGTTGAAGAAAATTAAATCATTTATAACATTTACTAGCTTCAATAATCATGAAACTCTAACCCTATTTTCTAATCCACATTTTTTACTGATACCAAAATGCCACCCATTCTGAAAGTCCTAACAGACTTTGTAACTTCTGATCGAATGTGTCAGTTTGTAGCATATTTGCGTTTCCTTTTTGCATTCTGCCGGACACGTGTGAATTTGAGGAAAGCAAAAAAAAAAGGAAATATTTACCTCTGATTGCAAATGATCCCAAATGGCAACGAGACTATTCGGCCCTCGCGCTGTTACATTGTAATGTCGAGTGATACCATCCTGCAGTTCCTCCCTGAGGGTGTGGCCCAGTCTTTCGCGGAAAACGAACGCGAGAGATCCGACCAGGAACTCCGCTATGAACATGCACACCACCAAAGTGAAATACTGCAAAGTGACGTTTACTGGGTGTTTCAAATCGCGCTTCGCCCGACAATACACTCACCGTCACTAGCATGCAGCGATTTTGGAACCACGAACCGCAGCACCCGAAGAAGGCCAAGATGAACATGATGGTGCCCACGACTATGGCTAAAGAGTCGGCGCTTAGCAGGGCGTATTGGGGTAAGAGATTCGCATAGCCTTCGTAAGCTACTCTTAGCCAGATTCCTACTCCGAGGACACCACATCCTGAAACCTGGAAAGAATTGAGGAATTTGATTTTGCATTGCAGAAGAATTACTGGATAGGTACATTAACTTTTCTCTTCCATTCATAGGTTAACGATTACTAAACGTTGAAGTATTTTCAATTATTTAAATAACAGTTGCTGTTTACGTTATTAAGTTATCATTTTTATCATGCCATTCCTTTCTACCTTAAACCAGAAAGGAAAGTGATTCATCAAAAAAGGTTTTCGATTTGTACTCATCTGGTCATTAATTTGATTAATTGCAGCAAGATCAAACAGAAAACGTCTCGGTATGGTAATTTCACGCTTGATGCTAGAACACAAAGATCGCTTGCGTTTTATCGCTTAGAAGAAGTCTTCGGCCGCGTCGCAATCAACTAGGTCACTTTTTATTCGCAACGCGAATCCAGCGACGCCCGGGACGATCTCATTCTCAACCTCACATGCCTCATTTTACGTTAATTACACGTGTGTGTGGTTGTGAGAAGATTCGTATGCAACTCGAATCGCGCATTCTTCACCAACGAGACATTCAGATCACGAACGACGATCGAATGGACGAAACAAAGGAGTACCGTTAAGTATACCTATGTACTCCATTCTTGCCTTGTATTGAAAAAGATTTAACAATTACACGGGGCTTTTACAGTGGTAATCTTGACCTGCCTGCCAGCGCTAATGAAGAGGCTGATTTAAATTTAAAGGAAGAGCTGCGGTCTTAAAACACCGCCATGAGGAATTCCAATTATGTATTATCTCTAGCTGAAATGACGAAATGAACTGAAATTACGCACGCTGTAATTGCAACAAGGTACTGGCGTGCGTGCCAGAGATAATTATTTAACAACGGACGGTTATTCTAACAGCATCCGCTAGTGATAAAAAAAAATAATTCGCGTTTAAAACGGAGAAATTTAGGTGATGTGATGACGACGGCGATTATGATCTGTATGTACAATAATTACTGCAGTCTTACACCGCTTGTTTTATGGGATTTAATACGTTTTTATTAATCGATTTTATTCTGACCTAAATAAGTCGGGCAATAAATGACCTTTGATAACGGACAGGCTATACGTAACACTTGTTTGGGTAATCGCGAATTAATTCCATGTCACGGAATCTAAAGTAGCCGTCAATCACCGATTAAACAGCGAATTTACGATCGTATTTTACAACATTCTCCGAAATATCAAGTCTGACCTTTCTCTCATTATTTCGGAATACATGTATGTGTGGAAATCGTATGCGAAATTAAATTTGATTTATCGGTTGCGACGGCCGCAGTAAAACGACGCCGTTATCGTTGTTTGCTCCATTCGAACCATGCTTACCCAAAATAATACGTTCAGCCAGCAGAAGAGGTGACGGACGCAAGTGTATCCGCTCTTCGACATTGTTGTTGTTTAAGTAACCTCACGTTACTTGACCTGCGAATAAAACAAAATCTTTAGCCTAATATCAGTCAAATATCGTAATCATAACGATCCAGAAATGTGTCGTTTGATGTACAAAACCAAATCACATGTTGTTCCACAATAAAATAACATCTAAATAGCATTTACATGTCACAACAAAATCAAAAGTTAAAATTTATTGCACAGTGACCGCTGAAAAGTTTGCGCACCGTATGGGAAAAATTTTCTGATTGATTTTTTTTTAGAAAAGATCTTGCGCCAATAGTTTGTACACGTTCGATAACCAAATACAGGGTATTGAAAAATTCGTTTGCCAAATTTTTAGGGCAAGTAAAAGACGCCAAAATAAGACTTCTTATATAACATAGGGTCGGAAATTTATAATTACTTGCAATTTTCTTTGGTAAAATAAACCCGCAGTATCTTGAACGTTTAGTTCAAAAGATCATCAACATAATAATAGAAAAATAAAATAAATGCACCAGCGTAAATCAATGTCATGACTACGTACGCACAAATTTATCAGTCACTTCACTTATCTGGGATGTTATTCTTTTAAGTTTTCCTTCATTATTAGCAATAGCAACTGACGTATTGGCAAAATGTATAAACGGCAGCGATTAAAGCCACGTTGTAACATTTTTACAAGCAATAAAGCAGTACACTCCATAAATTCGTTAATCTGAGGGATTGAAATATACGACTGACTCAATAAAAAAAAAAAAAAACACATAAAACCCCAACTTTATAACTTTGCGTTGGTTGCGTCGGTTCACGTAAAAAATCCAATTAACTGGAAGTCCGCGCTGTAAAAATAACTGGGTTTATTTAAGCCAGTTACCTATTGATAATTATTTCCGGCTTAGAAATCCATGCAAAATAGTAAAGATTACTACTGATTTTTAATTAATCTTGCTAAAAAAGAGGATTTCATTTAGATGTGCTACAATTAAACCGAACGAGTTTCATAATTTATACTGAATAGAAAACTAGTGCCATGTTCACAGCACGTTATAATTCTTAGGATTTATGTTCGGTATAAAATGCAGCAGCTAACTGTTATATTTCCACAAACCTACTTTTACAATGCCTCCTTCATATCCGCGTAATATCAAAACGTCTACCTCTTCTGTACACAAGTACCTAGAATTATTCGAGTAAGTGTTTTTTTTAAAAAGTAGTACTATTCTTATTTGCATATTGCCGAAGTTATTTGAACAGCACACTTTCTGTGTTTACCCCGCAACGCTTCGCGGTTTGATTTTCGTGACGCCAGGTATACATATTTACGTATAGGTATGCAATCGCAGGAACGGAAAATAAATAACATCCAGGTGTGACACACCGTCGTCAAACCGCGAAACACATCACCGCTGACTTTAAAAATTACATATTTGCCAATTTGTGTGAGTAAGGATACTGGAATGTCGCTGGAACAAACACTCTACCTGAATGCATGCGAGATTTCCCTCCCGCCGTAAATAAGTTAAAAATTGGGTTTGATTAAGGAGCTGGTTAATTAATCAAACTGACAGAATCTTATTTGAGAATAGTTGAAAACGTCCGGCTAATTTACCTTGAAAACGCGTTAATTTTATCTACACTCAAAGTCCTTGCAGATAGGTAGGTACGCGAGGAAGTCAGTAAAAAATCGCGTTTAAAATTTTAGTCTGCTATGGGTACGTGTAGCGTATGTCCAGTGGAAAAAAAAAACTCGCAGCAATCCATGGAAAAATTAACGTGTGTCTTAACTTGATTGTCAACTGTCACAAAGACATTTGTTCAACTTAGGATCCCTAGATTTGATCAACGTTTATTTTACTCGATAGGGTTCGGAAACAATCTGTCATTTTTGTTAGTAATTTCAGATTTTATTTGGTTAACCTAATTTAATATTATTGTTTTCTTAGTAATGTCTCCCTATGTTACTAAATTAAAAAGAATAAAACATATGGTATTTCGTAAAATAAACGATCCAGAGCTCAAAAACTGTTGAATTTGACAGATTGTTTCCGAATCCTATCAAGTAACATAAAAGTCAATCAAATCTAGGGACCCTAGTTGAACGTAACCCAAGTGTCAAAATCTAAGATGTCAAATTCTTCATCTTTTCAAGTTTTCACGTTATATTTTCTATTCGGCAATATGTGCCATACGTCAAAAATTCAAACTAGAAAACACCAACACGTACCATAAAGATTTGTGACCTAGGGTTGCCAAATTTTTCTTGAAAAATATGCCAATCATATTACAAAAATTAGCCCAATTACGCCAAAATTCGAAACGTAAAAAAATATACATGTTCGTAAGTTGCCGGGTTGTGGAAAAACTACCAAAAGTCAAGATGTGAGCCTGGGCTTATTGCTCTGTGTGTTGCATGCCATTCTCTGGAAAACATGTTGACGAACATGTTGCCCGACATGTGCCTTAGTGAGTGGCCGGCTTTTACTTAATTGTCACAAATATGTGTCCAGAAATATACTGAAGCTGGTTCCACAAAACTTAAAATCACACAGAATATCCTTAGGAGTCGTATACTTTTATTTGCACACGACAGTGTAAGTATACAGGAATTTGTTTTGGATTTATTTTTCCGGAACATAACCGAACAGTAAGACACATAAACTCGTTTTAATTATCTTTTTTTAGCGCTGCGCGTTTAACTTTAAGCCTACTTTTCATTTGAAAAACTCAAACGGAGAAAGTTGGAAAAAAATGGTACTCACAATTGTGTCGCCAAACAAATTTTATAAAACCGGATATTTCAAACAAAGCGCTTATCATTTTTTTTTTGGTTCCGATGAAATATTAAATCAACTATAACTTCGTTTAAACCACGAAATTGCCGATTCTATTAAAATATTTGCAATATTAGAAATGTTTCACAACCGTCTGTTACAAAAACCGAAAGTTTTAATCCGAAGATTATTATTACAGTCTACAGAGATTAATAGGAAAGTATGAAGCAGTATTATTTATTGCTTCCAGAAATATATATAAAAGTAGCAGAATTTGGTCTGGCAACCAAAAATTGATAATTATAACATCCAACTGATTATTATTAAATATTAAAATATGTATTAAAAAAACAAAACATCGAAATTATAAAACGAACTTTCACTCTCTCCGTCGACGATACGAAAGGAACTGTGATGATGAATTTAAAAACAAATTTTTGCCCGATTAAATAGAAAAGCTGACACCAACTTTAATAAAATAACCTGAACACTCATACATCATTTCGCCGTGTAATTAACATTTTCTAAATAAGCGATTCGCAAAAACGGTGAAAGTGCAGTTTAAAGAAAGTATACCTACACGTATAACTTTGTAGCAAAAATACTTAAACTATTGTTCTCGGAATCGGTGCATTATTAACTATTATTATTTTAACACGTCGCAGCAAATTTATTTAATTAAAAGGCTCGCATTGATTTAATAGCGTGCAGTGAGCGCCTAATTAGGGAATACAATTGAATTGTAGTGGGTATTTAACCGTTTAAAAGTCTCGGCTTAGGAATGAACAATAAAATTCTTTTGAAATGAAAGCAGAGTTTCTGTGAAAATCTTCGCTCGATTAATTAGTTTTTAATGTTGATTGTATTGCAGCTAATTCACATCGTTTTCTCTAATTGGAAGAATTGCTTAGCCAAAGCGATCGGTAAGAACGCTAGAAAATTACTGATAATGCTTGTTTATCAAAAAACTAACTGTTTCATCGTAGAAGCGATGGAATAATAAATAATTCAGTTTAAATTAAAAAAGAAAAGATAAATGTAATACTGTAATCCAGGGATGGGCACCAGCGGGGAAGTGTACCCCGACTATCATAAACGTTACACGAGTGTGACCGTTGTATTTATTAAATATTCATTTTCCTCATGCTTCGCTGTGAATGAATTTTCGTTTCCCCGATAATAAAACAATCGACGAACGCGTTCTTGAGTTATAATCAAAATTTAAAGCGCCGCATTTTTTATTTGCTCAATTACCTGAACGTCTCTCCCTCCCCTCGCGATCACGCTTGTCATTTCCGAATTGAATTTAAGCACGAAATTTACTGAGCTTTTCCTCAGCTTTCCAACGCCTTTTACCAAAAACAATCGACGAACACGTTCTTGAGTTATAATCAAAATTCGAAAACGACGCATTTTATTTGCTCAATCAAATGAACGTCTCTCCCTGCAATCGCGATCGCGCTTGTAATTTTTTAATTCAATTTAAATGGGGGATTTACAGAGCTTTTTCTCAGCTTTCCAACGCTTTTCATAAAAAAAAATCGACGAATATACAACAACTGCAAAAGGGAAAGAGGGTGCATCTTCCAAACAAATTTGATTTTGGACAAGGAACCGGAACGTGCAACTTCATAGGACAGGGTGGGCACTGCCCACCTTGCCCGCCCCAACGAGCCGCCACTGATAGAAATGTGTACGTGCCTGTCGTCAACTAATAACCGAGTTTCAAATTCAAACAGAACTATTAAAGCTGTTAAATGGTTACGTCTTATGAACAATTGTGCTCTGTTTACCCTAGTTAGGTAATGCGTAAATACTTTAAAGTGGTTATAAAAGGCACATACCTAAACAATCATGTCGCTAAATAACGTGTCGGCGTTTTAAGTTGATAAGGAACGCAAAGACAAAACAGTGCATGAATAATAAAAAGAACGCAAAAAAGATAACGTTTTGCGCGTACGTAAATAACCCCCCGCACATCAACAATTATTAATTAATTGATCATGCATTCAAGCCCAATAAATAAGTACAAGTTGATAATAGCAACGAGATACAAGCTACCGGAATTTTATTTCAAATAGAAGATAACAGATGAATGTGTAATATTTCTGTTACTAATCGGGATGTGTGTTCCGCCCAGTTTTCTAGTGTATTTCCGGTTTCCGTTATCTGTTTAATCACTTACTTACAACTAAGTAAATAATAATAACAAATAGAACGGTTCACTTTATTCATCAGTGCCCTGTTTGGGCCGTTCATTACAAGTAAAGCAAAGATTAACTAAAAAATAACAGCTCGGACATTATCACTCATCAACACGGGATAAAAATGACAGGCAATGATAAATAAAGAGAACTTAAGACTTTAAAATATTATTAAAATGAAAGGTAATTTTTTATACAAGTTTAAAAAAATGCGATTACGAATTTGAATTTCTACATTCATTTGTAAAAGATAATCGTAACTGATAGGATACTATTAGGTCTAGTTTTACAATTGCAGCTCAACTTTGAGCTGAGGTTTAAACCCTTAGCAACGATTATTTCGTTAATTGTTGTACAGAATTTAAACTTCGGCTCAAAGTTAAACCGTCATTGTAAAACTGGGCCTTAAACGCTTTAATTTTTCATTCCGTCGAGCTTTTCTTGGACACTCTGTATTATTCAAAAGTGATTTATTGAATTGTAGCAGCTTGAGCACAATTTTAATCAAATACCAAGAATTGTTATCACGTATTTGCTCTAAGTGCAGTTATTCATATTTAAGTATTCCGAGAGCGTCTGTTTGTAACTTTGTAAGCGGGTTTATTTTCGAAGCAATCCAAAACCGAGCGAATTATTCCCCTGTGTAATTTTGATCGAGCGTTCAGGATGATTGTTAATTTGAGCTCGTTTATTGCAAGTGGGAAACGGAAGGAATCTGTTAGTATATCGTGGGCCAGAACGTCGACGAAGGTAATTTTTATAGGGCGATGCGAGTCGAGTAGAATTAAATCGGCGAGGAGTACTTAATGTAATACATACCATACATAGGTAGTCCGCGGATTAGCTTTTCATAGGAAAAACTTCTTTATTTTAGAGTTTTGGAGGAAAAGGCATGCTTTATAAAAGTTTCTGCTTGTCCTAAAACTCCCAAAACTGTTATTGGAAATAATGAATAATAATGATTAATGATCGTATTGCTCAAGTATTAATGCGTTTTAAGGCGGGCGGTTCTTTACCTCCGATACACTTGCAAATGTGGCCGGAGGTTTTTAAACTTTGTCGTTATTTGGTTTGCAAATTCACCAAAACCAGTGCAAACGAGCAAAATATACGCCTTTAACTTTTAACTTAAGCACCGACTTTCAGTTAATTTGTTGGCAAATAAGCGTTTAATGAATTTTTGCGTCGTTGTAATTTGTTGTAGTGGTGGCTTTCACTGGAATTGCAAATGCTTTTTCAAATTCTACGTGTGTGACGAGACAAGAATTAAATTTCGTAATTTTAATTAAATGCCCCATGATAAATGATGAAAAATACAAGAAATGAAATACGCGAAATCAATGCAAAGAGAAATGTTTTATTGTTTTTTTTTTTTTTTTTGCTTAGTCCTAACATAGTTTTTTCCTCGTTTCCCAACTCCGTTAGAATTGTTTTAAATCTTTTTTTTAACTAATATTTTCAATTTTAGTTTACCTAACACAAAAAGAACAATATTAATAATAATCACTAATTAAAATTAAATAAAATAATGAATAAATTTTAAATTAATAAAATGTCTGGAACATATTTTTTTAATTATTTTTCATTTTAATTATTTTTCATTTTCTTAGATTAATACAGGTATATTATTTTGGTTATATTTTTATTTATTATATGGCAGAAAGAAAAAGCTAATAAGAGATAATATACAGGATGTTTTCTAAATACAGTCCGTAACTTCAGGGTGTAATCTTTTATATAAACATGTGTCCGGAAACGCTTATATTTACGAGATACAGGGTGTAAAAGTAAAATTTTAAAGAGTTTTTTTTTTAATAGTTTTTATTATTTTTTAATTTTCCTAACAATTTACAAGAAAACAATATTCAATTTCTACACGAATCGTCTCATCATAGCAAAAATCTGATAAAACGCACAAATCCAAACGTTTCAACACACGTCCAAAAATATCATTACTACCTCGAATTATTCGATTTCTTAAGTCGTTTTCATCTAATACAGGTGTTTTATACACAAGACATTTGCTCTGATTCGGTCATTTTTCTAATTATTATAATAATCGGTTAGTATTAGGTAGAAAATGCAAAAGACATTTTTTATTGTGTATTGTTAGGAACATTAAAAAATAATAAAAACAATAAAAAAAAAACTTTTACACTCTGTATCTCGGAATATAAGCGTTTTCGGACACATATTCATATAAAAGATTTTTATAAAATACTGCAAGGAATTACACCCTGAAATTACGGACAGTATTTAGGAAACACCCTATATACGATTAGCTAATCAAACTGTTTGCAGGCTTTACTTGGAATTAAACATTAAACCATCGATGAAAAAAATTAATAATTGCGCAAAATTCGTTGCACGTCCGTCCGTTCGAAAAGAGGCGGTCGCTATTCTAATCTTTGTTTTATTGGTAAAATTTATTGATGTACACATTTACATACGTTACTACCGTTATCTGAAACTGTTATCGCATTTTCTGGTTCATTTCAACAGCATGTGATAGTCGAAAAAAACCTACTATAATGCATGCCAGAAACCCAGCGAAGTCCATTTAAGCTCTCGGGATTCCACAGAAAAAGTAACGCAACGACATCGGAGCAACAGAGTGAAAGATAAAAGAAAACACATTAACAGCAATCGAAAAATAATTAAAACTAGGAAAATTAAAACGCTATGGGGCAGCGTGGTTTTAAGCAATGAACTTGACTTTTACACGTAAAATGTCGACGTTAACGTTTGAGCGCTCAATTAATCGCATCTCTCGAAATGTCAACGAGCGACTAAATTATAAATTTAAACGAGCAAAAAAATAAGATTTTCTCTTTTTATTAATTTAATTTTGATGCGCCAGAAAAGTAATCGGGGCGAAAAAAATCGGATATTAAAGAAAGAAATTTCGACAAAGTTTTGGGGGTCATACCTGTTGAAATAATTGAAACGTTGACGAACATCTGTTCAGTATAGTGGAAATAAATGAACTGCTAAAGTACGTAATCGGCCGCGAAATTCACATGATCACTGTCCGATTCAAAATACGTGCTTTAAGGTAACGTTAGCCCAAAATAGCGACTCTCTCATCCGCATACGCTATAAGCTATACGAAGGACGAATTTGCACTACTTGTTTGAATAGTAAACTAACCGCGTTTAAACGTCCCACCTAAACGCGCTCGTGAATGCTCGTCGGCGTGCTTTGCGGACCTGAACGTGGATGAGGCGTTTCGGTAACAGATGACACTAATTCACAAAGAGGGCTCTGTTTTACGAAACCAATTATTAATGTCTGTGATTTGACTATCTCAAATAAATTATTTTCCTAATATTTATTTGATCAAGTTTTAATCACAGATTTAAAAAATCTTTTGGCAACAGAGCCGGATTCATCCAAGCGCCGTCAACGTCAAAAGTTAAGGCGGTCACAAATTCGCGATCTAAACGCAACATTAGGCGTTTAGATTTTAGATCCAAAGACGGAGTGTCGCATAGGCTCATGAGGCGGCGCGACTGGGGCCTTTTAAATCAAGGGGGTCTCAAATCTCACTAATCTCAATTCATTTAAAATTGTTATTTAGTTTTACGCGAATATTCCTGCATTATAAAATATCTGTGCGAAGCAACTGAATCTGAAATAAATCTGAAGTAAATAGAAAATATCATTAATGCTTAAACATTTTCATTTTTCAACATTTCAACATTTTAGTTAAATCTAGTGTTATAAAGCCGCAAAGTTGCAAGTGAAATATTTCATTTCATTGAAATATTTCGCAGCATTCGGGAATTACATGAAACTTATTTTAAATTTGCCTCGCAGAAAGTGAATTGAAGTCGGATGGTAAAATAAAAGAAACACGAGAACGGTCGCAACGAATACGTGCTGTCCTAACACAGAAGCTGAATTAAAAAAATCGGAAAATATCCAAAAAAATCGATTTTTTTATTTTTTCCTAGTGCGTAAAATGATTTATCAGTAGCGATCGGAATCATATATTTTCACGTCATCCTCGGGCGGTGCTTGTTATACTGCGGCAGCACTGCAGCAATGTTGCCAACGTATCATTATTTCTGTAATTGCTTGGGGGTTGCTTTCTTTTGTTTAGATTGAATATTTTGGATGTTGGGATTATTCAAACAAAAATAACTGTTCAGTACATTCGTTGTGTAATTAGAGCGACATTGTCCCTGAATTAAAAATATTCACCGCTCAAGAAAATTTAGCCCAAACTGTCAGTTATGTAAAGGAAAAAAAAGTAAGAGACCGAAAATCAGTGTAATGTTAGCATCGGTGGTGTGAACTTGTGAAGTGCGCCGGTTGAGCAGTTAAAATCCAGGTTAGTGCGGAGTTTATTATTTATACATTGTTTAACGATTTCACAACGTTAATATCGCTGAATAAAGAGTTGGTAACCATTTATCAATCAGATGGTTAAAAAGTCAGTGCAGTCGTTGACTTACCCGTTAGTTTGCTGGACCATGTTATGAGGGTGGGTCGTTGCGTGGCATCAGGCGTGGCATTCCTGAAACCTACTGGGTGCGTTTCCCCCAGTACACTGTGAGGAGGGAACCTCGTCCGTATTCCCTTGGTTTCCATTGCACTACCTACAGCGGGCTAAAGGTTATCCTAGCCGGGGAATGCTTATGCTAGCTATTTTCTAAGTCGGCCTTGCAAAAATTGGAGCTTTGTGTGTTTTCCCGGGCTCCCATGAAATTTGTTATCGCCGGCATTGTGATGCCGGGGACGAAATTTACTATTTTAGTCACGATTACCATCGTGGAGGCCTGACTTTAATTACTGCTGTAAGTTGATTGATTTACAGTGATTAATAAAATGGCGCTTTTTTGACTAAAACGAAGATCAACTTTAGGGGAGTACACTTATACAAAGGGCAGTGTTCATTAGCGATTTTTGATGCAGTTATGCGAGTGTACGTAATAAGCGGGTCTCTAGAAAATAATTTGAAATTTGCTGCTTCAAATCGGAATGTTTGGCGAAATCCTCTTTCTAGTAACATTGACTGCGAACCATCTACGATTCGGCAACAATGCAAATCTTTAAAACATTTTAAATTCGTTGAATTTCGTTAAATAAGTTGACAAAGCATCCCAAGCTTGATTACTTCTGAACTTGCACATCTTGAGATGTACCTCAGCCACGGCATACGAATCTTGATGTGTTCCTCAGCCATAGCATAACCGCAGTGATAAAGGCGCTATCTGTTACTATTTTCAGAGAAGTGAATGTAATTTATTTTTAAATTTTCAACGTCTTCAGTGGCCAAAATTATTAGCAAACCTTTAAAAATTACAAAAAAATTAAAAAATAAATATATTAGATTTTTTTCAACAAAAAGCCTTACCAGGGGCCAAGCCAACGAACTCAGCAGACCGTACGGTTGCTCGCATTAAAAGCGGTAAAAATATTTTTTTATCGTGAAATTTTCTTCCTGATTTAATTTTAAGAGACGCCCAAAAAAATTAACTAATTTATTTATTATTCTGTAATTTTCATTTGTATTAGCAGAGAAAACTATTGCATTACCTTTAAAATGTTAAACAATTGATTTCATTAACATACCTGTTAACCTCGAAAGAATTTTAATTCTAAGATCTGACAGATCTCTATAGTACTTGTATTATTACTATTTATTACACAATATCCATCCACTGAAAATTATTGCTTAATCCTCTTACTAAATGTATATGTATAATCAAAATTAATTCATCCTTATTTTTACAGAATTTTTTGAGTATATGAGCATACATTTAAGTTAGAGAGACAAAACTAAAACTTGTAAAACCCAGAAAACAGAAGAAAAATTACAATAACAGAATGCGTGTTTATAATCTGTGTTTTTTCTTGATCTCTTTTAAATTTTTACTGTTATTGTCGAGTTCTATTTTTCTTCAGCAACACAAAGTTTGAGTTTAGCAAAACATTTAAAATAACACTAAACGAACAAGTCCACCGCTAAAATTTATTCAGTCTTCTTGGCGTGAAGTTTCTCGCTTGAGATTTTTATAGAGTTCATCCACTGAACCAGTTCTTCAGGAGGAACGGGCTTAACAGCAGAAGTGTCTTTCAATAATTTAGCCACGGCATCCTCAACGGGAACTGCGACTGTTTTCTGTTGGCTCATCACTATCGCCCTGATGAAGCCGTCTTTCAGAGATATGAAACGTTGCTCGATGTAGAAGGCATTTTCGTCCCAGTAAAGCAACTGTAATAAATAAACAGGCGTAAGTTGGACATAAAGCGAAAACGTGCTTGGTAAAAGAAAAACCTTTGTAGTAATTCTGTAGGGTGTAAACAGGGGTACTACTCTTCTGTATCTGATCGTGCAGGCTGTTTGCAGGATGTGTCCCTTTGCTTTACGGACGACCTCTTCCAGGCCCGTTCTGACATAAAATTGAACGCGTGCGAAATCCATTTCTCGAACGAATCTGGCATTATTCATATGTCGCATGACAAAGTCTAAATCATTTGTAGTACAAATACCTAAAATATAAGAGAAAAGACGTTTACGAATAGTTTATAAAAATTAAGCAAGTTTGAGTATTGGAGTTTTACAGCGACAGTTAGGAATCACCCTGTACAATCGTTTTAAATTTTAATATTTCGTTTGGTTTCTTACTTCCACCAGGTACTAAAAATGTCCCTTTCATTTTCCCTTAATTTTCTACACTACAAATTTTAATTTAATTTTAAAACATTAGTTAAAATATTTTTTTGTTGTTTTATAGAAAGTAGCATTTAACGAGCAAAACTTTCTAAAATTTATGACTTATGTATCTTTATCTCGATTGTTCCTTCAAGTGCATTTTTAATTTAAAATTAGTAGTTATTTAACGACCAAAACTTTCGCAAATCCCACAATTTCTTTTTAATATTGTTCAAAAATAATCGCACAAGTTTGTTTATTTCAATTTCAATGCTAAATATCCTTCGCGTACTATCATTGTCAATTCTTTTATTTGTTCAGTTAAAGTCAGTCAGTTGTTAAGTCATGCTTATCCTTAACATTGTATTCATAAAATTAATGTTAGTGTTTTTAATGTCTTCCCATTACATGAATAAATAGGATTTTAAACGTTCAAGGTCACGTCGCTTTCGTTGTTAATTACGATTACGCCAAGGTGTTCGCTGCTATAAATAAATACAAATTTAAAATTTCCTTACCGTACATAGTGGTTTTTTCGAACAAGCCTATTCGTTTCTGAAAGAACATGCTCCAAAGAGCGGTCGTTCCGATTCTCACGAAATAGTGCACATCGAAGAAAATAAATAATAAAGCTACAAGTGCAATGGCAATTGTAACGTAGAAGTTCGTGAATTCCAAATCGATTTCTAACTTAAACATATTTGATGATATTATTGAGCACTGAATGCAAACGGAAAAGCCACCGCTATTTAAAAGCTTGGTGCAATGATAACAAAGAGGGGGGGATTCCGGTGGTCGTGACCCCGCGTAAGGTGAAATACTTATTAAAGAAGTGGCTAGCAAGAACGGTACCTGTTCTCTGAACCATTTGGAGAATAAAAGCTTTCTAAAGTCTTCACCTACTTATCTAGATTCTTGTTAACGTCCGCGAAAGTGCGGCTCAAGAACATATTTGATATTTCTATTTACCGTGGAATGCAAACATTAGAAAATTCGGAAAATTTTTGTCTGGAATTTCATTCATGTTTATGGATCGCTTTCAAATTGAAAAAAAAAAACGTTTGTTTTCTTATAGTTGAAACGACTTAAAGTTTTCTTTAGCCGTACTATTACAAAAAAGCGTTAAATGATTTGAATTAATAAATTCAGCGTTTTAATTTAATGAAGCTCGGAAGATTTTGATTTTTTTATTTCCATTATTGAGTTTTAGAAAAAGATTTTCAAACTTTTTCCCTTCGTTGAAAGTTTTGCACTACAATTTAAATTAAATTGAATTGTGTTAAAATTTGAGCAGGCGATTTCAAATAAAATTTAAATCAAACTGTACTTATATTACTTCTGGATCACATAATACATAGTACATACGTATTGTTATGAAGTTAATGAATTTACAACCGGAACTGCAGAGACGTTTAATGTGTTGCCTATAGAGGTTAACATTAGGAACGGTTACGGACTAAATAGAGCTTCTCGTGCCACAAACCTATACTGATCTCCTCTAGGGGCGTTTATTGTCATTTTCCTTCTTATTTTCTTAGTTGTACAAAAATAATATGAACTTAATTAATAATGAATTAATAATAAGTTAATTCAGTTGAAAACATTTGAATGTCATGAGGAAAACGAAACCAAAAAAGCGGGTCTTCAGCCATTGTTTAGGTACTAGACAAAGTGCAAACTTTGAAAACTGCGGCGTTTTGTAGCTTTAATACAATAGTGAACCTTTCATTTGCTATTTTGATCACGAATAAAGGTAGTAATGAAAATACCGTGAAATTGTTTGATTAACAATACACTGTATCTCGTAACTTCGCACTATCTAATTAATACATCAACTAAACAATGGCGGAAATGCCAGCCTTCGCATCTATGTAGTAATCTGTACTAAAAATGTGCTAATGTAAACCATCAGTTTAAAGAACTCCCAGATAGTATAAAGACGTCACTTTTAAGTATAGTCATCACCTTAATTACGTTTAAAAAAGTCGTGAAAATAACGTTTGCCTGACGTGTATAATTAGCAGATAAAGTGACGTCATTTAAAGGCGTTTCATAAACACCTGAGGGACGTCTTAATTAATACAACTTTTTCACAAAAGTTATTCTTTATAATAACTTACTAGATCGTCGAGACTTAGTTTTGGCATTTACGAAAAATTGATCGGGTAATGCGATCCGATGTTTAGTTAGTGTTGTTAAACTACCGGTAATTTATTTTTAATTTTACCTTACCGGTAATGTTACCGTAACATTACCAATTACAGCTTAAGTGGCGACATCTCGCTCCGGTGTTACCAATTACACTTTTAACTAAAAATATGATATTTACTCAATGTTCTGATTAATTTGATATCGGGCGCACATTACATTTTTGGCTTTTGTTAAACAATAAGGTTTCAACATTTAATATTATGTATTTTCATTAAATAATTTCGTGTCTAAAGGAAAATCATTTTAGGTTATGAAGTGTTTATTTTCTTTTATTAGTAATTTATGTATTCCTAAATAATTAAAAAATATTTCTTGACTATTTGTTTCATTGGTTTACTTGTATTTTCCAAGTGTGCAACTTGAAATTACATTATGTTGACAAGAAAGGTAACAAACGGTAACAGATGAATGTTAATGAATTAAACTTAGCAAATTAGCAAAGATTAAATTAGCAAAGAACATCATATTAACAGATAAAACAGCGACATCTTACGATCGCTTTTTGACCTGACATTGCAGTAGGATAGACAAATTGAAGCGGATTTGCTCCTAATAAGTTCCCCATGCAAGGCGGCCATGCTTGCTGTCAAAGCATAATGAAAGTTTTAAAAAATTTTGTTGCAAATCGTTTTTGATTGCAGTGAAAACCTCGAGCAGCTTCTGTACAGATGTTTCAGCCCTGCTTGCAACAAATTTTTTTAATAAAACATCATATTAACGTTGTGAAGGTACGTATTACAACGGTATGTATTAATCGGTACAACATCACTTTTAAATGACTTCAAAAGAACGGCACTCATCATGAATTTGATACCTGGAAACAATTTCTTTTTTATTCTTTGATTTCTTTTAAATTTTTATTGTTATTGCCGGGCGCTGTTTTTCTTCAATAACGCATTTTTTGAGTTTCAAACTTTGAAAATAACAATAAGCGATAAAATTTATTCGGTCTTTTTCGCGCGAAGTCTCTCGCTTGAGATTTTTATGGAGTTCATCCATTGAACCAGTTCTTCGGAGGGCACCGGCTTGACAACAGGAACGTCTTTCAATACTTTCTTGATCGCATCTTCAACGGAAACTTTGACTATCTTCTGTTGGCTCATGACTGTCGCTCTGATGAATCCGTCTTTCAGAGAAATGAAGTGATGCTCGATGTAGAAGGCATTTTCATCCCAGTAAAGCAACTGTATTAATAAATAAATAAATAGGTGTAAGTTGACATAAGACAAAAATGTGTGTAATAAAGAAAACCTTTGTAGTAACTCTGTAGGGTGTAAACAGGGGTAGTACTCTTCTATATCTGATCGTGCAGGCGGCTTGTAGGACGTGTCCCTTTGCTTTGCGTACGACCTCTTCCAGGCCCGTTCTTATATAAAATTGAGCGCGCGCGAAATCCAGCTCTCGAACGAACCTCGCATTATTCATATGTCGCATGAAAAAGTCTAAATCACTTGTAGTACAAATACCTAAAATATAAGAAAAATGAAGTTTTATGGTTTATAAAAATTAAGTAAGTTTTCAACTTAAAACATCGGCATGAACATTATTACTGTAACAGTTAAGAATCGCCCTGTATAATCGTTCCAATTTTTAATATTTCGTTTGGTTCAATACTTTTCTATTTCAATCCAAATTTTTTAATTTTGCCGTCGTGCATAACATTCTATTTTTTTTTTTCTATTTTCTATAGTTTTCTATGGCGAACGTAAATTTCGCAGAAAAATAAAGAGAACAATCACGTCTCAAAATCGAGTTGTATGATCATGATCCCAGTAACTGGTATGGGTTGTTGCTATAGTTAATACAATAATTGTTACTTTATCTACCCTTTCATTTTATCAAGTGTTCTGTTGAATAAAGGACACTTTAACGTTCGCTATAGAAAAAAATAAAACATTTTTTAATGTTTTGAAGAAAGTTTCTTCGAATGCATTTCTAATTTAAAACTAGTACCTATTTAGCGACCAGGGTCCTGTTGTATTATAACATACAAGCTAATACTATTAGTATTGTAACTTATAAGTTGCATAACATAATTATACAACTTATGAGTTACAATACTAATTATTAACTTGTATTTTATTATGCAATAGGCCCCTGAACTTTTGCACTCGCGAATATTAGTCACACTAGCTTGTTTATTTAAATTTGAATCCCTAATATACTTCGCATACTATATTCGACTATATTGTCGTTCTTTTACTTTCAATAAAAGAAACAAATTTTGTTCAAGTCATGCTTACATTGTATTTATAATCTTAACGTTAGCGTCCACTATCTTGCCATCACACGGCTAAATAGGATTTTTAACGTTCAAGGTCACATCGCTCTCGTTTTAGTTATACGCCAAGGTGTTGGCTGCTATAAATAAATACAAATTTAAAATTATCTTACCGTATAGCGTGGTTGTCTCAAACAAACCTATTCGTTTCTGGAAGAACGTGCTACAAAGAGCAGTCGTTCCGATTCTCACGAAATAGTGCACATCGAAGAAAATAAATAATAAAGCTACAAGTGCAATGACAATTGTGACGTAGAAGTTCGTGAATTCCAAATCGATTTCTAACTTAAACATATTTGATGATATTGAGCACTGAATGTAAACGGAAAAGCCACCGCTATTTAAAAGCTTGGTGCTATGATAACAAAGAGGGGGGATTCCGATGGTACTGACCCCGCGTAAAGCCGGGCTCAGACGACTGATGTACTTGGCCAGTGTGCTTAATATTGGTACACTTGGCAAATGTACCAGCTCATAAAAGCCGTTTTACGCAAAAGCGCTCAGACGACGTGTACCATATTTATTAAAATACGCTAGCAAATTTATACAATGTTGGCGGGATAGATAGAAGAGTGCTGGCCACCATGGATAGCGGTCATTCTGAAAATGTCGCTTGTGCAGCTTTTTCCGTTTTTATGTTCCGAAAGTTTGGCGCAAAATATCACTGGTTCGTTTTCGTATGGATCAAGAAATTCAGGTACCACGTCATTTGACCATTCCATTTATTTTTTATAATTATTAATAAACACTTTACCTTTTCTAACAATACAGAATGAATAGTAGTTGCAAAGAAATACATAATTACATTAACAACTCGTGGGAGCGCAACCATAAGTATGAACTTGTAAAGTCGACTTGTGATTGTGATTCCTTTGACTTGTGTTATTTTTACCGACAGACGATGGAAAATTGATCAAGTACTCACCAGTGACAAATAATTGTACAAGTAAACCTCTTACACGGCATGGCAAATATACGCCATTAACAAATATTGGCCAAGTACACCAGTCGTCTGAGTCCAGCTTAAGGTGATATATTTATTAACGAAGTGGTGAGCATGAACGGGTACCTGTTATTTGCGAACCTGGAACCGTTTGGAGAATAAAAAAGCTTTCTAATGTCTTCACCTACTTATCTAGACTATTGTTAACATTCGCGAAAATGCGGCTTAAGCACACATTTGATATTTCTAATTACCGTTGAATGCAAACATTAGAAAATTCGGAAAATTCTTGCCTTGAATTTCATTCATGTTTATGGATCGCTTTCAAAATCAATTACTTTAAAATACGTTTGTTTTATTTTGTTAAAATGACTTAAAGTCTGCTTCTTTAGCCGTCCTATTACAAAAACGCCCTAAATAATTTAAATTAGAAAATTTAGCGTTTTAATTTAATGAAGTTCGGAAGACTGTGACCTTCTGGTTTCAAATTGTTGAGTTTTAGAAAAAGATTTTTCAAACTTTTCCTTTCGTTATAAGTTTTGCACTACAATTTGAATTAAATTAACTTTTGAAATTTGAGCAGACGATTTTAACTAAAATTTAAATTAAATTGTATTAATTTACATTATTTCGATCACATAAATATTTATATAAGAAATTAATTTGCAACCGAAACTACATTGACGTTTAATGTGTTGCCTGTACAGGTTAACCTTCTCTCAAACTTTAGATCAGGTAAAAAAGGATGCCTTACGCCGTTTCTAACACATGAGAGACCGCTGTTACCAGAGAAGACCAAATCAAGGACACTTCGCATTGCGCAAACGCGTAAATTTTAATGTTTTGTCATATTATAGAATGAAACAGTTACTGATAGTTTATAGAAACAATGTGCAATGTGTAGCAAAGCTGGCCCGAGCCTGGAATAACGTTTTACAGGTAAAAAGAAGTATCCTTGATTTGGTTCCTTTTAGTATCAGATGTGCCTCGCTTGTTCATCTTCCTCTCTCTTAACTAATGCACCTAAGTCCCAAACCCCAAACTAATAGCGTGCGGCCCGCGATGGAGTCTCTTGGAGTCCAGGTTTAAATTGTATCTACAGGATGTTCCAATGTCTTAACGAAAGTTTGTGTAGATTTTCATAACCTGTATATTTGAAAATAATTTTAAATTATGCGGAATAAGAACCTACGCAAGCTTTTTAAAGATATTTTCTTCATAAAATGAATTTAAAGGGGCATTTTTGGATTTTTCCAGAGGTTTGGGAGACCCTCTAAACGTATTTAGTACATACCGACTTCGAATTTGATTTGTATTAACGACGCCCGTAATTAAGAATTACCATTATCATAATAGGACTAAAACAAGCTTCAGGCTTTAATAGTGTAAAAATGCACATTTTTAATGTTACTTTTAAGCTATTGTTATAAACACGGTTTAATGCTTTTGTAAAAGTGTTTTCATGTAGCGACTAGCGACAAAATATGCAGTACATATTTACTTTATCCAAGAAAAAAATATACAAGGAATTAGGAAACATTTTTTCTTATTTTATTTGAAATTTTGCGCTGCGTAACGTTGTATGGTATGCTGTCTTTTCCCTTTCAAATTACTAAAAGCCTGTCGTTTTTCGCTTCAAAATTTTATTCTTATAAAAATACGGTGCATACTAAATTGAGAGTAACCTAGTCATACTTTGTTATCAAACTCATATAATACTTGCCACTTTTTTTTAACAATTTGGCAACGAGATGCTAAGGTTCAACAAGCGATTGGTAATCGAAATTTTCGAAATCATGTTTTCAAATTATGCAAAACCATGCGTGAACATAGATTAAACGAGACAATAAAAATAGACTGCGGGCTAACTTTTATTATTTTCAGCACAGTTTTTCTACGACGACACTTTCTTTAGATTAGAAGAGATTAGAATTTACAATAATTCCTTCGGAACAGAGATCTTTAGAATAATTAGCTACTGTGATCTTGAAGATAAGCATTTCGGAACGTTTACGTGAAGACAATGACAACTGATAAGATCAAAAAATAAAATAAATAAATATTACTATAAGAGCGTGTTCATACATTTTAATAAACGAATTTGTCATTTGATGACGACACCGGACTCTTATCAGTGATCATCACTTCAGCCACCCCACATTTTATTTTATAACAGTTGTCACACAACCTCATTTAATAATGAACAGGGTTGTTAAAACCTGTATACTTTCCTATCATATTGAAATCACAGTTCCCCTTAGCCTTAACGACACAATACTGTATTATTTCTGACGCTCTTCTTAAGTAAGTTGATTGTGTGCAAAGAAGAGCACGTATCACAAATTCACCTATCAACTAAACATTAATAAATTTAGTAAATTCGTTTAATGATAAAAATATTTATGCAGGGAGGGGGGGGGGGTCGCAATTTTCAAAAATTTCTAAAATCAACTAGGACCCGCTTCTTAGGTTCGCGCTCGAGATCGTGTTGCTCTCCAGCCACTTCTCGAGCTCCGGAGGCATGTCGGGCTTTGATTTCTTCTGATCCTCCACGTCGCCGCCGGTTTTCAGCAGCTCGTCCATCACGTCTTCGGCGTTGCAGTTTATTAATCGCGTCTTCATTATTGCTATTGCGTTGATGAAATTATCCGCGGGCGTTATGAAGCGGTGTTCCATGTAAATGTTTTGATCGTCCCAGTAAATTACCTATAAACAAAATGTGGGATTACTTTAATTATTTTGTTCAAACTGTACTACACAGTGCTTGCTAGATACCTGCGCTTCAAACAGCACTGGGTGTCCCAAACCTATGAAAAAGTCCAAAAATGTCCTTAAAATTTTATCGAGAAAATGTTTTTACAAAAGTTGTGTAGATTGCTAATAGTAACTCGATTTTTAAAAATGTTGAATATTGCAAAAGTAGAAAATTTACAAATATTTTGGTCTAAGGTTGATTGTCTTATCATTAAAATTGACAATTTGGCAGACGATCAAACATGGCTTATTTTTTGCATAAAATTAAAAATAACTCGGAAATTACTAAAAATAAGTAAGTGTAATGTTATATTATTTTTATTGTCTTTTCAAGGGCTAACCAAAACTGCAATAAAATATTGTGGCGCGCCACACGGCTTAGCTCAAGGCGTCAAGAAGTCGGTTCGTTATGCGTCATTGGCTGCCACGCCACCGGGGTCTATATCGAACAGACTAGACTTTTCCGGCGATGGTACAAACTCGAATCTTCCAGCGTAGAGAATTCCAGACGGCAGCAAATGATGTGTGAAAATAAATTGTTACAAATAAATTAGTTCTTAAGCTTTATTAAATTACGGTTAAGTTTTTATCGAGTGTTTTATTCGTTTAAATAAATAAATTAAAACCCTAGAAACGTAACAATATAAAGTGTTTCGTATAAAAAATAGTAGGTCAGGTTTGTAACTTATTAAATAAACAACCTGTATATTTGAAACTAATTTTAAAGTATGCGGAATGAAAATCTACACAACTTTTGCAATTTTCTTGATAAAATGAGCTTAAAGGGGCATTTTTGGACTTTTCCAGAGGTTTGGCACACCTCTACAAATAATTAATTTTATTATTATCCGAATAGCAGTACATATTTGTAAATCGTATTATTTTCAGTGTTACAAATT
Source organism: Prosopocoilus inquinatus (assembly GCA_036172665.1). NCBI lineage: Eukaryota > Metazoa > Arthropoda > Insecta > Coleoptera > Lucanidae > Prosopocoilus > Prosopocoilus inquinatus. The sequence goes on from CM069869.1 coordinate 75,533,820, forward strand.
TAATTAGCAACATTACCGACAAAACAAGCACCTAAAAAGATTTGATAAAATTTTAACTAGCAAATTCTAATTAAAGCTATTTATATTACATTTCACACTTGGATATTAAACAAGGTAACATTTTTTTTTATCTATCGCTACAATTACATTAACAAATAAATCCAATCGTGTGCAATTTTTGTTTCTTTTGTTTCTATACTTACCTTAGTCATAATGACGTATCTGTGAAATAATTTAACGAATCTTCTGTATCTAATGGTGGTGGCGCCCATCACGATTCCGCCTCCTTTCTTCTTAACACACCTGTATAGGCCCGTCTTTTCGTAAAAGTCCACTCTTGCAAAATCCAATTCCCTCAAGTAGCGTGCGTTGTTCATGTGGAAAAGCAACGTGTCGATGTCCGACGTTAAGCAGACACCTGGAAATTTTGCACCGCGTAAGATGACGCAGCTTTAAGCAAAGAGGTTTGTGGTTTTTGCGCGATTTAAGCAGAAATAATAAAATGTCGGCATTCGTCGATGGTTTATTGTTTACTGTACAAATCAATGATTCAGGATGTGATGTAAGTACAAGTAAAATAAAATTTTCAATTAAAAATACCTTGCAACGAATGGATTAAATTTGGAAATGAAGTTTTTATTTACCTATCAAACATCCGATTTCCAGCAGATTCTTGTTTTATTTTAAAAGAATGCAATTGAAAGATCTCTGAATGTAAAATTTCTACTCTTCTTACCAAAAATACTGGATAATACTAATTAACAAGATTTAAATTTCATTAGTAGTTTCAAATCAAAATTGTTGAGAATGGGGCCCTAAGTATCATAAGATGTTAAATGTTAAAATTAAAAGACCTTAAAAGAACTTATCGCAACAATCAAATAAAACATTGCCTTCAAAAGAAGTTGTAAAGGAATAATGAAGATTTTTTTGAACTCATTTCACTCGAAAATTTATCAAAGAATGTTTACAATAAATTTTTGAAACTTTGGTTTTACAATTTCATTTTGAAACCATGTAGACTAACCGTTGCTACGAAATGAAGAAAACTATTCGTGACTTTTGCTTTACATTTATCAAATGTCAAGCGGATCTTCCTTTTTAAACAATTCTTTAATAACGTATCATTTTGTAGCTAATTCACTCGAGCGCTTCTTTCTACGTAGGTAAATATCTTTCAAACATATTAACACCTTAGAAGAAATTTAAATTACAATCGATACTCTAGCACCTCCTCTTGAAAATAAAATTATACATTCACGTTCAGAGATATAATCATCGCATCTGTTTTTTTATTTATTTATTGTTTAATGAAATAAGTAAATACAGACCTGAGATTCTCGTTTCCTGCAGCACGTGAATTTTCTTCTTGCATCTCGCCAGGCCTACGCAAACGCACATTCGCAGGAAATAATGCAGCTCGAAACACGCGTACAAAATCAAAACCGAGGCAAAAATCGCGATCAGAACATAACACAGGAACCACATTTCAAAATTTGTTAAACAAACTCACACAATCATCCTACTTAGCACTGATTCTTTAAGCATTTTCGTGTGGTTGCGCAACGCGAAGATTTTTTTCGTTCCCTCCTAATTGGGAACTTGCGGGGCCTATTTGCGAATCATTTTTAAAGTTGGGAGCGTTTTCGAGTGCACGGTGCCGACCTCAGCGAAAAGCCTACGTCTGGCAAATTCAAATGTCGATAACCTCCGGACATGCGTACAAACTCGACTGCAAATAATTTAATTAATAAAACGCCGCCGCGCCGGTTGGTTTGTTTATTAATCGAAGCAATCATTCATTTCTTTGCGTAATTAAAAAACGCTGTAACTGACGCGTTTATCTCTGATTTATAATTAGTACTTTCCTGGTGTAATTAAAAATCATTATTCAAACGCGGAAAAAAAAAAAATTTGCGCTTGCGGCGCTGATCATGCGCCGCGCCGGATAATCAATTTCCGTCGGTGTTATTATTAACAAATTATTTCGCGCAGCGCGTACAAAATAAACAATATTGTTATTTTCGATCAGGAGAACAGAATGAATAAGTTGTATTTGTTAACTTTCACTACGACAGTTGTCTATTTGTCGGCCAATTAACTACAAGTTATGCAACTTTAATTACAATTTTTTTTTTTAAAGACAAAGAAAACTACTCCGTGAACCGTTTACATCGAATACAATGTAGCAAATTTATGCTAAATATTGAAGAAGAATTTTAATTTCTTTTATTTACTCGACGTGCGTAACGTTATACCTCTACTTTGTGGCCTTCCTTTGAGATTAATTAAAAAGACTACTCCACTCTGCTTCCTCGTCATTACGGGTTACTCCTGGTACTTTTTCTTAATGATTTTACTCTTAATTTTCATTACATTATTACTTGCATTGGCTTAGCTATTCTGCGATGTGAATTTTGTAACTAAACGATAATAAAAAACCGATTTAAAGAATGTGCTAAAAAAAAGTTGCCATGAAAAATCCAAAGCAAGACGTATCTATATATTGACCAAAAAAAAAAAATACAAATTCACAAAAAATCATACATTCCCATAAAACAATTGTATCAAAAATATTCATAAGATATTAGTTGCCAAAGAATTGAAACTTGAAACAATATTAACAAAAAAATATATATTATAAATTCTCCAAAAAAATCTTCACTTACAAACTCGTGTACGTTTTGAGAGGACTCTTAAGGGGTGAAAGACAAACGGCAAACAATATTACAAAAAAAAAAAAAAACATTCTTAAAAACTTACTGTAAGCATTCAGTTACACCAAGGATAATCAGAGGACTTGTAAGGGGTAAGTGGCAAATCATATATAAACGGAAACAACTTCTTCCCTTCTTCAACGCAACCTTCCTCAATCACAAAATATTCCTCATCGAAAAAACTAGGCAAGAATAAAACTCCGGCTTCATATGATCGTAAGTAAACAGTTGAATTCTTCTGTATGTTGCTACCCCAGGCGGCTTTAGAAATATTTGCGCTTGTAACTAAAAACCAGGCGGCTTTCGTTAAACATGGGGACACCCTCGTGTACGTCTTAATATGTGGCATGACTCGGGTCCTAAACGAACGATCCGCTTTCCATTCACTGAAAATTAATTGAACACTTCGCTGAAAATGAAAGTGCTCTCTAGTAATTACTTACTGTAAATAATCTTTTAGCCAGAGCTGTTTTTCATGCGTTGCCTTCGCGTAAGGCAAACATCCCCCACCATCCGCTCCAAAGTAACTGTTCATTACATTATCTCTGGTAGGAAAAATTATGTTGAGAGTCGCCTTAGAGCTGCTCGTAAGATGTCCTTGTTTATGTGCGGATAAAGTACGTAGAAGACCACCGCGTAGCCATTCGGCAGGGCTCTTTCCCAGCGAGCCTATGGTCGAGGCTTGCGCAATAATGCCCCAAGCCAAAGGCCCTTCACTTTGAGGGGTAGTTTTCACTGGGAGGGCACAATGGCGCGACAGCAAATCAGCTACTCTAAGCAAATGACAACCAGTACTTTTTATATCATGTTTTCCTGGTATTGAAGCCACAAAAAAGACTCTGAAATATTTTGGGGGTTCAAAACAACTAAGTTATTTAATTCATTTTTAACCTGATGTCGCTGAAATCAGTTCTTTTGACGAGATTGATCCACTGTTGTAAACATGACAGGTTATACGACTCGAGATATTTTATCAACTGCGGTTTAAAACCGGTTGGACCTGCTCCTTCAGTGTCTGGTTTATCTGCTGGCAATGGAGGGCAAGTCGGGCTTACCCATATTCTAGCAGCGAAGAGGAAAATATGTTAAAATAAAAACGTTACGTACGTACTTAGTTTAGTACTGACCCTTGATTGTAATAATTCCAATCTTCATAATACAAGTTTGCGGTTGATACGACTACTCTTAAAGAGCCATCTGTGTAGGCATAAAAACCAAGTTTCCTAAAATTATTTCACCCGAGGTTCTTATTTGGCATTCAAATTTGAATTCACTTACGAATGATGAGTACCGAAAGGATCTTTCATTTTAATCAAATGGTGAGTGACGTATGGAAGAAATTTCTCTATGTACTCCTTCATGTTTGGAAATTCGTAGCCGTATAAAATCGTCAGCGGTTTCTTACTGGAAAATGCTTGGGAATGAGTAACATGATTTTGTAAAAATTATTTATTTACCTTACACCTTGAGCCTGATACTGTTCCATTAACCACATGATATCGATCATGAAATTAATTTGCAAAGAAGTTTCTAACTCACCCAAGCTCGGGCTGAGCAAATCTGGAAAAGATATTGCATACTCTTGACCAAGAGTCTTTTTAGCTTCGGGGATTTTGGTGAAGAACATATTATAAGGAGCAGCATTCAATAATTTTTCCTTCATGGTGTTTAAGCTTCTTGTACTGAGACTTTTTGCTTCTGAATTAGGTACAAAGCAGGTAGTTTTAAAACGTTTGTTTTTACCACCGGGATTGCTTGTGCTTGCAGTACTTTTCGAACTGCCACTTTCCAAATGCAATTCTTTGCTGCTACAAACTTCCATTGCATTTTTTGTAGGAATTGATGGTTTCAGCATTGATTTTAATACTGCCATTTGCTCTATGATAACTTGCTTATCCTGAGGAAAATCTTGAGGCAAAATGAAGTCGCTGCCTTGTTTCAAAAATTCGTTTACTGAAAACGTTCATCCACTTGAAGGCCAGTATATGGCGTGAGCTTTTAATAAATCTAAGAGACTTACGATGTGGATGGCTGTATTCCTTGAAATGATGGGGATTTCGTCGATAACACCTCTCGCCGTGAGGGCATACTTCTAAAATAATTTTTGAATTTGTAAAGATTGTAATAATGTGGTCGAAAAACGCATCAAAAGTTGTTACCTGATTCGTTTTTTCTTTTTAAGTTCTCCATTGTGTTTTTCTATTTTAAAAAGTTTCGTAAAATAAAATATACTCTTGTTATAATTTCTTGAAATGTTCCACAACATAACCTAACGAAATGACAAGACAACCAAGACAACCACAAAAACAAGCACATTCAAATTTAGGGAATTCGACATGGCCAACTTAAACACTTATCAGTGTCGCCAATAGTCCGAGAGGAAATTCAGTTACTCAAACATTTTTCCTAAATTTTAAATATAATGTCGCCGCCAAAAAAAGTGGACCCTTTCTTTGACGTAAATTTTAATAGTGCTAAGGATTTTGCAGGGTGGCAGTAATTATGAACTGATACTTACGGGTGACAGACAATAATTAATAAACTTCAGTCATTATTTCGGTTTAAAAAATATTGGCTGATGTTAGCCACACAGCTAAGCCAAAAATGAAAATGAATTTATCTTTAAAAATGCTAATTTTCTGTCAGTAAATGACGGTTCATATACTATGTATACAGCTACCAAGCAATAGTTTTAGCATCATTAAATTTACGTCAACAAAAATATCCACGTTTTTTTGGTGACAACAGTACTTTAATTTAAATTAAATATTATAATATAAAATAGATTTAAATCTATAATAATAAATCTAATAATATAATATGTATACTAACTACTTTTAGTTTTTGAACAATGTAATTGAAAGTTATCTGCATAGATTAGAATAAGGCAGTAAACTAAAAGAAATCTAATTAATTTACTTTAATGTAAATAAATAAAAAATTTGCGCTTGAACGTTTTCTGTTGAGTTATACGTATAGGTACAGTCGCGATCAAGCTAGTCGAGACCGATTGACAATTCCGTAACCCTTAACAGTAGCGTCCATTTACAGCGGTCTCGATTAGAATGAACGCGGCTATACAAAGAATTTAATTTAAAAATGGAGCTTCTCGTATACACGCTATAAGCTGATGCAAAATATCGGTAAAGGGTTTTCTAAAGCTTGAATTCTCCTGAAATTGCTGACGAATGTATTTATACCTATTATAAAAGAGAAAATCCTCAAAGAATCCCTCGACGGTAAACATTTTCTTGGCTACATTTTCGTCTAAATAAGCCATAGTTGCTGTTGCTGCAGCGTCCAAAACAGCCATGAGCTTGCATGATTGTAGGCTAGCGTAAAAGTCCTTTTCGGCCAGTATATTTTCGGGAGCTACCTTGTGAGCTCGGAGAATTCTGCAAAAATGTTTGTAGTAACAGTCGAATAAGCTATCTGAGTTTTTCTCCAGGAAATCCCTGCTGGCGTTTAAACACAGGAACATTATAATATCGTGCGCGCCTGGAACGTATCTCGCAAATTGAAAATCAATCAAAATGCTTTCCAAGTCGTTGTTGCTGTTTCTTCGTACCATTATGTTATTCTTCCATAAGTCGGAGTGAGTGACAACGTTTCGAAATCGTTGAGAAGGCTTTATGAATTCTTCAGCGTAAGCGTCGCCAAATCTGTAGAGTTTTTCAACCACTTCCTTTACATCGATAACTTCAGGCATTAACAACAAGCATTCTGCTAATGCTCTTACGACAGCTTGCACGAATTTCGATCTAATATTGTCCTTATCGAAAACGAATCCAACTTCCCTTATTTCTTCAGGGAAGTGCTTGTCGATACGGTACTCTTTCCCGTTGAACGTCCGCCTTTCTTCAAAAATAACTGACGATGCATGTAGTGCGGCTAGAGTTTTCAGGACCGAAGCGCAATATTCCCAATTACCTTCACCGTCGTAGCTATAATATCCAGAAGAGCGTAAATCTTCTAAAACGAAACTGTCTGCCTTGGCCAAGTAGATTTTTGGTGCAATCGGAGCGTCGACTCGGACTTGAAATTCTTTGAGAAGGTTGTTGTACACCAAAATTTCTTTCTTAAAGAAATGTCCATTGATTACATAATTCCGATGCGTCGGTGCAGTAGGCAAAACTTTTACGAAGAAATTTTTCCTAGCGCATATTCCATCGGGGTTTACGTAAATGATGACCAGTTGGTAATGCTCGCCCATATAACCGAGTATCTCTGAGGTGATACGGTGAGTTTCGAAGCTTTTAATTTCACTGTTGTTCTTCGCATATTCAAATAGGATTTTCTTACAGTCTTCTATACTCAGCGACATTTTGACTGGATTTATTTACTCGTATTTCACTTATATATAGCCATACAAGCTTGCAAAAACCATAGGCGTAGTTTACAAAAAAATAGTTGCAGGTACTTAACACTGGAGTAATTTTATAATTAATTTAAGTACAGGACTAATACGAAGCATGTAAACATAAATAAATCTTTGTGTTGGGCCGATTTAAATAGAACATTGAAGATAAATAAATGTAACGATGAATTAAAATTTGTTTTTTGGGTTCACCTCTACGGCTGTGATCAGTGCAAACGGCTTAAACATTTACAATTAAATTTGCACTAAACAAGTTGATTTAGGATGCATTGTGTTTGAGAGACAAAGCGTGAGTGTTTTGCTTCGGATTAATGCAAAGTCAAAGTGTGATGCCCGGTTATTTTTTCCGTTGTTAACAGAGAAAGACTTTTGCTCGTCCGAAAGGATACATACTCAAAAATACCTTTGTTTATAACTGGCGCGTGGAGGCTTACTAAATTCATGTTTGCATTTGCTCTGACGTGTGAATCCCTGCTTGTTTAAATAAGTTCATGCGCTGTTTTCTTCTACACAGTCTCTATCGGCCCATTACAATTTTAACACAGTGTGTGTATCAATAGGAAGCTAAAGGTCGTTGAAATTTGTAAGCAGCACTTTGCGAGCTTTTATTGTTTTCCTTGAAATTAGTTTTAGGTATTAAAGGTGAGATGAAACAGCTTTGACCAACAGATTTAATAATGATGATGCCATCTTTAAATCTCCTTTTGCATTCCTTGAAAATAATTGGCTATTATAAAAAAATAAATTTAATGGTCAAGAGGTGGCGTTGTAAATGATTATGATAACGCTTCCCTTACTTGCACACAATTACTTAATAAAAAATAATAATTTTCTTGGAAGCTAAAATTAGAAGGTTTTAATTCAATTAACACAGTTTTATCTTCTGGCGTTTTATATGATGATGATTAACAAGCTTCCTTTAATATCTCCATTCGTTTTGCCTTTATAGTAATTTTTTTAAACTAAAATTGGAAGATGACAGGAGAACATCAGTAGAATTTCTTTTATTAATTCAATTGAAATAGTTTCCCCTTTTGCCAAGTGTTGGCACTCTAAATAACTATGGCAATGCCTTCTTTAGGGCCGATTTCATAAACGAAAGGAGACTTTAAAATAAAAGTCACTTTCTGATGCATAATTAATTACGTTTTGCGTTTTCTGGACATATAACTGTGACCTTCATTTTAAAGTCTCGAATACTTTTTAAGAAATCGAGCCTTAAAATCACTTTTTTTAACTAAAATTAGAAGATGAGAGAACATCAACAATTATTTTTTTTTAAGTCTATTAAAATTGTTTCCCTTTTCACCAAAAGGTGACGCTCAAAATGACTGTAACAATTCTCTAAATAAATGTTGCTGTTAAATTTTGTTGCTACGGTAACAACCAATCATAGAACTGTATTATAAATTTTAAAGGACCTCTAAATTTTAACAGTCCGTTAAAAAGTTACAGAATCCGCCCCAATCTCTGCTTAGTAATAGTTTCTAATGAAAATTTCTATGTGTTGAACTTAATTCTCTGCAGAAACACCTTTACTAGTTGCATCACTAAGCACTCTGTGTTTAATAAGTTTTTACATTGTTGCCGACGGACATTTTTTATTGTTACATAGCAAAATATAAAGACAAAATTCAATGGATAATATGAAGTTTGCGCAAACACGTCCTTACGTTATAAATGCAATCGTTATAAAATGCAAAATGCAATTACTACTTGGTAGACGAAGGAGAAGCGTCGTATTCAAAAGTTATGTAAATGTATGCCTATATTTTTCAAATTTTGTGCTTTTCCCTCCCGTTTTGAAATATTAACTGTCTTTTCTAATTTATAACGATGCATTTATAACGTAACGATGCCTTTACCCAAACTCTATAATAAGGGAGCTTTGTGACTCTGTATAAATTATTTTCATAAAATACTGATATATCAAAGAAAACCGTAAAACTTATCTCCCCAAACTTTATATTCTCACCATTATTTCGCGGTATACGACATAGTTGAAATTAAGATTGGAGTTGTAAATATCTTTTACGACCAATTTCTTCCTCATTTTATAGAAGTCTCGCTTCTCTCCTTTTTGCACTTTAATCTCGCTTTGTATTTAATTTTATTACCGGCCTTTCATTAACTTTATTCCACATAAAAAAATATATCTATCTAAATTTTAATGCGAAAGTAATTTCAAATTATAAGGTCACAGGTCGAGAATTTTTAAGTGAGAACTAAGGGTTGAATGAGCTATTTTCTTATTTAATAAGAGCGAAGAAATGTTATTAGAGCATGAGTCCGAGTTAGTCTGCTTAAAAAATCAGTAGGTACATAAAATGATTTTCTTTCTCCTTTTTTAGTGCCCTTGCATAATTGTTGAAAGCGCTTCGAATAAATTAGCAAGAAAATGCTAATTAATTTTGTTAAAATGGAATCGCAAAGCTAAATGTTTGCATAATGTTAAAAGGTACTTTGCAGAATATCATATAACGCAGAGAGTAAGGTAAGTGCGTGACTTAATTGGAAGGGATGTATCTCTTTTATTAATTATACCTTACCTTGGATAGACTCAGAGAAATTTCAAATTACTGAGATCACTATTCCCTTACTTGATAGTTCGATGAATTTAAAACAAAAAAATGTTCAAATACAAATCGAAATTTAATTATTTATAACAAGTTCGTATAAATGTTGTAGGGTTTCCTTTAAACGTGAGAAATTCCATTTTTACTGGCTTGCTCATGATTACCAATAAAAATATGATTTAGGGCAGAAATTATTTTTGTCCAGAAAAGAATACTGCCAAGTTTTTTTTTAAATTTGTCCAAAAAATGCTGCGATTTGTTTCATAAATGGTGCACCAAAGTGCTTTAATCTTAATCGTACTTTTAACCAATAGACGCTGCATGGAAACCAAGGTGAATCGTCTAGTTTCTGTTTTACTAAAAATATACTAGTTAACGAGCTTGATTATCTCTTTCGAAAGTAACTTAGAATTAATAATTCAATTTAAAAATTCGAGTGACTTAAAATAAGTGCTCTAAATACTTAACTAGTTTGAACCACTTAATCAAACGATTGTAAATCTTTACATGTTTAACTTTAATTAAGTAAAAAAAAATATTTTGCAACTGTATTGTATTACAAAAATAACTAGATAATACATTTGTGTTTAAACGAGATTATGAAATATTTCTCCATTTACATCTTAAACTCATAAATCCTGTGGAAATAAGCTTGCCGTTTTTATCTCCTTGTTTATTGTTATTGAATTGGGGGTCCACAAATTATAGTATAAATTGCTTTATAATTGTACATCTTTTATTATAATTATTGTTTAATAGAAAATGTTCTTGATGAAAGTTAAAAAGAAAAACTCATTTTCAGGAAAACAGTAGGCGTATTTTTTAATTATTGTGAACTCATAGATTAACGTAATTTACTTGAAACGCAGATTTTCTCTAGAATTTTAAATTGCTCCTACATAGGTAGTTGAACTATTTGATAATAATAATAATAATAATAATAATGTATTTATTAAAATAGAAAATGTAAACGTAATTAATTACATAAAATAATAATGTCACTTATTGGCGTTGTAAAAGTCCTGCAAATAAACATTTTTATTTCGAAGCATTAACCATTTATTAGTAATACGTCTCTGCGTTTATAAATTTAATTACTTATCGATCCGTTTATTTTCTCTCTGAAACACAAAAGGAGAGCGTCATTTACACATATTTATAAGTGGTGTTATCCGTGGGTGTTTAAATTGGAGTTGCTTTGGTTATCGAGATGGGAAATCTGATATGTTCTGGGATATTCTAGGATATGCAATGATTGAAAAGCTTAACGACGGAAAGGTTGGCTTATAAATGGTCGAAGAATTGCTATTGAAGTATCACAAGGTAAATTTAGTGAAATTCAACGAATTACAATTTTTTGGAGTTTTAAAGTAGCTTCTGAGCCGGGACGTAGAAGATTTTGTAACTCTGGATCTAAAGCTTGTGAGTCTGCCAAATCCGAGTAATTTATCGCTTCTGACACACTTTCAATCTGAGAAAGCGTATCGGCTACTACCTTATCTTTACCAGGTTTATGTTGAATGTCAGTTGAAAATTGACCAATAAAATCAAGGTAACGGAACTGTCTTGGTGTGCACTTTTCTGGTTTTCGTAAATTTAATTATTATCCGTTCTCGGAATAGGTAAAGTATAATATTTTTTTTTCTATTTTATGGATCTAAGTACGGAAACATCCAATTTTTCTAGGACATTGACCTGAATGTGTAGGTGTATTTTTTTATACGCTCAATTTAAAATAAATCTGACAAATCCAACGTTGCAGCAAAAAGGTACGTGGGCGCTGATAATTTTTTGTGATTGTAACTTCAATTCGACGTCATGAGCTTTTCAGTGGCGAAGTGCGTTTTACGTAAGTCCAATGCGCATGCTCGATTTTTCTCGATTTTCCTGCCGCTATAACAGACATGGTCCGGGCGTTTCACGACGCAGCAGTCAGTTTCATATCAATTTGCGAAATGGTAAGTACACCTTCTTTCTGCACTGTAGCACTAGCACAATTTTCAAATTGCACAATTCCTTTTTATTTTGTTAAAAGATAAAATATCGGCGTTATCTATCGCCTCAACTTACAAAATGGCGCTGACATTATTTCTAAATGCTAAAAAAAAATTGTAATCTCTCTCTGTTGATGAAACCGGAACTTGTGAACCGAAGAGCTTTTCCATGTATTTCTTGAAGTGGGCTTTCGAATATATCAGCCTTTTTAATAATATAGGACAAGCTCGTATATGTATTAAGGGGGCAGTATTGATCCATTCTCGGCTAGCATCCTGAAAATATTTTGCACCAATTACGTTTGTTGTAGTGGCATGTTTAAAATTTCTTCGGGATTTGGAACAAAGTAATTCGGATTTTTTATTTTTCAGAAAATCGGTCCGCAATAAAAATCCAATATAGTTTAATTAGTCGTTAAGGCATAAAAAGTTTTTAATGCTAGTCGTTAGAGGGAAAGAAAATTTCCATTTATAAATTGGATAAAGATTCAAAGTTACAAATACACATTTTCAATCGATGACTTAAGTATTGAAAATTTATTAACCGAAAGCCATATTGTAAAATAAAACCTTTGAAAATATACCTATACAATGTGTCGAAGGAAATAACCAACAAACCAACTTTACGCAACACTAGACTTTGCTAGATACGTCACCGTCACGTATTGAAAAATTTTAGACATTCAGAATAACTTTTTTGGTAAATCTTCCAGTTTCCAAAAATGTTAATGATGTCAAAGTTGCAATAAAATTGGGATGAATCTCCTAACCGCAATTTGAAAAAAGAAACAAGATTGATTCGCGTTCTAATCGTCTACCTGATTAAATAATAGCAAGAATGTTCAAGTGCATGTTAATGGAAATAACGGACTGACTAATATGAAGTCCCGACGATCATTAAAAGTTTTTCTCCTCCTCCTAACCGGAAAACCTCTTTTGTTTAGAATAAAAAGATTCGCGCTCTTTCCGTAAAGTGATCCACTGCCACCTAAGTGGATCCCACTTTTGGTCATGCTTATTTACAGCACCGGAGAAATATTTTCGAAAACGTTACAAAGTATTTCCCAACAGTATTTCAATTTTAAGTAATTAAACAAGATAAAATTATTAAAAGTCGAAAATTGAGAAAGGTGCAAAAAATGGCCACAAGCTTTGGCCTTTCCTAAGTCATTATTAACTTCTGTTTACTTACGTTTCAAAATAAAATAAAATATTATTGAATACGTGTGCTCCCGAAATGCAAAAGGATTTAACAAAGAGGAGTACTTAATTAAATATGGGGTGCGGTAATGCGTTTTCTGTATTGCCAGAATATACTAAATTCTGGTGGAAATATAATTATGTATTTCATAAATTATAGCAGTACAGGGCATTAGCAGAGGACTGAAGTTTTAATATGAAGTAATATACTTGATCGTAAATTTCTGTAGTAATTAATTTAAAAAATTTCCTGCGCTTTGAACCCTAATGTGAAGTTTAATATGTACACCCCGAAGATGAAAATAACATAACATAACTGAGAAGGGACGATCTACCCTATTAAAACTTCAGTGTATGCCGTGCTTTGCCACCAGTTTGCCAGTTTTTCTAACAGAAAGAGACGTAGATTAAAATGAGCCACTTCTACGTCATTCAGTTCATGCGATTAACGTATCTACGTATCTAGAAATTACGTTTCGAGCCAAATAACTTTTCCCCGCGGAACAGTCACTTATTGATCCGGCAAAATTCCTTCTGCGAAATTATGAAACTTTAAGAAAACGAATTTAGGACTAATGCAATTTTAGAACTTCGTCGAAACCCGAGGCACTTATCCTCACTTTCCTTCTCTTTTCGGCGAAACCCTACGAGTCCGTCCTGTCAGGCGGCAAATTAATTATTTTCAATTATATATGAGAACGCTGACATCCTGGTTTGTGATGAATTTTAAATTAACGAAACTGAACTGTTCCCTTATTAAGTTGGAGGGGGGTTCTAAAATGTACTCCTATTACATATACTTAAAGCTTAACATGAATAAAGTATCAAAATAATTAGTAAAATACTATGGCATAGAAAAATTGAATTGCAAGTTTATTTTTGAGCTATTGGCTATAATGTACGCCCCAAATAATACCTAATTTAGAATTCAAACAAGCGAATTGTGCATAAGTTAGCTAACTGATAAGAGCCCACGTATTTCGATAACAATGCGTTTACAAATAGTTGCGGCGGCAATAGCTTGTGTGTGCAATCAGTGTAAGGTACGCAGTTTGTTTAATATTGTTACAGAATTGAATTGTTCCGAAGATGATGTCCAATTTGTGCAGAGGGATGGTTGTAGCTGATTACGTCCTTCGTCGCGTAATTGTGATGAAGAGGTGACCCAATTAAATTCATAAAAATGTCCCTGGACGCTGAGCGACAGTTTCTTTGCCCCCGACTGATAGACTACTTGGCTGTCGTCGGGGTGCGACCCGCTAACAACACCAGACCATCCACCAACCCTTCTATTCAGGTATACTACTGAGTGTGCTTTAGAACTTTTTAAATAATTTATATTTTTTACTGAAAAGATTTGACCTGACCTGTCATTACATTAGAATTGACAAATTGAAGCCAGTTTGCTACATAATAAGTCATTCCATAGAAAGCGGCCATGTGGAACTCTCGAGCTATGCTTCTGCTGACAAAACCCCAAATAGAGCTGAAACAGCTGTTCAGAGGGAGCTCGAAGGATCCACTGCAATCAAAAACGGTTTTACAACAATTTTTTTTTTAATTTTTACGTAAATCACCCCTGTAAAAGTTGCGACACGTCGACAATTTACCATTTTTATACTGTGCAATAATAATGATATAATTAATTATTACAAGAAAATTGTTATACCTATAAATGTTTATTAGATAATTCCCTTTCAACGACGAGGAGGTTTGGAAAGAAAACCGTAGAATACTTTACCTTTACACATTCCTGTTCTTGAGGACATGACAACTCTGATTTAAGGCACCCACTGTTGATAAAAAGAATTGCCAGGAAACTAGTATACCTATAAATTTTCATTGGATAAAAATCTATAAGTTTAATTACCACCAATGACGTACGAAACTCATTTCGCTTTTATTAGGGGCAAGTCATCATATATCAAAGTTTATTGCTTTCCTCCGTCTCGATTCGTTGGTTCTTCGCGGATCAGACCAACTTCTTCACGACACAATGTAATGAAATATTCTCGCGCATTTTTTTTTGTAAAATGTAAGGAAATTACAGAAAATAATAAATCTGTCTTGCTTCTGCAATACACATTCATTTGCAAATGCGCTTGACTCTGATCTAATATAACCTTACTAAACGGTTTAAATTTATATTTGAACTTTACAGTTTAAATAAAAAATCGGAAGAAACGAACAAATCTTAACACATGCTAACATTAACACAGACTATCTGCAGAGCTAGCAAGGCCAGCTAATTTGTCAGCTTGAGGGAAATAAAGTCGCGTATTTAAATGATTGAATTAAATTTGACAAGGTTTTTTTTTATTTATGATGTCGGTTTACATTTGCAAAGAACAAGTGGTACAGACAAGCATTTCACTAAAATCAGAAAACTCAGCAAGAATATTTAAAGGTGTATCCTACAAAGACTCTCAACTCTCACAACGAAAGATTAAATATGAAAAATAATTAATAAAAAATTTCCTTTGATAACACTTAATTAATTTTATACATGATATTATCCATTAAATCAGAGCACTTTTATAATTAGGGTGATAATAATAGTCTCTGAAAGATAATCGTATCAATTCATCGCTTTTCCCAGAACTACAGTTATTGATTTTCGTTTAGAGAGCAGCCGACGTAGAAAATGTAATGCATGGAAATTAACTTTAAAGAAAATCTCTATTAGAACTACGAGTCTAAAAAAACCGTTCTTAAATGCACGTGTTTAAATTCACATTTCTGGTGAGTTTGTACAAAATTTAAGAATAACAAAATAACATTAAACACGACTAACAACTAAACTAAAGCAGCCTGTTTATACAGAAATTTTAATTAACACGTACACATGCAATTCTTTCGCAATGTTAGGTCAAAAAGCGATCGTAGGGTGTCGTTATTTCATTTTACAGTTTCGTAGCCTTTACGCTGAGTGTTCTTAAGGGTGTGATTCATTGCAGGAGTATCATTTCTTCAGTTGATCGATTTTTAGTTATTAGTGTAGTTGTACAAACCCCTTCTGCTTATACATGGTAAATTTTAACTTCAATTTTCAGTCTATTCCCACAGCAACAATAATTGTTTTTATAATACGTAGATAGATAATCCTTGGTCATCGATATCACTTTTTATGATTATCCCTGTAAAGAGGTCAAGCATTACGTCTCTCGATTGTAGGAACTGAAGCGAATATCAATCTTCCCCCTTCAGTGTTGCAAAATTGAATTTTACCGCCTTCAATTAAGATTCCGAGAGCCGTTTTAAGTGGTTTTTAGTTAGCTAATTAGGTTGAGTTTTCCGCACAGGAAAAATGATTATGTATGTACTTGTGGGAGAATCAGTATGATAACCGAGCCTTTACAGATTTGTACTAAGACCAGTGGTCTGTCTTGCTCTAATTTTGAAAACACAATTAGTCATCATCTTTAAACGTATATTAAACTTTACTGATTATTACCTAATCCTATTTCAACGATTTCCTAATCTTTTTTTATTTTCATTTCGAAAAAAACGCATTTATTCAACAAAATTCCTTCGTGTGATCGTGACATCAGGGCTATTCTGTAACATTGAGAGCATATCAATTGATATGGTCTTCAATACTTGAAGAGAATTTGTTACGATTTCATAACATTTCACGTCGATTGCCGACCGCAAATTGAAGAGAGATGCATATTAACTCGAGATCATACTTGAAATGGATTGCAAGTTGTTACGAAACTATTTACAGACTACCAATTTTGCAAGGTCACAATGTTACACAATAGACCTCATTATGCGATACTTCATTTGAAACTATGAAAACCTTGAATTTTTAAAGGATTCTTATAAGATCTTAGATGCACCCCCTATAAAAGAATCAATCACTTTTACCCTCACAGACTGGATACTTAATATTACAATTTCAATAATAATATTATTTTATTATCATACAAATCATTAAATTTACAAATTACCCCTTCAGTTTATAAATCAGTATCAAGTTTGGAGAGCAGGCTTCGAGACGTAACTAACCCCCTAAACGCTAAGTAAAGTTGACCGGGTGATATTGATTTACGTGTCAAAATCTCTTGCCGTAATTTACGAGTATAGTTTTACTTTCCCCTGTATGCCGCCCGGGTAAAGTTCAATACAACGACAACAGCGAAATCGTCTTGCAATTTTAATGTAGCCATTAGGCGCATCGATTTTTAGTCGGGACCCACGTCACCTTGGGTCGAAATAAAAAGTGACATCCGTCGTAACCCAATAAAACAACCGAGCTTATGATAAACGATAAGTACGCGCAATTTCAGAATAATACAAGACACTCAAATACATGGAATAATGTTTGGTGTCGTATCATTTTATTTGTAATTACCTAAGTTGTGATGTATGATGTAGACGGTACAAATTACAGAATTACGTAAATTCAAAGCAAGTTAATGCTTGTCAAAATAATAAAATAGTGAATATGTAATTCGTGTTCACAAAATAAAAGTAAATTATAAATTAAGCAGGGAAATGGTGGAATCGCTGGATTTCGGCTTGCCAATCGTCTCGAATTTTAGCAGATTTTAGCAGATCAGTTTACCTGATTGATAATGAATTAATGGCTGTTTCTGGTGATATTTTAGTAATAATAATTGAAGCTAAATGTTCAGACTTTTTACGAAAGCGTATTGGCAACATTGGCACCAATAATTTACAAGTAGCCCACTGTCGGCATTTACATTATTCGGTTTTAGTGATTGGTGAGTACTATTTATGAAATATAATTTGGAAATGTGTTTAATTTTAAAAAGTCCCGATTTCTTTTACAGTTTTCCGAGTTATGAAATGTTGACCTGGCAACCCTTGCTAGATCTGATTTTATTTACTTTTATGAGTAAATTAAGAATTTTTTTTCAATTTAATTAACTTGAATTTTATGTGTACAGTGTACAGTGCAACTTTATTATTCTATTCGTTTTTTTTTAACTGTTTTATAACCGTTATCTAACACTGTTACAAAACGAATGAAGCATGAAGTACCTAACATAAACTACTTTTTACTTAGGCGAGAATTTTCTATTAAAATGAAGGTAAATGTCGATTAATTTTTGCTATTAAATTTATTTTCTACTAATTTATAATTCATTCTTTTTTGTCAGTTCTAGCAAAAAATTTAGACTGTGCACACACACTTATTCTATTTTTATTTATACGTACATTTTCAAGTAAACCTTTGATCGCGGCGTATCTTCTATCATTATTACATTCGTGTATTCTGTGCATACAATGATTTGTGTATTTTTCAATAAAGGTTCTTATGAATTAATGTAATTAATTGTAATTGTTAAAAACAATGAAGTTTCCATAACCATAAAGTGGATCCGATTTGATGAATGAAAAGTATTAATTTCAGTCGCCGGAGCTTCTTAGACGCTATCCCATTCAAGACCACAAAGACTTCCCTATGCCTCTGGATATGGTATACTTTTGTCAGCCGGAAGGTTGCTCCTCTGTAGGCCCAAAAAGAACGGCGTTGAGGGAAGCGTCCTCCTTCGTCTTTATGCTGACGGACAAAGACTCGGGGAAGACCAGATACGGCATATGCGTTAACTTTTACAGACCGATCGAAAAGGGCCCCGCAAGCTCGAGCGGCACCGGAAGAAAGGGGAGTTCTACATTGCGGAGGGATTCTTGGAGGAAGAGCATGGAGAAAAGCTCAGATTCTGCATTCTCCAGGTACTCGGTCTCAATTAATTAACATCAATACTCATGCTTTATTTCAGTGATTATAGGAGCAGCAATGTTGGGCCTAGCGATTCGGAGCGAGACTGTCCCAGCAGAAGAGATTCCGACGTCTTTGGACATAGTAATTTGCCGCAACCACCGAGGTTGGGGATCACAGCGCCTAGTAACGATTCAGAAAGTGGAGGAAGTCATTCGCCGTCACCGAGAGCTAGTCGACGACGAAACGTAAGTGTGATTTAAAGAAAAAATTATAGAAACACGTCCCGT
Source organism: Prosopocoilus inquinatus (assembly GCA_036172665.1). Lineage (NCBI taxonomy): Eukaryota > Metazoa > Arthropoda > Insecta > Coleoptera > Lucanidae > Prosopocoilus > Prosopocoilus inquinatus. The sequence goes on from CM069869.1 coordinate 75,552,667, forward strand.
GGCTGCTAAGTGTGCCAACACTAATTATAATCATTGCTTAAAACATTCCTCGCTTTATTGAGTTTAAATTTGGCGGGGGGAAATATTATTACAGAGAATTCGAAATCACTCGCTCACATCCCTCTGTTTGTTATCTCATCACCCATTCTTCACCACGTTTCGGGAATGTTTGTTCATCTTGAGGAAGCTGATCGACGCCTGTAACGAGTCGTCCAGTCCGAGGAACGTGGGGGCGTCAAGGCAAATCGGAAGGTAAATTAACCGAAGCCGTTCGGAGAAATGGTTAATCATATCTTTCTTGTTGCAGAGACACAGTTTGGAGCGTACTGACGAGCCAAGCCAGCGAAGCAACCCCTTCGATCGTTCTACACGACGTAAGGGAGATAGAGACGTGGATTTTGAGATTACTGTCCGCTCCGGTTCCAATCCCTGGAAAAACAAAGTGAGTCTCGCAAAAGTTTGAATAAATATGTTTCCATGTTTTATTCATGTGCTTTAATGATTCGGTTTTCTCCACCAAAAAGTAAAATTTGTGCAGCATTTTTACGGAACGTGAAAAATTGAGCATGAACTCCGGGTTTTGGAAATCAGATAAGGCTCAGTATCAAACTAATTACGTTAAATTTATAATATATGAAAAAATGAAGTGAAATTTTGTTAAGCTCCGCATACATAGTATAACGATTTTGAGCTAATAAGGTTATTTTAAACTCAGTTTAGTAAGGGGCTCTAATATTTCAAAAACTATTGGACTCGGGTATAGCAAACCCTTATTAAACTTACTTTAAAATAACCTCATAAACTCAAATTTTCTATTGAAAATAATTTTAAATTATGCAGAGCTTGAGGAAATGAAACTTTTCTTCATATATTCAACACGAAAGACGCTATTGAAGAAGCCCCGTTTGAATGAAACATCCTGTGTGTCTATTTGTAAAACGAGAATGTTTATCTTTCCATATACGATGAACAAATTTCAGAGTTGAAATCGAAGTGCTATCCCCAACAGTATATCAACCCTTAAGTTTCGCGTTACCAGATCACACCAGGTTCAGTTTGGTAGATTTTCCTCTACACTTGCCCCTGGAATTACTAGGTAAAATTCGCCGTATACCGTTTCTCTCCGTTTTCAGATGTAGTCTTTCTTGTGTTTGTTACAGGAGTCGACACATGCTTAAAAGTTTTGACGTTGATATTATTAGAACACAAGGTTGTTCTTCAGTCGAGGGACTATAATGCTCTCTCCATGTCTGTGATGGCTTTCGTTACGATGATTTATCCGTTAGAGTATATGTTTCCGGTGATACCGTTGTTGCCCACTTGTATGAATTGTGCCGAGCAGGTAAGTAATTGACCAAAAAAAAAAAAAAAAGGATGAATTGGCGCAGTGTTGACCGGTTTGTTACAGTTGCTGCTTGCCCCGACCCCTTTTGTTATTGGTCTACCAGCCAGTTTCTTGATGTACAAAAAGAATTTTAGGTAAGCAATCAGATTTATATTTTTGTAATTCGAGCGTTAACGTAATAACTAGGTTCAGTTACGTGGCAAATTACTTCGTTTATATAAATAAATTACCTTTTTATCTTTTCATCGAGTAAGTCCAAAAACATTTCTTGCCTAGAAGAAAATACAAATAGTGCGTTTCGTTGTTCTGAATACAGGACGTGATTTAATTTGTTTTGTTAGGTCCTGTTTATTTACATAATTTCATAAATCCTCCCGCAGTTCCAAGTTTCTAATGAATAATTAAGTTTCACTTAAAAATTAAGTTAACGGACGTGCGCTTCGCAGAGAAATAAAATGTTAATTGAATTTTTCCTTCGCGCTTTCGTGTAGTTCGAAATTCGAGTTAAATCCTCCTGTATTTTTTATAATTTAGCCAGGTTTATATCAACGTGAAGTTTCGGAAATTTTCGCCGTAAAAGAGTAGCCTTAAAAAATAAAGCAGGCCGTGGATTTTTATTTAAATAAAATTGACGCACCGCCTCGGGTTGTTCGGTTATCCGAGGATACTTCGCGACACAAAGGGTTCGGCCTTTCAATCTCTGGTGGTTTAAGCTTTCAGCCGGAGTCTCAAAGTGAAAGCAAGCAGGATCAATTCAGTTCAGAGGAAAATAAATTGAATAGACCCTAATTTTAATCCTTCATTACCAAGCTTTTGCTACTTATAAATTTCAATTTTTCCAAAAAACAAAAAAATGGAATGGCTTTGAAAAAATGTTCATTCGTTAAAATTCCGATTAATTTCTTGTTTTGTATCACTCCTTGTTTTTCAAAAAAAAAAAAATTATTTGTATTAGAAAATAAGTATTTGGTTGATAAAATATCCTTCAGTGAAAATGCCCTTTGCAATGAAATTTACGGTTAGTTATAAAATACAAATATTTTTTTTAAACATTTGAAACATTCCCCGACTTTTCCAAGTTTTCCTTGACTTTTAAACAAAAAAATTACCCTGTTGGGATGTTGTACAAAAATTAGTAATTTATTTATTTATTATTATCATGTGTTTCGTGGAGAAAATTGTTGAACTACCTTTTAAAATTGTAATCAATTAATTTTAATGACACGGCTATTCGTTTAAAAACAAAAATAAATTAGGAATAGATTTAAACAGAAATAAAGTTCTTGCTATCGTACTCCATGTAAATGCAATACGCAATAAAGAATTTGTTTCTGAATCCTTCAGGCTTCCAGATGACATTTGGTTGGTGGACTTGGACTCCAATAAATTAACCTCACCGGGTGAGATACCTCCCTTACCAGAACCGGAAGGAACGATTTTGAAAAACCACTTAAAGCAGGTACCACATAAATGCACTTCATTAGTTGGCTTTTCTTCATATTTAAAAAGTCACATTTTTCTCTCGGATTCCGTTCCTTTTTTGACCTAATGTTTAAATTCAGGCTATGCAACTTATGGATCAAGTGGGCACTGGCGTAAATATTTTACTACTTCTGCACATTACAGCATGCCGGTGCATGAGCCGTTTCATTATAGTATTGATTTATGCGCTCTTCTGTTTTTCTTTTTATTGCAATAATTACATTATTAGAGTTTGAATTTAGTCTGAAGAAAATGATGCAGTGCAAGAATTGCTTGAATATATCAGAAGCAAATCGTAGATTCTTTCACTAGTAGACTAGGGTCGCTTTGCTTTTTCTTTCGAATAACAGCGTTATACGAGGTTGCAGTTAAATATTCACAAAATTCTGAAACAATTTTGTACCGAATTTGCAGCAAGAGTTTGCGTTGGACTTTACTATTGGCAAGTGCACAAAAGCATTTGTTACATTAAATGTTTAGAATGATACACGAACCTTAGAAAAGAAAGTTATTGCTGGGACTAGGAACTGATTGAATTGTGATTATTTAGGCACTAGGAAGCTTACTAACTCCGAACTCAGGACACCTTCTACCATCGAGGAGAGAAAGCATACCTGTACCAAACACTCTAAGGTAAGGTAAACAAAACGCCTGCCGTACGTCTTCTCTTTAACCCATTTGATTTTAGCGTGTCTACTTCAAAAAGATCCCCGGAACCCTCACCATCGCCTTCGCCCGTAATGCAAAACATCAACAACCGAATGTTCATTGGAGGCTCCCCATCGATATCTCCGAGGAATTCCGTCTCCCCTACACCACCCTCTGCTTTTAATCCGTTTATTTATGGAAACGACGTAGATTCTGTGGATGTAGCTACACGAGTAGCAATGGTAAGCCGTACGAAACAGAAACAAAAAAAAAACGATTTACCAAATATTGCGATGTTTCAAGGTGCGATTTTTTAACTCTCAAAATCTTTTGGCCAATTTTGCCGAGCATACTCGAACTCTGAGGTTGTACCCGAGACCTGTCGTAGCACTCCAAATTAACAGCTTCTTGAGGTCAAGACCGAGGACGTCCCAATTCTTAAATCGATTCGCCAGAACTCAAGCGGTAGAGTTCTTGGCAGAGTGGTCCTTAACTCCAACCAACGTCGCGTTCCAACGCGTACAAACCGGTGTGTTAGATCCCGCACAAATCGGAGATAAGCCAAAGTGGTACGCCCACAGTTTAGACCCAATCAAATTCGTCGTTTGGGATGACGGTAGTTCTTTGAACGGCGCTTTGCGAAGCCTGCAAACACCCGAGAGTCAACCCACGGACGAAAGCGGTTCCGACTCGGAAGGTGCTGAGAGTACAAGTTCCAGTTACTCTTCTCTGAGTGACTTCGTTTCCGAAATGGTTTCATCTGATTTGTCACCAGGTGGCTCTTCTAAAGTAACATCCTTACAGTGGGATTGGAAATAATATCATTCCAGGTTGCACCTCCTTTCAAGACGCTAAGAAATCAGCCCAAAGCATGTCGCTGTCTTCAAATTTGGACCCCGAATCAGTTTATCGTCCACCATCTGAACTTCAATATCCAGATGGTGAACTTCCCGATATTAACAGAGCAGACTCCCCCCAGTCATCGTCGAGCAGCAGCCAATCAGATCTTAGCTCGCCATCTTTTAATAGAGATTCAGAATTAGAATTCGGGAACAAACTAAAAAGCGAAGCTCAAATCGTAACTAAAGCAGTAAGTTGTAAAGGTTCTTACCTTGGATTTTATAATAAAACGTTTTCATTGAGGATAAGGAAGAGAGCGGAAGTCTGGAGAATGAATCAGATTCTAATTCAACCACTACGCCTAAAACTATCGTGAGCGCAAATAAAGCGGAATCTCCAAGTAGCGTAACGAGCGAAATTGTTGAACGGCCAACTACGCCAGGAAGGAAGACGAGGAGATCGTATACGCCGGTGAGTCCCTTAAAATTCGGGGTCACTGCTTTTACGAAATACCTATTTATTTAGGTTCCGCCAATAAGTCCGTGTTTACAGAAGCAACCAAGTGTGGGGAACGTACTGGCCAGAACATCAAGCTTCGGCTCTTCCGGGAGCAACAGTTCGTTGCCGTCCACCACAGGAAGCACAGGTGTCCAAAGACAGAGTTCCCAAAGCTCAATTTTCGAACAGTTCGCATCGCAAGCGAAAGAATTGGTTAAAGAAACTACGAGACAAAGCAGCCAGGACGGCATCCTCGCTCAGATGGACAAGGTAAAACCCTTCTTCTAGTTTCTAATGGCGCAATGCGGAACGCGATCGTAATTATATCCAATTCGAAAGTAATTATTATTGTACTATCTATTGTAGTTAAAATTTCAAGCGCGCGAAAAATTTTCCGATAGCGAAGAAAGTAACATTTTCGCTCCGTTCGATAAGGTAAGACCACGGTTGGAGATAGTTCGTATTTACGATTTTCTCTTTGCAGTTAACAAGCCACGCAAAAAAGGCGGCGGAAGAAGCTTCGAAAAGTGTCCAGGAGGCCAGCAAGACTGCACTGGAAGCTAGCAAAACAGCAGCCGGGGTAAGCAAAAACACACTGGAAGACCTAACCTATGTAGGTAAGTCGACCATAGGAGATCTAACGAAAAGCGCCAAGGAAGCAGTTGTGAAGAAAGGTCTATTAAGAGTAAGCAAGCGGTTTAGAAATGTTCAGGGAACGGTGTAAATTCACGAAACTTTTAGGCGGATTCTTTCACTAAGCAAGGCTCTGATACCCGAAGAGATTCCGTAACTAGCACGTCCTTGGTGCAAACTGGATTGCTGGCGGGCACCAGCAGAGATTTCTTCTCAAATATAAGCTCCGATTTGAACGGAATCGCAGCGACGACGTCGAGCATGTTTTCCGATTTGTTTGGTGGTAGCAAACCAGCACAAAAACAAACGCCGCAAAATCAGCACTCACATCCGCAGCAGCAACAGCAACGACAGCAAAAGGTCAAGGAAAGCAAACCCGGTGTATTCGGACCTTTCCCAAGAGGGCCACGGGGACTAGTCGAGAAAAGTCCTTTAATTAAACACAGTCCGAGAAGGCAGGAAGAGATTCAGAGGAAGCAATCCGTAGATAGGACGACGACCAACGCTGAAAATCAGGCCTTCTTAAAGGATGTAAGTTACTTCATCGAAAACAAAAAGAAAGAATAGCGACGAGCTATTTTCAGGTGGTCAACTCGGTGCTTGAAGGTGAAGGTGTCGGTTGGTTGAAACTTAACAGGTTGAAGAAACTTATGGAGGATGAATCTTATAGGAATTTCGTGCTGAGTAAATTGAATAAGACTTTAGACAAGAAAATTGCACCTGATGATCACATTGATGATGTCGTAAGTATATTTGAAGGAACCTTGGTGAATCAATACGTAAAATTGATCTTGAAACTAGTGCGTTTCTAAATCGGTTTGGAAAGGGATGTTAAAAGTGCTCTTAGCTGTCGTACATGGATTAGAAGTTACGTACAGTAATTTTGGACTGGGTGGTATGGCATCTGCCTTTCAATTACACGAAATAGCGCACACACATTACTGGACTAAGGATTTATCGGATGGTTCTGCGGACATAACTACGCAGGTAACCAAACACGCACTTTAATTTGCCGGCATTGAACCTACAGAAACACTGACATTTTTAGAGTTCCAGCCCGAGATCTCCTCAGAGTCCCACGTCGATTCCTTCCGAGTGGGATTCCAGGAAATCCTCCCAAGTCGGTAAGCAAATTTACATCACGCCACAGATTATAGGATATTCCATACCTTCTGGTATTATTTAGATACTCCTGAAGTTCGTTTGATTCACGGGGAAGATCAAGAACCGGAGAGTCAACAATCGACGACGGACATGTTTAAAGATATGATCAACCAGAAGAAGAACATGCTTTTAAGCAAACTAACGTCATTTGATTCTGACGTAAGTTAAGGAAGAAACGTTTGCATGCCATTAAATTTCTTTCAGTTGATGTAAATAAACTTGCTGTAAGTGCAAATGTAAAATTATAGCATCAAGTTTATTTACATTGACCGTGATTAAACATGCTCTCAGCAACGTCCTTGAAAGCACGAATCCCATCTTTTAATCCTTAACCGTCCTTCTGCATGGTTATATGTAAAGCGAAAGTTTGCGTCTTAAGAATTCAGGGATTTTTGCGAATTATGAGCAGGTATTTCTCGGGCATGATCTGCAATGCCTGCGGTTCTTTCAGAGAGTTGGTATCATCATTAAAAGAAAAGCAACTTAATCCAATCGCGTGGTAATAAAATTTTAATTCTCTAACAACTCTCCGCAGTGCACACACAATTAGAACTGTTTTATGGAATGTAGGCAAATGCTTTATAAGTAGCCATTTATGTTACGGTTGAAAAACCGCTTTTCAAAAGTCATCCTGTATATTGAGATTGCATTGCATTTATTTCCGACATCGGAATGATTGATCGCAGATTGGGTATGGTGTGTGAAACGACAGAATTTCGCGTCTGCTTTTACTATTTTTTGTCACACAAATTGTCCTACGCCTCGGTATAGTTTTGTTTTGCAATTTACAGACAGTTTTTTACGTATGTCTTAGAATACCCCGGCATTAAATTATCGTATGCGTCTCCCTGTTTCGGCACCTTTTCTTATCGGCATCTTAAGCAAGCTCCTGCAGCGAAGTTTCCGAGTTTTGCATGAGAACAGTTTGAATGTTTATTCTAAACGACGAGACATGCATTTCTGGCGACACGCGACCTTTTCACATGGTCCTGCGAATTACAATTTTCTTTACATTTGTTATTTCAACGGAAAGATTAAATTTCAAAGCAAAGAAATTAGGCGTTTCTGCAACATCGTGGAAGTAAATATCGGTTTTTAAGTTGTTAACTGTTAGTAACTTATATGGCATTTGCTAGATTTCTACAAAACAATTCTAACATGCGTGATATTTATATTGTATAACAGGCAGAAGGCAACTTGCATGGATCAGGAGGTACTCTTTCCCCGGGGGGATCTATAACAACGGGCCCGGCCTGCGGGTTAAATAGGGGTGGTCCTCAAGCATCGTTCAGATCTACCGTTTCCGACACGGAAGTGGAAAACTTGCAGGTAAGTCGACCCGCGTCGCTTTTAATGTTCATTGGTGTGAAACGCTACTAGCGCTTGAGACTGGCTGGGAAATATTCCTCGATTTGCAGTTTCCCAAAACCCCAAAGCAGAGAACTTCGAGCGTCTGGTCCAGTAAGTCGTCGCTAAGCACCGGATTCCGGTACCACGGAGGGCATATGGTGAACACCGCGACAACTCCATCTCCAGATTCCACCAGGACGTACCTGTTCGAAGGGTTACTGGGGAAAGAGAGGTCGTCCTTGTGGGATCAGATGCAGTTTTGGGAGGACGCTTTCTTGGATGCGGTGTCTCAAGAGAGGGATATGATAGGAATGGATCAGGTGAGCCACACACAGAGAGACATTTAATGTCTGATGGCATTTAAACTTTTAGGGGCCAAGAGAAATGATGGAAAGGTATAAGGGGTTGAGCGAAACTGAAAGGAAGAGATTGGAACATGATGAAGATCGGTTGTTATCGACGATGCTGTACAATCTCACGGCGATACTTGTAATGTTAAATGTAAATAAAATGGAAGTTAAGCGTAAGATACGAAGACTATTGGGAAAAAGCCACATCGGCCTTGTATATAGTCAAGAAGTAAATCTGCTGTTGGATCAAATTAACAATTTGGTAAGACATCTTTTTTGACTCTAGGTACAGAGTTATTATTTGTAAGAACTCCCTTATTTTATTTTACTTATTAATGAATACAGGAAAAAGGAAAAAATATTAAAGAAACTATTAACGGCAGATATCGCCAACCCTATATCATTAAAAGGAGAATTAAGTAGGACATCGGCTAATAGTAAAAGACATATAGCATTCCATTAAAAAAATGAGTTACCCTAGTTTGAATATTCTCAAGTTTATTAAATCGTTTGTAAAAACTTGTGCTATTTGAAATGTTTCTTTCTTAACGTTGTAAGTGAAAAAGCATTTCAAGATGAAACTTTTGCAAAAAAAGCGGGGGTCTCTAACGTCATTTGTTCGGAAGGTATTTGCATTTGTTAGAAGAGTGATAATTTTTATAAAAAGTTGACTAACGCGAAAACGATTTACTTTAGACTGTATGTGTGGTACATAAAATCGCATTAAAATTCAATCTGGAATTCGAAAATGTAAAAATATATGCGCTGTTCCATTTAAAATAACGAAGTGACCCAACTCCCAGACTAAACCGAACATTCTGTAAACACCAAACTTGAATCTTTTTTTTTTATAAAATAAGTAGCTAGAGAATTATGTATTATGAAGGAATCTGCCTTAAGCAGGAACAACCTGTAAGGGTTCTGTTTAGAAAAAAAAAATGTTTTTGCTCATTCTGTAGAAAGAAAATGCTACTACTGAATTGTTGTCATGAATAAAGTCTACATAAAACTTTCTAAAAGGTCGTTTTTTAGTTTTTTGTATTCGTTAATAATTAAAATAATAAAGCGTGGTTCTCATTAAAAAAAAAAAAAACTATTCTCACTAATAAAACTAATCACTACTGATTTCAGCATGGAAACGACATCGATTTGAAACCTTTGGGGTCGAGATTGCTCCATCGCCAAAGCTTCACGGTGCATCAGGGAATCGACGGAGGTGGAGAACTGCGATTTTTGGAGGTCCGCGACGACGGTTTAGTTTTAAGGTCGGTTTCTGGAGTGATCGTTGAACGTTGGTGGTACGAACGACTTGTAAATATGACGTACAGTCCGAAAAATAAAGTTCTGTGTTTGTGGAGAAGAAGCGGTCAACAGACGCAGCTTCACAAGTACTACACGAAGAAGGTAGCAATTTCGGTTTTTCAATCAATCAAAACGATTTCAAATAATTTTGTTCCAGTGTAAGCAACTTTATTATTGCATCAAGGAAGCAATGGAAAGAGGTGGCGTAGCAGGGAGTGCTCCCGAATTAGGAGGTGAATTTCCGGTGCAAGATATGAGTTCAGGAGAAGGTGGCCTGTTACAAGTGTGTATGGAAGGGGTGGGGTTGCTTTTCGCCCACAGCAAGGTACACAAACTTGTAAAATGTAATATTCCCTCGTTAACGTTGTACAGAAAAAAAAAATAGTAGTTGCGTTAGTTGAGTTTAGAACGAATAGTTACATCGCCAATAAAGACCACAGCGTGCGGAACTTTAAACGTTTAAACGTTTTGGTCTTTATGGAGAGAATAAATATTCTTTAATACTTGTTACGTGTTGTTGTTGGGTGCGCTGTGATATGTGCATATGTTTTGCAAGGACCACTCAAATTTCCTTACTTGCTGTGCCACTCGCTCGGTTGCCATCCTTGTGCTGCATTTCATTATTTCTCAACTAATTTTGTTTACGGAATTTAGGATTTAGTTTGTATAAAGTAAGAGTCAACGGCGTGCCTTCGTTTAAACCGACTTTTTTGGAGCTGATTTCAGGTAGTAATTTTATTATTTATTTTTTATACTATTATATCGATATTTATTTTTTAACTTAACGTAACTTTTATACTTTTATTATCAGTGTCTTATTTATTGAACTGCATGCAGCTCAATGTGCAACAAATACTAACTGCTATACGTTCGAGGTTGTTTTAGTTTACTTCGTTTGAATGTTGGATGCTTCTTTCTTTCTCTTTCTCTATTATCGATGTACATGAGTGGTCATGTTTGCATTGGCGCGGAGCTTTTTCGATGGTCGAATCAGTCAGCTATCGAAATAACTCTGTAGCAAAGCTTAGGAACTTTTGAGATGGTCCTTGTCGGGCACTGAGATCGTCACTAATGTTGTGTTCTGTTGGTTTCTATTCCCGTTGATCTGTCCACGTCGATCGATGGCTGCTTGGCAGGACTTTGAGGTATATAAACAATCTGGTCTAATCTGGTCGTTAGTTTAGCATAGTCTTTGTTTAGTTTAGCGCTTCTTCCTGTAGTTTCTTGCTGCTTCCCTTACCTCGATCCCTCCCATTTTTTACACTCGTAGAGTTTTATTTTTACCTCTTTTGCATACGACAAAGTACAGTACACACACACAAACAAATTAACTCGTTAGAATGCTGCTAACCGGTGTTCGCATAGTCGTAGTGTAGAGTGCTGCTTCTTGCGGGACACCGCATGGCAACTCACTGTTCCACTGTTCTCCACTGCACCACCTACAAAATATTATCCACACACCCACACACTTACACATAGATTAGGACCATCATACATTGAACAAACCATCTCTAAAGTTGCCTACGGCTTCACGCATGACACGCGCATGGCATGTTTCTATATTGCTTCGCTTATGCATTTCCTATCTCTCTGTTCCTAATATACGTTTAATTACAATCTTTTGCAGTTTTTCGTAAGGATAGATCACATTAGGAAGTGTTTCACTCAGAAGGGAGGAATCTTCGTGTTGGAAGAATTTAGTAAGTTCAGTTTACTACTTAATTTCCAAAACTGTCTTTCGCATAAACAAGAACATCGAACGACTTTAATCGTAAAGTCATAAATTTGCAAGATGAAGTCTAAAGAAATCCTTCCGTTTTGTTTGTCATAATTAAAGAAATGTCTTCTGGCAACTTTAATTTTCATTATCGCAACCGGTTTCGTCTTAAATAGGCATTTTCAAGTCAACTTTAAAATTAATAAAATAAATAATAAGTTAATAAGAAGAAAACTAAAATACTTACAGGTAAAATTATGGCAAATTAAATCATATAAAAAGAAATTGTAAATGTTAGCGTACATCGGATTTTGTTGTCAATAAACAAATTTTTTGTTTAAGCGAACCCAACTTGATCTTTAACACAGTGGAAAAGTAACAAATGGAATAATTTGAAATGTTTGAATTTGGAAAAATAATTGTATTGATTAGTTTGTTTTTAATTCATTGTAAAAACAAAACATAAAATTTCGCTATCATTTCTTCAGGTTACATAAATACCCTGAAATTATTGGACGAGTGAGAAATATATTATGTATCTTTTAGTATGTATTGAAAAGACTCGGATCACCTAATTTTACCTAATCAAACATTTGTAGTAATTTCAAATAAACTTACGCTTAAAACTGTGTTTTATAACAGTATGTTGCAAAATACAAACAATGATCTAAGAAGTTTTACAAACCTAAACGTTCAATTTTACTAAAAAAAATTATGAGAAGATCATTCATTAATAGTTCATTCAGCTCTAAATAATCTTACACGAACAATTTTAATCAATGATATTTAATTTTGTAGCAACGAACAAAATTTTATAGGAGTATAAAATTGTTAAGAAAGACATTGAGTTCTGAAACAGAACGAAAGAGGCTCTGTTTTGTAAAGGCAATTTTTCCACGTTTTTTTTTCTCCCTAATCCTTGCAGTTAATTCTTCAAATCCGATTCTATCAATGTTCTTACTAATGTGTAGAGGTTAAAATTATAAAAAGTGCGATTGACATAATTACGTACTTATAAACCTGTATGATAAGTGTAAGTAGCATAAAAGCCCTTGCAGGACTATACCGGAGCGGGCGACACTGCGATACGCTACGCCCGCCCCGGCCTCTAGTTTGCGCTGGCCTTAAAACGACAATATCAAACATTTCCGTTGCAGATCCCAAGACCAGACAAGTAATACAAAGAAAGTATAAATCGTCTATGGTAAGTTGCGCTCGCATGAATTGTTCAAAAGTTACGTTTGCGTTTTAATTTCCCATAAATTCGTTTCCTCGCATGTAATTGTTCATGTTATAGGCTAGCCAGATGCTATTATCTCTTCACCGAATATTTTCGATATGCATGGCGCAGAGAATTCACGAGTTCGTTCCTCCATCAGCATGAATTTTTAGTTTTTAGCGTAAGGCTTTTGATTATCTTTTATTTAAGCTTAAAAAATTCGTCCATACGTTACGTACAAGTAAATAGTAATATGTTGTATGTCAATGTTTTATTCCTTAATTTTAATTACAGAGTGAATGTGAAAATGGTATCACAGAAAATACTTAATTTTAAATGAAACAAAATACATAATTGTTTCCCATTCACTATTAGAAAATATATCAGCAGTAAAACGAATGGTTAATTATTCTGGTCCAATATATTTTGTTAGACACAGTGCACCTGCATCGCATTTATCTGTAACTATTGTTTCTTTTAAAAAGTCATGAATATTTTGTCTGCTTTAGTGAATGAGGAGTGTTTATGTGGTAATCTGCGATTGGTATTTCTCATTTGTTTTAGCTTGCCAAATTTATTACAGCTTCGGGAAAAGCTTTGTAAACTTTGTAACTGTTGTAAAAGAAACACACCTTTCCATTTATATTTTGTTGGAAAACTGGGAAAATCTATTACTTTTCCAAATAGCGCCCTCTAAATACTTTATAACAAAGTAGCCGGAGTCACCGTATCCAAATTTTGAATCGGCTTAAAAAGCCCTTTCAGACAAGCTGAAGTTCGTTCATTGCTAATAAAGAATACAGAAATTATTAATGGCGATAAATAATAAGTCTGAAACCAAAGTTACGCAGAATTAATTCAACTTTGGCTTTAGCTGCACCGTAATCTATGATTTCTGTTGATAAAATTAATTTTTATTATTAAGTCTTTCGACTGAGCCCCCGTTGTGGTCAACTTAAAAATAATTTCATTGAATTTCTCTTGGTCACTTGGATTATAAATATTTTTTTTTTCTCCCGAAGCTGTTATCACGGTTTAGTGTATTACATTGCCGGTCTTCGCCCTTATTGAGACACCCGGTATACATATATATTTCGTTGGTATTAAAGTAACTATAATTAGAACTTTAATATCGTTGATTTAGGCGGATCAAATCTGCTACGCAGTGCTGTGCGTATTTTCCTACGTGGCTGCCGGAACAGAAAAACGACTACAAGCAGGCAAATCGCTTGCTCCTCCGACTGGACCTCCATCTCCGATGTTAAACATACCGACGATTGCAAAACCTCAAGAGCCCCCTAAAGAGTCCTCGCCAAAAGAAGAATTACTATTAGGTAAGACAATGCCAACACCGACCTTCGAAGCGGGAAGTGTCACACCAGTAGGTGGTCCACCATCGTATCCTCCCCCTGCTTTACCACCAGGTGTGCCGCCACCCGCGCCACCTCCAGGTTCGAGAAACTTCGGAATTCCCGCACAGCTTTCCGGAACGAGACCGTTGAAACCACCCCCGGTCCCCAGTAGGAATTTACCGCCTGGTCTTTCATCGCCTCAACCTCCACCCCGCCCGAAGTGACGTCGTAACGGCAGGTATTCTCTACCCTTTATCTACGGAGATGACGCGTGTATTATACCTTCCTGTTTACCATGGGTGTGAGATTACCTCTTTCGAAATTATTTACAAATTTTGATGTTGCAAAGTGCGAAGAGCGTTCTATTTTTAAACTGAGGTGATTTTTACGCACACAGGCGAGTGCTTGTATTTTCAGTATGAAACTTACGCATTAATGTGTAGACAGGGGTTGGATCGTTCAAATTAAGAGAATCACATTAGGTCAGCGCGTTTTGCGGCTCAATAGTTACCGTGAACACTATGGAAACTATTTATTGTGATGCTATAATTTTTAACGAATGTTACTTACTAATTTTCTTACAATCCACCCTAACAACTCTTACGGCGTTGAGGCGCAAAACGTGATGATGGAGGACTCAACGTGCCTGTCTTCATTTGAACGAACAGTAGATATAAAAAGGTTAGGAAAAGTTAAATGCCCACGACTTAGCCTTACCCAGATTACGTTCTGTTATTTTTCAAAATTTCTCTTGAAAAAATAAATAAAAAATAAATAAATAAAAAAAATTATAACCTTCACTGACACTGAATACAACGCGTTCGTGTATCAAGTTGACACGTGGAAAAACTTTTTTACCTGCAATCCGACTAAGGCAAGTAAGGCAAATAAAAACTATATTTTTAGCTCGATCTAGTTAAACTGTTTTAGTTCTTCATAACCTGTCTTTTTTACTATTGATTTTAAGCAAGAAAATGTACTTTTTACAAAATAAAATCTACTGTTTGACCAATTTGAAAAACCACACTTTAAGTTTTTTATCTGAAATATTCATTCATCAAAAATATATCTAGTTTTCCTATGTTTTCCTATTTTTTTATGGTCGATAGCCACAAGTTAAAAAAAAAAAAAACTTTTTTATATTTACGTTACATCATCATTGTTAATCGACTTGACTGTGTTCACGAGGGTTACATAACAATTTAAATAATAAAATACTCCGAAGTAAATCGCATGTGTACATACTTATTATGCCTCGACGGTGTATAGAATATTCTCCTTTTAAACTTACTGTTTATTACAGAGTTTGTTTGTTATGTAAGGATTTTGTAAATACCATTACAATTACCTAAATAGGTAGTTGGAAATGTCACACCAAAGATTCCTATTTTGACTTGTGTAATTAACTTGTAACTAATAAATGTTTGTAAAAAGAGACGGCAATAAATTTGATGTTGTTCGTTTTAGCACGTAAAGAAGCGGTCTTTATCTTTTCCAGCAGGTATGCTCCATATCGTGTACGTAAGTACATACATATATACATAAAGTGAGAATCTAGATAATAGAACAGACAAGAAACTATACAGGCAAGTAAAAGAAGTGGAACACACTTTTGCTTGCTTTAGATTATTTCGAGGTGTGGCACTTATGCTGGTTACAATCCGTTCGCGCTTCACACATCAATTTCAATCTTCAGTTACTTGTCTATGCCATAGAAAGAAAGAAAATCGGGCATTTAAAAAATTGTTAAATTATACATCAAAATCCCCTAAGAAGACGGACCAAATTAGAAGTATTCAAATCCTTAAGATGTTTAAAAAAATGGAGCTTGCATGCAGGAGGTGCACTTTAATTGCGTATGACTGTAATATCTCTCTTTAAAATTGTATGGTACCCATGTTTGAAATAATAAATATTGTGCCTACCCTCATAGCACTCTCTTGTAGCTTAGCTTTATTAATGTACATAAATTATTTTTTAATTCGTTTGTAATTACTAAATTCGTCGGTATTGTTTTGTATTTAATAAAGCAATATTAATGTCTTGTTATTAATAGATATATTTATTGCCAGTGAAGCTTCTGTAAATGATATTTTACATGTTGGAATAAATATTATTATTAGCTAAATTTCTGCTTTTATTTCCGAAATGTTCCTTCACTGTGAGTGTGCTATAGCGGTTTTAAAATTTCGCGCAATTGCTTTTTGTAAATTTGTCTGTTCTTCGAATGCACTTCAAAAGCAAAACGTCAAAATCGAAAATGTAATCTCACTTTGTAGCCTTATTCTTTGAATGCACTTCCAAAGAAAAATGTCTAAATCAAAAATGTAACCTCATTTTTTAATCTGTGCTTCTTAGTGTGCGGATTATTGTTTATACCTTATAATATAACCTATAATAAGAACATTAAATTAAAGCAATTTAATGGTCTAAATAATATTCTTTTCAATATTTTAAACTGTTTACTGATTATTGTTATTATACAATGAATCCTTCTGCTTTGCTTTGCGCAGTGCTCGCTCATTTTCATTTGGTATTAATCATTCCAGGCGTTTACTATGTGTAAACTGATTAAACTGAGCTGTGCCAATCAATTGACGGAAAAAACATTCATGGCCTTAGGGGATTCGAACCCACGCTGCAACATGACATCACTTCCAAATAGGGGTGCCAGATTTCTTGTAAGCAATGTCGCCAAGTAGCAGACAATCACAGTTTCCTGTAATTTTGCTTTCGCCAAAATGGTAGTATTTAAACACGGCTTCACATGAATCTACCAAGGCCAATGCTGCCATTCTGAACTCGATCGTAAGCATCGTAAGATATTATCGTGTCATTTAAATGTACTAGTCTTAAATACCTTACGATGCTTACGATCGAGTTTAAAATTGCAGCATAAATCTGAAAGTTTGCAAAATTTCTAAGTATCACCCGTGAAGACGCATTTAAGCAGCGTCCTTTTAGAGTGACAAAAATTACAGGAAACTGTAATTGCCTACTGTTCTTTTGCTTTCGACGGTATTTTGCAAAACCAATCACATGTTTTAAATAGCGCATTTTTAAATTAAAAATATAACAAAAAGGGACAAAAGAAACTGCAAGCAAAGAAAAGATACGAAGTATAAGACAAACAAAAAAATAGATTTGGGATATCGAAAATAAGAACCAAAAAGAAAACAAATGAAACGTGCAAATAAAACAGAACCAAAACAGAAATGAAAACAACGTTAACAAAATACAAAGCGTGAAGTGAATAAAAGAAAAACAAAAGATATTGATAAAATATGAGAAAAAAGAGTGCGCAAACCAAAAGAGCGCTATCAATCTAAAAACCGTTCATGCAAAATCTCTGTTTTTATTTTCCTGCCTAGGCATGCACGCGCGCGAACTTGCATTTTTAATTCGTTCTGCCATATTTCAGCAAAATGTACTTCAGCCAATCATAAAAAAGAATGGATGAGCAATTTCGGGCCAACACTTGAATTTGACATTGAAAATAAGCAAGGAAGGTTAGGCGATTTTGTTAATTTGACGCTGACGAGCTTTTTTTGCTGGAATTTGACTTTGAAAGAGCAAGCAAAATTAGAAAATTTTGTCAATTTGACAGTGGCGTAACTTTTTATTTTGCTGAAACACGGCTGACTCTGCCAGACTCTAACTAGAAGGTCTCAAGAGCACTTGACATCATCCCGGCAATCCTGCTGCTAATTGCGCAGATTCTCGTTTTGCATTTAAACTAGTCCTAAATTACATGCAACTAAAAGGAAATAACGTTTATTATTTATCTACAATTTATAATTACATAGTTTTTGGTTTGAAATAAATGAAATTTCACATTTACTCGTTGACAGTGAAATCAATAACACAATAACTTAGGGAGACCCAGCTTGTCATAAATTGAATTCTTACAACATGACCTGACAACATAGTAGTGATATCGATTTGTAAAAATTAATATTGTGCTCATAATTTGACGGTGCGGTAGGATAAATTAATTGTTATTAGCTCTCAAGATTAAATTATTAATCACTTCGTCCTTTTCTCTTATCAAATTTTGCAGGCGTTCAATTTCATCGGTCTTTTCACATTTTCTTCGTTCCTCCAAGAGCAGCTTTATTCGCCTGATCGTATTCCTATCCAGGTATACGTTTCTGCGTCTGGTGCTACGATTAGTCTTGATCTTACCGTTATTATTTATGTGGACTTCCATTTTGTAATCTTCGAGAAAAGCTTTCGAAATGCAAATCAGCCTGGCCATGCAAAATCTCAGCCTTCTGGAAATACATCCAAATATTACATCCTCGATGTAAACAGCATACTCGATTCTTTTTACGATGCCGATTTTTTCCGCGTCCGTTTTTAGTTGCTGCGTGTCACAGACTGCAAGACCTTGCAGTAAATTCAGCAAAATTATGGTCATCAGGAATACGAACATGATGAAAACCACGGTGTTCGTGGCCGAATCGTAATTCACAGCGGCTGCGTCTAATTCACCGGCTAGCATGACGATCATTTTAATTATGGTCAGATGGAGTTTCGTGTACATGAATTCCGACGAATCATCATCGTCTTCAGTTACGTTGTTGGATGATTCCTCGTCTGCGTCTGCTATGTTGATTTTATAAAAAGTCAAAGCGAAAGCCAGAATTAAAACAATGTAACAACTAAACGTTCTGAAAAAATTACATGAAACTCTTTGTAACATTGCGATGCCTGTGGACATCAGGGGGTTCCTACCAAGTAGTATCATCATCTTGAACGCACCCAGCATAATAGCAGAAGCCGACAGGGCGTTTACAGCTTCAAGAGTGGGAGCTTTTTCGAAAATGATGATGAGAGATATAGCCGCTAGAAAAAGTTGCAAAAAATTCTCGAAGTGCAGAAAGTATCTACGAGGACAGCAAACGATTTGAAGAAATTCACAAACCGCACCAATTACAACGGGGACTGCGGGAATTAGAAAGGTTAAATCAGTAAACTCCTTGCGCGTGTTTTCTTTGTACGATAAGAATATGAACGCCAGCAGTGAAGCGTAATAAATCATGTACAACAGCAGTTGCATGTAATAAAATTTTCTGATTCTGAGCCACTTGATAAATAAATAACTGCTGATGAGCGGGTGAGTTAACAAAGGCCACAGCTCCGGTATTTGAGACATGGAATGCAATACGAACGTTTCGGAAACTAAATGAGGAAAATTGTTACTCCAGTATGTACCACGATTTGAATTTGCATTGTTATTCTCAGTAGGCGTAGTTGGTATGAGAGTCCTAAAATTTAAAACTACGATTTTATTTATCCCTGCGAACCTTGTTTCTATGCTGTTGTCAAAATGTTCCTGGAGAGTACCAAAATCAATTTCTTGAATGGGTGAAGTCCCGAAGCGATTCTCGTTTCCTAAAGACGCACCTTTCTTGAGTAAACATAGCGTAGTGTCTGGGCTGGCGTACCTCACTGAGTAGTGCAGGGGGGTATCCAGACCACTGTCGGGCTTGTTCACATCACAGTTTACCCCGTCTTTCAGCACGTAACTTAAGCACTTTTGGTAGTCGATGTTCTTGTCCGAGGTATGTTCAGCTTGCGCCAGCAAGTTTATGAGGACATTATTAGGAACCTTGGGGCATCGTTGAAGAAGAGGCGCGAGCAATTCGTGATACCCTTTTTTAGCAACGGCCTGCAGGTGATCTTCACATTTTTCTCGACTCAGTGAATCGAGATATTTGGGGTTTCGAAGTTGGGCGACATCTAAATCCACGTCGCTATCCTGAAGAAAAAAGAGATTTTGATTTACTTCTCGACAACATTTTAAAGATTGAAGGCAAAATGTTTTTTAAAATAGAGTGAAACAATGTGCGTAATATTTATAAACATTTACCTGCGCGCTGTCAACTCGCATGTTATTGCGATGCATCCCCAACCCCTTTAATACATGTAAATGACTGGCGGCTAAATTGTATTCGTGTTAAACATTCATCATGACTATTGATTTTAATCACTCAGCATTTTTATACTATGACGTGCTCTAATTGAACCGCTTCTTAAGATCGCAGCCGTTTTTGTAATTAGTAATTAAGAAACGCAATACATGCAGAGCGACAGCACAGAGAAAATTATGTTTATTGATCTTATCTAGCAATCAATATACTGAAGTGTGTGGTTCTCAAGGGAAAAGAAAAAAAATCTGCTTCGTTAATTTACCAAGAGTTTTGAAGACTGCTTCAATTTTTTTGGGCGTATTTTTTATGAAAGTGCTCGAATAATGCAAGCACATAGCACCTCATAATAACACGTTCGTTGTTCATTTGAAATCATATGCTTTTTCACTTTCTCTTTGTTGCTATTATTCGATTTTGAAATTTAAAAAAAAAATGCGTTTTATACCTTTTTTAAGAGGCAAGCAGTTAATTTCCATATGACAGATATATGTGCATTAAATTTTTCTATTTTATACGAAATTTAAAATTTGAAAATTTCAAAAATTCTGAAAAAAATGGCAATAGTAAAAGTTTTTTATAATCAATAAAAGACACTTGTTTTTTTTTTAATAAAATTACTGACCGGTGAACGTTTGATTATTTTGATAAACATAAATAATTCTTTATAATGAAAGTTTAACCTTGTAACCTGATGATTCATTTCGCAAGTATTTCTTTAATCTGTCACATTTACAGATTTCTTTCTAAAATATTTGCTAATCTGTCCCGGATTAATTCGTTTTGTAACTGTTTATTTGATATTAATAAAATTGACGTCAAAGATCAACGATACGCACATGTGTTACAGTGGTAATACTTTGACATCAACAGTTACTTTGATCAAAGGTGGACATGCAAGTTCGTGCATTGTGTAACGATCATTTTTTCTTACATCGCAATTGCGAATAAATTGGGCAAGTCGTTTTTGGTCTGCGGTGGGAATGTCGAGCTACGTTTCTGCTGAAGAAGCTCCAAGCAGGGCTGAAACAGCTGTCCAGAGGCTGCTCGAGGTTTTCACTGCAATCAAAAACGATTTGCACAAAATTTTTCTAAGAACATTTTTTCGTAATTTGTTATTCAGTTCTGAAATAGTTTACTTGCCGTTATTTCTTTAGTTTCTTGATCTTAATTGCTGATGGTAGCTTCTTGAGTTTATTTTATGACTGCCGTCGATCAAAATAATTTCTGCTGTCTCGGTACATGCAAACCTGAGACACAGAAAATAAAACATTTACTACGTTAATAGATTTTACAAAAATGTTCATGTACACGTCCTGCCTAATTAATTGTAAAAGCATATTTTAATTTACAGCACATAAACAAAAAGAAAACAATACTGATTAAATATCAAAATGTATTACATGAAAATCACCTGGTGAAGCCTCGTGGTCGATTTCCTCTTCAAAATACATTATTTTTATTTCACTACAGTTGAGTAAGCACACGCAAAATATAGTCGAACTTCTCAGTAAATAGTATTTTATTTAGATGCCTCACATTTTTATCAGTTTTTTTTATCGGACTTACGATAGCTGATCTAATGACTTAAACGTTTAACTTCTCAACAGAGTATACCGGTGGTGTGCCGTCTAAATTTCATTAATTTTTTTTGTGTACTTAATTTAGTCGTCGTCGCTATCTATATCAAAATTTAACGCCAAAGCAAACGAAAAAGTTCAATTTTCCTGGGATACGAAGTTTGCTAAACATTTGCGTTTATAATAAAACCGTTATAAATCACACAGAGACTGTCGATAAATAAGTTATGCAAAAGCGCGCTTACTTTTTTCTATGGTTTTATATACATACCTAAGTGAGGATGGATGTTATTTCTATGAATTAATAATAAAATTCGTTAAAGAACGTGCGATTTTAATATGGTTTTTATTACGTACTTTTATCGTGGAATTGTTAAAATCGTTTAAATTAATAACTTTATATTTAATTTAATTATTCTTTTTGTGATTTACAAAAAAGAAATCGGTATTTTTTTCGCATGTTGTCTAATTTTTATTAAGGCATTAAATTATTTAATTAGTAAGCGTTGCTTTAACAGCTTAAAAGTTGTAGAGGCAGACGGCAAAATTTAATTAATTAATTAATCGTCATTGAAAATACCGCTTTACCAGCCACTGAACACAATTTTGACCATGCATCGCCATGTATGGCTTCCAAGAGGGGACACATTCATGATTCATGCTTTTCATTCCCCACCATGAATGCTCTTGGCGCCTACATTTGCACAACCAGTTTTGACCTCGATTTTCAACAATCCATATGGCAAAATAAACGCTTTACCTCTGCTAAGGAGATTTTTTTTCTTGTCCACACCTTCCGCGATTTCTTTTCAAGACGTTTAATGTTCCATATAAATGAGTGCTTTTTTATCAGGCATTTGCTACAACAACGGAGCGAAAGCACAGATATCAAACAAAGAATAGGAGGACAAACATAAGTAGAACGAATTAATATTTAACGAAACAATAAATTATTAAAGAAAAACATAAATTTATCCACACGCAACATAAGTACTTAGTACACAAAATACCTAGAAAATAAATATTCCGGAAGTGTTCCTGGAATGTAATTAGTCCACCTGAATAATACACAACAGCACAAATAAATCCTTACATTTAATACAATTTTACACGCTTTCCTATTATGTTTATTTTGGATGTGGGTAAAGGAGACGTGGTAGTGCGGCTTGATGACATTGGAATATGAAAGTGCATTTTCGTTACAAACTGGGATTACTGACTCACTAAACCATAAGTTACCTAGACTTGTACTTCTGTACCATCACGGACGACTTTATCTGACGCATTATAATTTTTTTTTTATATTTACAGAGCCTGCAGCTATCAAGACATACAGTCTCTATAATAAAAAAAAATGGATAGCTGAACGGTACCGTACCTGAATAACGAAAAGCTCATTTTAGATCTATTTTTTAATATTTTTTGTTTTTGTAAGACGGTAATTAGTAGACATTCGCAAAGTCTAGAACTACGTACAACGACGCTCAACATAAATGATACTCCTACATGCGAACCACACCCTTAAGAACATTCAGCATAAGGGCTAGGAAATTGTCAAATAGTATCATTTAAGAAAATTTTTTTTTTTTTTTGTGCAAATCGTTTTTGATTGCAGTGAGAACCTCGAGCAGCCTCTGGACAGCTGTTTCAGCCCTGCTTGGGGCTTCTTCAGCAGAAACGTAGCTCGACATTCCCACTGCAGACCAAAAACGACTTGCCCAATTTATTCGCAAATGTAATGTAGGTCAAAAAGCGATAGTAAGATGTCGCTATTTTATAAGTATCATTTAAGTTGATCGTCGTAATACATATCTTATTATGTGAGCTGCCGTAAGAAATATGTATTTTGTCAATAGGTATCACGATTTTTTTAGACTCAGAGTAGGCCCTGTTAGGCTGACATTTTTGTTGGTATCACAAAAAATGCGGACGTCAGAAAATTGGATTAGAATTTCAAGTTTATTTTTCTGAAGATCAGAGCCTCTACTAGTAAATGTTATGAATGATTTGATTTTCTTTAACCTTACCGTTATCGATCACGGTAAGTACTCTTTCAAATCATTAACACAGTTATTATTACAAAATAGGAAACTTTATAATTTTTGACAATGTCTAACTTTGACTTCTATCAAATTGCATGCACGTAACCCAACGAAAAAAAACTGCCTTCTAGAAATTCAAAAGATCATAAACGCTTAATATACAGTATGCTGCATTTTGAAACGCGACGTAGGAAATTCCTTGTAAATTTAATGGTTCTCGAATATTGGCTTCCCTAATTATTTTACAGTAAAATTCTATGTGGATTTTTTAAAGTACTCTTCAAGATGAATCTGTCTGTGAAGTTTGAGAACTTTTCATACGCTGAGTTTTAAAATTTTTGAAAAACAATTTAGTAACTAAATTCAATTTATACCAAACTATCAGCACAGCCTTGATCAATGCTAGTGAAAACTGATCAGGTAATTAATAAATCTAGTTCGTTCTTGAAAAAGATTGATAGAAAAAGGTTTATTTTAACATTTACTGATCAAGTCCGTGCTGATAGTTTAGTGTAAATTGAATTTCGTTACTGATCTCTTTTAAATATCTTAAAACGGAGCGAATGAAAAATTCTCAAACTTCACAGATAGAATCATCTTGAAGAGCACTTTAAAAAATTTCAATGGAATTTGGCTGAAGAAATATTAGGCAACCTAATATTCCAGCACCTTTAAGTTGGGATACATACATGAGATTTCCTATGTTGCGTTTCAAAACGCAGCACCCTGTATACATACACAAATATGCACATATATATTTTTTAATACTTTTATTATTAATCCTGTATGTATAATTTTGTACAACAGGCTGCTAAATAGAATATTGCCTTTTATTTACTTATTTTCTAGGACACATTTTTTTGTGTTTCAACAATTGTGTGCTTGCCCTATTAACCATAAAGGTCGCACTAAGTTCTCGCATTTGCATTGAAAAGCAATAAAAATTTTGTTGAAGCAGCAATGGTCATATTTCATTATTAGCTGTAAGCACCAAATATGTCAGCAGTGTTCCAGACGATTAAACATCGAATTCAATAAAAAATAAAGGTGGCTATTATCCTATTAAACCTAAAGATCAAAGACGTATCGATCTTTAACAGGATAATAATATCCTTGCCAAATCTGTCCGTCCAGGCGCGGGCAAAGAGAAATCGCTTCCTACGTACGGTTTCATAAATTCATCCTTCTTATGACATAGCATTTCCACTTATAAATAGATCGTGTTCATTTATTTAATTTGTCGCCTGTAGGTGTTGCGATACATACATAGATGGACATGAGTAGCCAACAGGTTGTATGAGAGTAGGGGAACGTGACGCCTGCGCGGGAAGGGGGGAAACTAATTCTAAAATATCTTCTTTACCAGGCGCTCGGTTAAACCAATTTTTGAAACAATCGCGAAGGTTTCCAGTGTCCGAGTATTACACTTTTGTGAGTAACAGGATAAAGTATCGTCAGAGGTAAGAATATGCCAGTTTTACATATGTTACAACTTCAAATACGTATATTGTGTACAGATGCGAATAATTAAACTTTTTCGATAAAAATTCCACCTAAGTTTATTTGAAATTTAAAGCGGAACGAGGTATTGGAGCCCGGAAAAGCGAAATTTTAAACTTACATATTTTCCTTGTAAAATAGAAGATATAATAAATCACAGAAAACAATCTGTAGTAAAAAGTAATACAACTGCAGTAAAATAGAAACCAGAAACAAAAAAAAAGCAAATATTCGAACAATTGACCTACATTTGTACGAATATTTCCTACTTTTTTGTTCCTGGTTCCTACTTTAGTCCAATTTTTTTTCTGTGATGAATTAGTGTATAGTAGTTAATATTCGATGATAATATTCATGAAGGCAAGCTGCCCGAACCAACTTGTTTCATAAATTTCAACAAACAGAAAACAACTGGCACATTTTATACAATGTATGGTTGGTAATACAATTAATCTGCGCTATGTGGCGTGGCAAATTATCTTCCATTTCTAGGAAGTACATAATTAACGTTCCCGGAAAATTGCAAAAACAAATAGTTTTTTATACCTATAACAATTATCAATTTTAAATCAATGAAACATAATTGTATATTACGCAAAGATATACAACGAAGCTCTCCATAAATGATACCATTTGACAGTGTCGTGACCCTTACGCCGAATGTTCTTAAGGGTGTTGTTTAAGTTGAGCGTCGTAGTACATATTTATTTGCTTGATAGTACTTTTATTAGAAGTTTGCCCGTTATTCATATTATTTATTGTTTTAATAATATATATTTCCTAAATCGCAAGTTTTCAAAGATATTTCCCAAACCAAAAATTTGTTTTTATTTTTATTTTTTGAAAAATTTAACAATATTTCTTTATTTACATTTGAACTAGTGCTAGACTAGTAGACACGTGTTTATCAAACAACTAAGGACATTTAAAATATATTAAGATAAAGAAAAGCTATTAAAAAATCCAATAAAGCTAATAATCTTGTCGATATCGGTACTGCAGTTTCTAATGTTTAAATTTAATGATTTTTTAAGTGAGGTACTAGTTTTGAATACGCGACATTTCTGAGGTATGTAGTTTTCAGCTACGTACCGGGTATCCCAATTGAGGCGACGACCGGCGATATACAGAGTGTTCATGGGATGCCGCTACGGTATCTAATTATAAATATTCATGGAGCTAATACACAACAAAATCTATAATTATCTGCAGGAATTAAAAATGTTAAATAATTTAGTACAATTCTGTCTTCAGAATTATTTCGGGTTTTCATGTCCTTACTGAAGAAGATGGAAACGAAACAACAATTGTCAAAAAAAAATCTGATTTTTAGTGTTATAGTCGAATAAAATCACAAAAGTCGAGTGCCCAGAATTTTTTGAACATGAATATATGGTTTCAATTTTATTAATTTCAATAAATAATTGTTTTTCTTACGAGAAATATTTGTTTCACTACCTAAAAAAAGATCGAAATACCGGAATCCTGGTATTTCAAACATAAATATCGAATAAATTCCGTCATTGTAAAAAGGCCTGCTATTCCATGTGCTCTAATGCTACATGAAAATGATTACATTTTTTCTTTATTTTTAAGTAATTAACAGTTAGAATACTATAATAGATATCAAAATCTTTGCGATTACAACCTACAAATTCGTAGGAAATTTACTCAGGAAGATAATATAAATCAATTTCTGTTTTCCTATGTGAAATCCCTGTGTCCTATTGTCAGACGGACATTCACTACACTAAACTATCCTAAAAATATTTTGCGTACTTCACACTACCTAACCACACATAAATTCTTATATCGGTCATCCAAGGGTCAGGCAACCGTTTATTGAAGTTGCACGTAATACTTATAAATAGCAGTGAATTCTGAAAATGGCATTTAAGTACCACATTTTTTTGTTTTCAACGTTATTGATATGGAACTTGTTAGTGTATGCTGTAACGCGTATAAATAAACATTACCACCTTTTACCACGTTTAAACAACCTGATGGCCTAAGGCCGTGATTCGTCGAAATTAAAAAAAATTACAGGTTTTACTTGCACAGTGACGTAATCGCAAAGTGGATACGAATTAGTAGTCACGGCTTTTAAATGCTTTTATTAAACAGATTTCGCCGATCATTGCAGATTTGTTATTGTGCATTTGTTTTGCACTGCAGTCCGGTTAAAGCCATTGTATTAAGTAGATGTTTAATTTGTTGAGTTAACAAAAAATGAATGTGAAACGATAATCATCAAAATCAATGTTAGCTGCTGCATGCATTTTAATTTTAAACGGGAACTACAGACAGACGTAAATAAACACTAGCCTAACATAAACATAAAATAAAATAAAAAGACATGGCTGACATTTGGTAATTAGCTTTTAGTAAAATGCAAAGGCCTTGAAATCTGCACGTTTTACAATACTGACGTACGATGTATCATGTGTAACTTCGTAAAATAGGCCATTCATGAGATAAATATAATTTTATTTAATTGTACGACTTCCTAATTTAAAAAAAAAAAATTCTGTAACTAAATTCAATTTATACTAAACTATCAGCACAGCCTTGATCAATGATAGCGAAAACCGAACATATAATTAATAAATCTAGTTCATTTTTGAAAAGGATTGATAGAAAAAGCTTTCCAGTAATTTAGTTTAACATTTACTGATCAAGGCCATGCGAATAGTATGGTATACATTGAATTTCGTTACTGATCTTTTTTAAATATCTTGAAACTGAGCAAATGAAAAATTCTCAAACTTCACAGACAGTTTCATCTTGAAGAGCACTTTAAAAAACCTAAACAGAATTTTGCTGTAAAATAATTAGGGAAGCCAATATTCGAGCACCTTTAAAATAACATGGGATTTCCTATGTTGCGTTTCAAAACGTAGCACACTGCATAACTCGTAACGACATCGTTAAACAACGAAAATCGTGAGATATGTTGACCAATCAAGTCTCAGATACAACGCATTTCTGTGCATTGATTGGTCAGAAAATATCTCTTATCGATTTTCCTTATCTAATGATGTCGTTACAAGTTATAGAATTAGGGGGTAAAGATTTATTTGGAAGGGCTGCTGCTGCTACTGCTGGTGGTGGTGGTGGTCTTGTTGAGACTCAACGACTTACAAGAAGCAGCAAGTTCTTCTGCAATGGAGAACGAAGCGTCGGCAGTAAAAGAAATCCGAGGAGAGACGCGGTTCAGTTCCAACCTGAAGCCAGGATTCTTACGACAGATCCTATAAGTTTTGTATTAAACATTTTTTCCTTAAATCAAAAATAAAAGAGTTAAAGGGGGTAGGAATTCTCCGGTAGTCATCCTGTACATTACATTAATACATACTTTGTAGTGCAGTAAATAAACGTATCAACTGCCTGAAAGTAAAAAACAACCGTCAATGAAAACAAGAAATCATCGTAATATGCACTAAATTCAATAAACAAAATTTTAAATAAATGTAATAAATAATAAACATATTTATGAAAGTAAATCGAAGCGAAAAAGAATAATAAAGAAAGTTCTAGTGTAAATTAATCTTAGTACATAATAATATAACGTTAAAAATTAAGTGTGACCATCAAGATTTCAAAATAAAGACAAATATTCATTATAAGAAACATGCGTATTTCAATTTTGATTTAGATACACGAGTAACCGTTTCTAAAGGTATCCGAAAGTCAGTGATTTATCGATTCCTCGTCTGTCTCTCTTTTGCTGCACGCGCAAGAAAGAGCGAATCTTCTAGAACTTGTGACCGTCAATAAACGGTGCCAGGCAGAAAATGTTACCAAAAATTTCTAACCCAACCCTGCAGTTCCACAAGATCATCAATTCACAAATCATGCCATTTCAAATTTATTATTGTCGACCTAATCGCGTGATTAGGAAAATTGTTACACTGTTTGATTTTAAGGGTCAGTCACATGTAGGTCAAATCGATGATTGCTTCAACGTGGAAGGTAAAGCGCTGAGCTGATCATAAAATCATTACTAAAATCCCACGTTATTTTTCAGTTAAATTAAATTATTTTCTTTGGCAGACAATAGAAAATGGGCGGATTCCAGCAGAGACCGTGGACTCCTACGAAAAGGCGAGGCCCAATTGCCGCTGAATTTAGTGGCCCTGGACCTGCAGCTGTCGCTTTACCATCTTATATAGGTAAAATCAATTAAACACAATCAATATTACGGCGTAAACGCTTTTTATCGATTCAGGGGCGATCCACGCCCACGTACATACAAAACATTCTCGTAGCATTTTCGAGCTTCACAAAAACCGGTAGATACTTAATTGTTGTTTACTTCGCTCGGTATAAAATTTAATTGGCCCAGTTTCTACGAGTCATTGCAAAGTGAAAAAAGTTGTTCGCCATCGGCTGCTTCATAGTTTGTAAGTGTACGTTTTGTGTACTTGCAGAAAAGTGTAATCCAAGCAAAAAATGTAGGACATAATGACTTGGCAAATTTGGCAACTCGCTTTTTTAATTGTTCGCAGGTAAAAGAACGGCGGAATCGAAGAGTGGGCGAGCTCCTGCCTTCAGCTTCGGTGCCAGGCATAATGGTAAACCCGAAAATCTTGGACCTGGACCAGGCCAATACAACGTCACCGGACTCAGCGCAAAAGGTACAAATTATACTTATAAATTATAATTGCAGACAGAAAAAGAAACTAAAAATCTTTGACTTTGTTGCACTTTTGTTTTTAGTTTTTTTTTTTTGCCTAATTATCTGCTTCCTGTTACTAATTGTATATGTGTATCGTCTTCGTTAAAAGAAATTATGAATCTTGTAAAGACGAAGGAAAAAATGCAGAAATGTAAACAATTAGTTGAGAAATAGACCGCACGTTGTCGCGCCTACTATTGAAAAAAAAATACTGTCGATTTTCAGAAAAAAATACGCATTTGTTTCGTTATTTCTTTTATTAGACACAGTTTTTGGCTGAAAATTCATCTACTTTTTATTTTTTTTTTTCTTATGTAATCATACCTCTAATTATGAATTTTAAGTTTTATTGTTTTCTTATGGATTTCAATCATTCGTTAATTGACCAGTTTTGATTTAGTTTACAAATAAGGCAGAAGACAGAATAAACGACAAGCGGACTAGTTTCGGTTCTCTTTCTCTTTGCAATTATGGCCTTTTTCATTCGGTTTTTCATTTTAATTTTCTTTTTTTGTTTTTTACAATCAGCTGTCTCTAGTATTTCTGTTTTTTTTTTTTTGTAGGCAGTCGTCTTTTGTTTTCCTCATTTTTCTAAACAATAGTTTTTTCCTCATCATTTCTGATCGACTTTCATTCTATTTTGGTTTTCCTCTTCATATGCATTGCAGCTCTTTTTTAAAGTTATATATTGGGTTAGGTAATCTTTTTTTACAAATAATCTAAGATATTATGTGAATGTTATTTTATGTTCTTTATTACTTATCTTTGTTATTATTTAATCTAAACTGTTTTCTTGAAAATTTGGTTATTATCATTATTATAAATTTAAAGATGTAGTAGTAGAACAACGACGTCAAAGCGTGGGATATAAATAATTTTTTTTATCAAATTTGATTAAAAAGACACGACGAATAAAATTATTGTGATTCAAAAGGTAAAGACACTCCTCCAGCTGTAAGTCTACATGGACGCCACAAGGAAGCAAAAGCAGATAACTTTCCAGCTCCAGGAGATTACGATCCAGATAAGGCCGAGAAGGTAATCAAAGACAGTGCACCTAGATACACCTTCGGCCTTAAAACGAACACAGAGAAACCCGTAGACACTCCAGGTAAGTTGCAAGGGAAAAAGATGCCCAACTAACTTGTAGCTAGAAGTTGCAGTAATGATTATTAATTTCTTAACCAGCTCCAAACCAGTACGCCATAAAGGAAAGAGTTCGAACTCCTAAGTACTCTTTTGGTTCGAGAACTAAATTACATTATTCGACGGACACACCGGGTTGGTTTAATAGTAATACAATAATTAAGATGGTGATTATTAACAATTTTACTAGAAAAATACAATATTTATACTAAAATAATAATAAATTTTGTTATTAACATACGCAGCACCTAACAGGTATAACCCTACTATGAAGAGTTGCTCTCCTAGGTACTCTTTCGGACTAAAGACAAAGTTGCATTGCACTTTGGATACACCCGGTTAGTTTTCGTAATTCTGATTTTGATTTTGTGATTTTGCTAAACGAGATGATTTATTTAATTTTTCTTTTTGTAGCGCCGAATGTGTATAACGTAGAAAAGGCCGACAAAGTACTGCATGAAAAATCACCACAGCACGTGTTCGGAGCAAAAATAAATCTTGAGAAACCCCTAGAAACGCCCGGTTAGTTTTCAATTCAAATTCACCTTCAGCTTATAAACTGAAATATTTCGTCTTGTTGAACTTTTAGCTCCAAATGTATATCACGTTGAAATTGCTGATAAAGTCCTGCACGAAACTTCACCCAGGCATAGCTTTGGTGCAAGGACCAACATTGAAAAGCCAAGCGAAACTCCTGGTCAGTAATTTTTTCTTGTTTTTGTTTTTTGGAATCTTGCGTTATTGTCGCTGTTTTTTTTTTTTTGGATGTTATTGTAGCACCTAACGTGTATGAAATACAAAAGGCTGACAATGCCCTACACGAACATGCTCCACAACATACTTTTGGGGTGAAAGTTAATCTTGAAAAACCTTTCAGTACACCTGGTTAGTTGATTTCATTATTTTTAATCAATTAATAATTTGATGAGGTCTTGGTGGAGGACTTGGAAAATAACAGTGAAAATTAAAAATAAAACACAAATGCTGCCAAAATATTTTATTAAAAAAATAGGAAAGGATAAAAAAAGATTAAGGCAAAGTGTATAAATAAAAAAAAAAATGTTATTCTCGCGTCAAAATAAATTTATTTTAATTTGAAGTTTTAGTGGAATAGAATCAGATTAAAAATTGAAATACTAGTTAACATTTACATGATTTAATTGTTGCTTTTTTTTTGTCTTTGACAATTTGACTATCCCCATATACTATTTATACCTGACGTAAAAAATAAATACGTTAAAGTAAGACGAAAAATAATTGCGATTAAAAATTACGCATAAACGCAGCTCACGATGTTAGTCTATAACAGAGAGTTTGTGACTAATTCCGCACTTAGTTGAAGAATTATTTAATTAATTAATTCGTCTTGCTTATTCTTAGCAGCAAAAGTGACATTTTCTTTTTTATTTTTAGCTCCAAACGTTTATAAAGTCGACGTAGCAGACAAGGTCTTGCACGAAGCTTCCCCGAAGCACAGCTTTGGCCTCCGAACAAACTTAGAGAAACCTTTAGATACGCCCGGTTAGTCACGCTCAGAGCACATTTACCATATTACCACTAATCTGTAACACTAAATTTTACAGCACCTAACTCATATAAAGTCGAGGTGGCAGACAAGGTTTTGCACGAAAACTCACCTAGGCACAGTTTTGGCTTGAGAACGAATTTGGAAAAACCCCTAGACACTCCTGGTTAGTCCCGCTCTCATTAAAACAACCCGCACATTTACTCACGACGTTAACCTTTGCAGCGCCAAACGAATATAACATCGACAAAGCGGACAAAGTTTTGCTTGAAAGTTCTCCCAAACATAGTTTCGGTTTGAGAATGAATTTGGAGAATCCTCTCGACACACCGGGTTAGTTCACCCTTTCCCTCCCTGTTCCTTATAACTCAAATTAACTTTTCAGCACCGAATGAATATAAAGTTGACAAAGCGGATAAAGTCTTGCTAGAAAACTCCCCCAAGCACAGTTTTGGCTTGCGAACGAATCTAGAAAAACCTTTAGAAACACCTGGTTAGTTACCTTTTAACGCAGTTTACCATAGTTGTACAATCAACATCAAGAACGTTTTCTTGCAGCACCTAACGCTTATAAAGTCGACGCAGCTGAGAAAGTCTTACACGAGAGTGCACCTAAACACAGTTTTGGTTTAAAAACGAACCTGGAGAAACCTCTCTCCACGCCCGGTCGGTTTTAATAATTGCACCTTATAATCTAATAAGCTTATTGACTTGATTAATTTTGTAGCACCAAATGAATATAAAGTAGAAAAGGCAGATAAGGTTCTGCTTGAAAGTTCACCAAGACATAGTTTTGGTCTGCGAACGAACATAGAAAGGCCTTTAGAAACACCTGGTTAGGTCTTTATTAAGAAATTTTAAATCGAAATTTAACTTATTATTATTTGTTTCATAGCTCCTAATGCATATAAAGTGGACATAGTAGAAAAAAATTTACACGAAAGCTCTCCCATGCACAGCTTTGGCATGAAGACAAACCTAGAGAAGCCTTTAGATACTCCGGGTTAGTCTTTATTAAGCTTTCGCCAATCACACATGGTTTGCAACGGTTTTTTTTTTTGCAGCACCTAACGTGTACAGAATTGACATAGCTGACAAGGTTTTGCATGAGGCTTCGCCCAAGCACAGCTTTGGTCATCGGACAAACCTTGAAAAACCAGCGGACACGCCTGGTTTGTCTTGCAACTTGCGTCAAATGTTTCAAATTTTATTTTCGCTTCTGCGTTTTAGCCCCCAATGAGTACAACGTAGAAAAAGCCGACAAAGTATTACACGAAAATTCACCGTTGCATAGTTTCGGCGCAAGGACTCAAACAGAAAAACCTCTTGACACTCCGGGTTAGTTAAAAAAAAATAATTAAATTAGATTAAAACTAAATTTGGAGAGAGAGCTTTTGGACGGGTGAATGAAGCTAATCTAAAAATTAACAATTTTTAAAAATAACGGCCCACAATATTTTTACGTGTGTATTTGTGACCTGCACTACAGTTTTAATTCCATAGCACCCAATGAATATAACCTGCTGTCGTCCGGAGATACCCCTAAATACAGTTTTGGAGGAAAGGCTGTCCCGGAAAAGCCTTTGGACACACCTGGTTTGTTGTGCTGATTATATTAATAATAACACTTAATGTAAACCCAAATTATAACCGAAGCGAAAATTTTTGCGTAATCGCCTGATTTGTGGCCCAACTTGCGCATCATCTAATTTACTTTGCAGCGCCTAATGTTTACAACATTCCGCAAGTGGTAGGAGATAAGAAATCATCGCCTTCTTACACCATATCCGGCAGAAATAAGGATCAAGTGGATGACCGCATTCGCGTGCCCGGTCCTGGTACTTACAATTACGTTGATCCCGAAGCTTACAAACAACATTCGCCGGCTTTCTCCATCAGCGCAAGATATAATGTGCCATCTGATTCCGGCAAAAAACCAGGGCCAGGAGAATACAGTCCAGAAAAGGTATGCTGAATTTCTTACTTTTATTTTACTTTTCCAACGAAGAAATTTCGTTCCAACGAAGACTGTTTGCATCAAATCTTACCGTCACTTACGACGGATAGATTGAAAAGTCTCCAGGAAGTTGTTTGTACGAAATAGTTTCACATCGTTGTGTAGAGAATTGAGTTTTCACAAGCAGGAGGAAAAGACTTTCGGTCAAAATGAAAAGTGGCATAGGCAACTAAACGGTTAGGTATTTTGAGCCATTTTCGAAAAAGAAATTAGAAAAATAAAGAAATGTTGCATTAAGTTGAACTTTGGGGAGTTTTCATTGAAAACTAAAACATTTATAGTTTTCATTATCATTTGGAAACTTTTCAGTCTGTCTGTCTGTATTTACTTATTTGCATTTAGCAATGATGCGGCAATTTTTTAACGTCGGCTTCGCATCGTAGCACCCTTTTTTCATAAAGAAAATCGTTTTATTCTCATAAAATCATCTTCCTACGTAAGAACTAAAAATTGAGTTCCTCTGTTTTATTAAATTACCAATAATCTAATCCAATTTGATTTAACGACCCAACTTAGGTGACTTCTCATTTAAGACAAGCACCGAGGCATTCATTCGGCATACGTCATTCTCCATATTTAGGGTCAGAGAATCTGTGTCTCAGGCACGGCAGGACGAGTCTTCTGTTTTAATTAACGCCTACTAACACTGACATTGAAGGATGTAACAATAGGTTTGTAACAGAAACAGCGCTTACGTCAGCGTATATGAAGTGGGCTTGATGTATATTATGTGTAAATGTTGAACCGGCAATTTTTAGCAGTTCAGTAAAAAATTATTTCATTAAATTAGATTATTTAATAATATTCAAAAAGTTCACTTCCTATATGTACAAAGGTCGATCAAAAAAAATACTTGTTTTTAACAGTAAATTGGTCTTAGATAGGCACGAACTATTTTTCTAATATTTTCAGTCACTCTGGCAAGAGTATGTATCTGCATCAACTTAAATGTTCGAATTTTTTTTTTTTTCTGATCGTCCTATACCTACACCTCGCAATTTTTGTTAATCAAATTGCACCATCTGCCCTACAAGAAAAACATCTTGGCACATTTTTACACCGATCGTCCTTCCTACATTTGTCCTTCTTAAATACATACATACCGGATGTGTTTTCTAACGGGGGGGTTTCTTTTACGGCGCCATTCCTGCTTAACGTATGTAAAAATGTTTTTATACAAAAGTTCCCTTCTTTTTAAGCTCCGCATACTTAAATAAAATTATTTTCACGTACACAGGGTGCCTCAATCTATCTGTACGTTATGAAACTTCATTATTTTAAATGGAACAGCCTGTATTTAATAACAAATTTGAGTTTATAAGATTATTTTAAAACTAAGTTTATTAAGCGTTCCCTATACCCAAGTGAAATAATTTTTAAGACATTAGGTTTAAACTTAAGGAAAGTTCTTTAATTCAAAACGAAGATCGCAACAAGTTTTCAAAAATTTTCTCTTTCTTCGCTGGACAGATGTTCCAAATTAAAACAAGCAAATTTAGAATTAAGAATTAGTTTCTATAGTAATACGAACAGTAATCTTCTATGTTAAAATAAAATCACGGTAGGTGTATTCAGCAGGACCGGCGCCATTGAAGAAATCCCGCTGGACGGGACACACCCGACATAAGTAGCGAGTGCAAGGACACTATTGACAAATTTTTCACTTTGAAATTTATTTTGCGTATTTTTCTAGGTAGTTTATTCAAGAGAAATATTACATTTTTGTTTTTAGGTGCAACTGGATTTTATTCCAGCCCACAGCTTTGGCATCAAGCATTCACCATACTCCGAGCACTATTAAACTTCGTGCAACGAAAAGACGATCGACTCTGTTTCCCCCAGTTATTT
This sequence comes from Prosopocoilus inquinatus, assembly GCA_036172665.1. Classification (NCBI taxonomy): domain Eukaryota; kingdom Metazoa; phylum Arthropoda; class Insecta; order Coleoptera; family Lucanidae; genus Prosopocoilus; species Prosopocoilus inquinatus. The sequence continues at coordinate 75,588,836 of CM069869.1, forward strand.
GATTTAGTTTTCTTTTTCTTTTACAAAGCAGAGAATATTAACGCGCCTTATTCACATCTACTTCCTTGTCTTGCATGTTAATAGAAAACGAGATAATCTATTAATGCAGTGTTTTTTTTTTTTTTTTTAATATCTTAATATGTATTATTTGCTTTTCACCGTTTTGTTAAGTTTTTGAATTTTATACTCCTCCGAGCACCAGGTAACGTAGGATTTAACTGTGCTCGGTTCCTTTTATTAAATAATAATACATTGTATCCATTATTTATTTGTGCGAATATTTAATGTACCTTATTAACAGATTTTGAATTGTGAAGCAATATATTATTCAAATAAACTAGTGTTATGGTTTTGTTTTTGTTTGATGTTTTTTTTAGCTGATATTTTGATCGTCGAGTTATAAATATCACCACAAAATATTAACAGTTGTGGTGAATTGTAATGGATTTAAATAAGATAAATTTATTTTTTAAAAAGTTTGTCAAATATTTCTCTCTTATTCTTCGTTACATTAATGGTTGTGTTGCAGTTAAGGTGTGAAATTGATTTCTTCGTTTAGGTAGGCATTACATTACCTGTTACACAAGTTCCTTAAAAACTAAATCCGCCTAAAAGAAAACGTTTACTGCAACATAAATGGATTGATGAAATTAAATGTGTCTCGTTTATTCAACATTTGACTTTTGATTTGACGTCTTCTTTAATTACACAAGAAAGGCGCAAAACTTTTATAACAATAATTACATTTATTAAGTTCTTCACAACAATGTCTGATATAATGTGCAACATAAAATATTTGAAATATCTATCAAATCTGATAAACTGTACACTTTACACATAATATTTTACGATATATGTTAGGCTAAGAGATCCATTCACTTTGACAACAAGAAGACGAGCTCGTGTAAAATTTACGGGCGCGCAATCTTACGTGTTATTGATTACAACATAAACAATCAACCCTGATAGTATACAGCAATAGGGAGTAGACGGAAAATCCGTTGAACACCAACATGTCCACATCTACAGGACATACGTCTTTAAGATATGTCGAACACCTAGTAAACGGCTAGAACAGCGTTTCTTGAGACCACCCTCGTTTATCCAAACTTAACAACGAAGATCTACAGGCACTATCTGCTAAAGGAATTGAAGGAGCATCACTTTTTTCACCGCTCGTTCCAGCGAACGTCGACGAAGACTGATCGGACGCGGATGGCACAGGGCAAGGGGGACGTTCGGAATTTCTACTAACTAAACCACTTAACCTGCACACCGGCCTCTGACAGCAGGCACCTTTTTCCGTATCACTGACGTCACTGTCCGTGGAGAACGGATCAACTTCGTCGTCCGTATCTTCGCACTCGTCGTCGTGGAAAACCGAATCCGAGGCGAACGAGTGCTCATCCAAATCCGGATAATCCGCAGCCAAAGAACTATTACAACTACTAATGGAAGCTAAAGGTGCTAGTCGTGGTGTTAAATTCTGCTCCGGAATATTGTCATAGAGAGCGCGTTCGCTACCACAAGGAGAACCGCCCGGAGTCGGCTGGATCACACGGATATCAATGGGATAGTAAAAGTCGTACTGTTCCGGGAGCGGAGAGGACTGACGTCTTCTTCCACGATTTTTATGTGCGGGCACAGCGGGAAGGCCTAAAATTACCGACGAGCCCCGCCTTTCTAAGTACGAACTTCCAGATGACGAACAAGTGATATTACTTGCTCTTCTTGGCACATCCAAATACCTGGAATCACAACAAACATTTTGCGCGGAGTAAATTCGTTTATTGTAGTCATCTTAATACTAGGTATTCTAGACAGGTATACTGAATTGGCAATGCAGATGTTTGAAGATGCGTTGCGTATTAACGTCGTTATTGTGCCGCGGTTTACGACTTCCACGAAACCGTTAAAGGCAGTCATTTCGCAATTACTATATTGAAACAAATTCGAATTCAACAGCTTCTGCTTTCGATAAGCTTACCTATTATAATAAGTAGACAAATCGTCGTACAGCGATTTATCTTCAGGAGGTGAGTCTTCATCGATGGAGCAAGGCAATTTAGAATGTGTTCTAGTTGGAGGCTCCAGAAGACTAGAATAACCGCCGACCGACGAAAACCTCGTAGTGCTTCTTATCCATCCCGGTGATATGCTGCCGGTATCCAGGGACCGCCTAGTCCTCCTCGGGTTCAGTTCTTGATATGCAGTCGCTTCGAGCGCCGCTGCGATCTGCCGTTCCTCCTCCTCGGCTTCTGCAGCAGCGGCCGCCGCTATGTTGGGGTCTTCCAGAGCCTTCTCAGTCTTAGATTTTGATTTGTACACAACGAGGATCACCATCAGTCCGAAGAATCCGCCCAAGGTGGCGGCAATGCGGACTCCGGTCATGACATCGTACGAACGATAGAAGTCGATTCGTTCTTGTTCTTCTTTGGATATCGACGTCGGCGGCACGAACGTTGAAGTAGTGGTACTAGCCGCTTCTAACGAGGCATTAAGCCCCGTATCCATTACGGATTAATTATGCCTGGAAACAATATCAACTTTGAAACTTGAATTAAAGTTACCCAAGCACTTCGAATTTAGTGATTGATGAATTTCATTAATTGTTGTTGCATTTTGAAAACAAATATGTAAAAAAATATAAGTATGATTCTCTCGTTTAAAAACCTAGTCGAACACAAAGGAAAACAAATACATATCACATTCCTCTCTTATTCGAATTGATTCGTGTTTTTGACGCCTCAAACAACGCAACAGAAAGTTTATTACGAACGCGTCCAGTATATTTCATATCATTTCAGTTCTGTAAATATTTATTTCGAACTAAGTCCGCGGTTTTGTTTCAAAGCAAACAGAACACACAAAACCCGTCAAACAAATTTTGTTACCGAATACCTTAATGTATTTGTATTTTAGCGTTCAAGTGAATTATTGAAATTTGCATCTGAAAAATGCAGGGAGAAGAGACGAAGCATTTTTTTGGCATTCTTCAATGCCCCAGAGGTGAACTGAGCAAAATTTTTTCGAAGCACAATTAAAAACGTGAACAAAGCGAGCGCCTTTTGTTACAGAAACTTCACACGTAACACAAACAGGATCTTTTTATAGTAGCGGGCGGTCCTTTGTGCGATTGCTTTTGTAACTTACACTGTTTCATTCCTGATGGAGATCGATTGCCGGAATGCGCGGAGAGCAAACACATCCTAGAAGGAAACACATTTCAAAATTCGCCTTTCCACACTATGATTAGACACAGCACACATTACCGCCTGGCAATACAGAAAGACCTTCTTTGTTGGATAAGTAGTTTAAAGTAAAACATCCATTAATTTCCAGTTTAAACAGTTTCACAATTAAATACATAAAGGTTTTATTTTCGTCCGAAGTTTATGGGAAGGTTTAATGCAATCGTTTTAAATTTCTACTTTAAAGAAAAATTTACAGCAGTTCAAATGGCATCCCGCTAATAATAAAAGTGATACAGCGGTTTTAAAATTGTTCAAAGCAAACTTGCAAGTTACTTAGCTGGAGTTTGATGTAAAAGAAAATGAATTCGAGACTGAGAAGCAAAATGTCTCAAGTGCAAGAAAATGTATGATTTAGAACTTCAATTAATAAATGTCAAGTTGCTTTAATATCAGTTTCGGCTTCGCTGCTTTCGTTTAATTTACCTCGAACCTTATTCAAAATGAGACGTTTTTGATTGTAAGTTTTATTCTTATCGTGCATCACTGAACCACTTATGTTTCTAAAAAAGAATCAGTCGTTGAATACACCAATACAAAACGAGATACTTCAGCGCTGATAAATAAATAATAAATTTAAAAAAAAATTGTTTCATTTTTAGTGAAAACATACGTTTACCCAGGGTTAAACACATGTAAATCCGTTGTCAATAAGGCTTTCATACTTGAATAAATATTTCAAATCCCATTATAATTTATAGGTTACACAGAAAGTTCAGAAAAAGCAGGTAGCATAAATAGAATTCTGCAGAAGAACTTATTGATTTTCTTCTTACTTTTACGAAGTCCTTAAGACGAAAGAAAGTTAAATATTTTCCGGCGGAACTTATTTTTACCCATCGCAGTCTTTCTTTTCGACCGACATGATATTCGTATAATTAAAGAGGTCATAAATTTACTTTACGGAGTGGGAGCCACAGCTTCGTTCAACGGCAAAGAATCTCTGTCTTCCTACGGACGAGGTCGCACTCCGGTGCAAATCCCCGAAGCGTCGTTTAGATCGACCTCGCATCAACCATCTAATTTATGTGGCCTCGTCAGCTTTGTTCGGTTATTTCTTTTTTTTGCGTTTCTTTCGTATTTCCATACGAGGTGAACGGATAAACCGTCAAACTCAAATAACAGGAAATTTGTTTTCAAATACCAAAAGATAAACAGGAGATGTTACTGAATTTAACGGGTTTCGTTAATAAAAGGAAAAGGTAGCAACAGAATTTTAGAAGAAAAGACGTTTCAAGAAGGTTAGATACACTTATTTATTTTGTTCTCTTTAACTAAACGCACACGTTTCTATAAAAATTTATCGGCATAGTTACCGCCTCATTAAAATTCGGTTAACGTATTTTTCCTCTGGAAGTAAAACATCGTACCCTCTTTATTACACCCTCACACACAGCGGTTTGCTTGATCGATCCTCCCCTCTAGAACACTTATTCTAATACTCAGCTTCCGCGACACAATGCACACTTACAATACCCCAGATGCCGAGATGCGCTAATTAGGTCTGGATTGCAAATATAACTTTAGTTTCATTTCACGTCTCTGGACTATTACAGTGGTACCTTGTTAACGTGGAGAGTTTCTGCAAACAGTGGTTTGTAAATTTGTTGATGTTCAAGGCACAAAAGTTACAAATGATTAATTTTGTTTTTGTAACTTAAAATGAAAACGCAAAAAGCGCGAGAATGATTTTCGGATGACATAACCAGAAAGAAAACTTCTTTGACAATAAATAAAATTGATGTAAGTGTCGAAATAAGAAAAAAAAAAGGAATTAGTTTGCTTTTACACTACATAATTGTAATGTAATTAAGGAGAAAATAAGTCTGAAAAGAATTTTCTTTCATCCCTTTAGGTAGATCAAAAAGCAATATAATAATGAACTTAATTAATGAGCAAATATAAAGCGCCCCGAGATTTGGAACTTTATTTCTTCAGTTATTGCGTACTTAAACGCAAAGATGGACCATAAGATACTAAAATATTAAAATTAATTCATCAGGAAATTAGGACGCACTTAGCTCGAAGCGATTAGGGTCCGACGTTTTAGTAAAGGCCGCACTCTTTGTCTTCTTGTTAAGAAAGAATCTTTCCACTCGTTGCATTATCATCTGTAAAATTAAGAGAGCTGCTTTGCTCTTAATTTTTCTTATATCCGAAAATAAGAACTTTTGTATACTCGTGTTTCTACTTGAATTAAAACGCTTTTAGAATACAAGAAATAAGTTTAAAATAGAAATAGAATTGAAAAAAAAAGAAGATCCTGTTTCAGAGCATTTATCATGAGCATAACTATTAAGAAAAATAATGCTCGTAAATTAAAACGGTTCAAAAAAGATGCCACATAAATAACAACGCGCCCATCCGTTCAACAGAAAGTTAACATCAACGATTTCGCTAATTAACGATTTACAAATTAATCGATTATTTTTATAAAGTCGTCGATGAAATCCAATGATTTCGTTACTGTAAACGTTATTCAGATACATTTTCGCCGAAAGCGCGGCACAAACATATTTATTGAAGATTTATTTAACATAAGACAGACATGGCATGCCGAAGTTTGTAATTTATCAGATGAACATTTGAGAGACATGCCGAAAATATTCCGGTACGTACGGTCGATGGTTGATTTTCGGATTTATAAGTTGTGCACGTCGAAAATCAAAAAGCTATCCAAATTTTTAATTGCAATGCATGCAACTAACGAAAGTTCATATTATTGACTGCACATGTCAACACGTCGTCACCTACACCTGAGAATTGTGATTTTCTATGTACATTATTTTATCTCGTGGGAATCGTGAATAGAAATACAAATAAATGTCTGCATGATTAGTTGTTAGAATGGTCTAACATTGGCCGTCTTACCTAGTTACCTAAACTGCATAGGGTGGTCCAAAGATGCGTATTTCTTCCGTGAGGCTTATGAGAAAAAAATAGGAAAAAAATTAGTATATAAGGTAGCGATAGGCATGACACAGTCACTTCTCTTGTGATCAAGAAGAAGGCATCCACTGAAGATGGCAGCATAGCCATACCTGAAATACCTATCTAGTTTTTAAACAAACATTTTGTGAAAAATTTTGTGCAAATCGTTTTTGATTGCAGTGAGAACCTCGAGCAGCCTCTGGACAGCTGTTTCAGCCCTGCTTGGGGCTTCTTCAGCAGAAACGTAGCTCGACATTCCCACTGCAGACCAAAAACGACTTGCCCAATTTATTCGCAAATGCGATGTAAGAATGATGAACATATAAAATAGCGACATCTTACTATCGCTTTTTGACCTAACATTGCAGTAGGATAGACAAATTGAAGCGGGATTTGCTCCTAATGAGTCCCCCATGCAAGGCGGCCATGCTTGCTGTCAAAGCATAATGAAAGATTTTAGAAAAATTTTGTGCAAATCGTTTTTGATTGCAGTGAGAACCTCGAGCAGCCTCTGGACAGCTGTTTCAGCCCTGCTTGGGGCTTCTTCAGCAGAAACGTAGCTCGACATTCCCACTGCAGACCAAAAACGACTTGCCCAATTTATTCGCAAATGCGATGTAAGAATGATGAACATATAAAATAGCGACATCTTACTATCGCTTTTTGACCTAACATTGCAGTAGGATAGACAAATTGAAGCGGGATTTGCTCCTAATGAGTCCCCCATGCAAGGCGGCCATGCTTGCTGTCAAAGCATAATGAAAGATTTTAGAAAAATTTTGTGCAAATCGTTTTTGATTGCAGTGAGAACCTCGAGCAGCCTCTGGACAGCTGTTTCAGCCCTGCTTGGGGCTTCTTCAGCAGAAACGTAGCTCGACATTCCCACTGCAGACCAAAAACGACTTGCCCAATTTATTCGCAAATGCAGTGGTCTGCAGTGGGAATGTCGAGCTACGTTTCTGCTGAAGAAGCCCCAAGCAGGGCTGAAACAGCTGTCCAGAGGCTGTTCGAGGTTCTCACTGCAATCAAAAACGATTTGCACAAAATTTTTCTAAAATCTTTCATTATGCTTTGACAGCAAGCATGGCCGCCTTGCATGGGGGACTCATTAGGAGCAAATCCCGCTTCAATTTGTCTATCCTACTGCAATGTTAGGTCAAAAAGCGATAGTAAGATGTCGCTATTTTATATGTTCATCATTCTTACATCGCATTTGCGAATAAATTGGGCAAGTCGTTTTTGGTCTGCAGTGGGAATGTCGAGCTACGTTTCTGCTGAAGAAGCCCCAAGCAGGGCTGAAACAGCTGTCCAGAGGCTGCTCGAGGTTCTCACTGCAATCAAAAACGATTTGCACAAAATTTTTCTAAAATCTTTCATTATGCTTTGACAGCAAGCATGGCCGCCTTGCATGGGGGACTCATTAGGAGCAAATCCCGCTTCAATTTGTCTATCCTACTGCAATGTTAGGTCAAAAAGCGATAGTAAGATGTCGCTATTTTATATGTTCATCATTCTTACATCGCATTTGCGAATAAATTGGGCAAGTCGTTTTTGGTCTGCAGTGGGAATGTCGAGCTACGTTTCTGCTGAAGAAGCCCCAAGCAGGGCTGAAACAGCTGTCCAGAGGCTGCTCGAGGTTCTCACTGCAATCAAAAACGATTTGCACAAAATTTTTCTAAAATCTTTCATTATGCTTTGACAGCAAGCATGGCCGCCTTGCATGGGGGACTCATTAGGAGCAAATCCCGCTTCAATTTGTCTATCCTACTGCAATGTTAGGTCAAAAAGCGATAGTAAGATGTCGCTATTTTATATGTTCAAACATTTTGTGGTTAGGAGGTTAAATCCAATCTCTTTATAAGCGGCATATTGTAAAATTATTTTGAACTATACAGAGTAATCAGAAAAATGGCGGTTCGTGAATTTTTTTTTTTTTTTTTAAATAGATCATCCTGTATAGTTTTAGATATTTGGATGCGCCAGAGTCAGCTGATTACAACGGTATAAATATATAGATATAGATCTTACTGAACTACTTTTCTAAAATAATTTTTCTTTTGAAAAATTCTTCAAAAACTCAGTCTGTTTGAATATGAATTTCTGATTACTAAGATAATACAGACGAACGAAAATCTAACACGACATTTTTAGGACTTTAGCTTTATGAAAATGTGAAAAAAATTAAGACATCTTTTTACTTTATACCGAGCGATCGCTACTTATGAAACATTCGGTATCTCATTTGTTTATGGAACGGCCTACTTTTTATTTCAGAAATGGATAGCACTTTCGCTTTCTGTCGATAAAACGTTATATACCTCCATTTTTAACATTTTCGTCACTAGAAATTTTCTTTTTACAAATATTTCAATGGTTTTTAAAGTCTTTAAGATGAATACGTTTGTGAAGTTTGAGATTTTTTCATTCGCTCAGCTTCAACATATTAAAAAAAAAATCTGTAACTGTAAATTCAATTTATACCAGTCTATCAGGACAGTCTTGATCAATGATAGTGAAAACTGGACAGATAATTAATAAATCATCGTTTTTGAAAAAAATTGATTGATTCCAGTCATTTATTTTAACATTTACTGATCAAGGCCGTGCTGATAGTTTGGTATAAATTGAATTTCTTTACTGACCTTTTTTAAATAGTTCGAAACCGACCGAAAGGAAAATTGTCAAACTTCATAGACAGATTCTTCTTGAAGAGCACTTTAAGAAACCCCAATGGAATTTTGCTGTAAAGTAATTAAGGAAGCCAATATTCGAGCACCATTAAATTAACGTGGGATTTCCTATGTTGCATTTCAAAATGCAACACCCTGTATAAAAATCAAAACAAAACCTAACTCGTTTTAAGAAGAAAATGCTGATAGAACACTCTAATTCTCAGGTAACCAGTGGTGTCTTTGTGTTACAGAAAGTGGTCAAAAAATAATAATAAAATTGGAGGTGGAAGAAACATTTCTGTAATTCACATCATAAAACAAAAAAATATATATTCTATTTTCAAAAGCATTATGTATATTCAGTGACACAAAATTGTGATAGTCATTACAGTACTTTAATTGCATCTCATACATACCGAACACCTTCGTCTGGGATTGTCTTTAAATGTTGTAAAACTGATTTAATGTGAATGCATAATGTCTGCGTTTCCTTTTCAAACCTGCGAATACATACATGCGATTTTCTTGCTTCTCATTAACAACAATCGATTATATCAACGCCCACTGTATATAGGCCTAATTCATTAGGTGGGAGAACACCCTGACCTTGCGATAACCGTCCACTTATATGTAAATGTATTGTGTACCGCGGAGACCGAGCTGTGATCGCACATACACAGTCATTATACTGCAAAATCTTATATTTATGTAAATATTTCAAACTTGACTCCAACATGTTACGATAATTAAAAACAGGCCGAATGTTGGCCGGAGCGATCACTTTGTCACTGTAAATAACCAAGTAACATCAGCGACAGTATGAAAAAAGCTTCTTGAATCAGCGTGGTTATTACGAATTCTTTGCGTTTTTATTCAAGATAATACTTATCGATTTACGACAATGAAGACCCATCAAAATCTTCAAACTGCCGCTGCAATAAAGAATTACAAATTTATAACTCGCCTTAAAACAGTGTTTTATTCACTATGCGATTTATGTTACGTATGATTCCCAAACAGAAATGAACTTTCTGATAATGCGTGATATAATAAGAAACCGAAAAACTGACACGATAGAAGATTGTTGACTTTTGAGTTTGATTTGCAATATATCCTAGCGTACTTATTAATGAGCGGAGCGCATGCATCCTCAGGCTTTGACGGTTAGATGCTTACTAGGCAGTACCCTCAGATCTGACGAGCAAACCCGGAAATATGACTTTCATATGCCATCGAGTAGGCCTACATGAAGTCCGCTGGTGATTATATTCCTGATGCAACGACGAGTAAATAAACTTTCCGGAATCTGCGCAAGTTACAGTTTTATTATTAGTACGGACCATTATACGGATATTTTACGCTCGCACGAACGTGTTTATTTACTTATTTAAGCCGACCGATTTAACCTTTAACCTTGCTGCTAAGAACTATAAAAAATAATTTGATTTACGAAAAGCTTGGGATTCAGAGAGTTTTTTCACAGCTTTCCAACGCCATTTACCAAAAAAACAATCGACGAACGCATTCTCGAGTTACAATCAAAATTTTATAAAGCGCCATGTTTTTCGTTCGCTCAATTAACTGAAAGTCTCTCCCTCCCTTCGCGATCGCGTTTGTAATTTTTAGTTCAAATATAAGCGAGAGCTTTCTTAGCTTTTCAACGCCTTTTATCAGAAAACAATCGACGAACGCGTTTTTGAGTTACATTCAAAACAAATAAATTTGTTTTTCGGGGCTGTCCCGTCGAGGAACCGGAACGTACAAGTTCAGTAGGACAGGGTGGGCACTGCCCTCCTTGCCCACCCTGACGAACTACCACTGATTACAAGTTACACGGCGATACATACCCTGTCATCGCTGAAATACGAACACGACAAATATCTCCCCGGAGCCAAATAACACCCAGAAAAACAGTGCTGGAATTTACACGGTGCAAACAGAGCTTGGGGTAGTATAAATTAATGTATGTAGAATTTCATTTTAACGAAAACTTTGAAAGTAAAAAAAAAGCGCTGTGTAAATGTAGCAAGTTTTAATTAAATATGTGAAAATTCTAGAAAATCGGGATTTTCCCAGCTACAAATTTATAAAATTTAGTTCTTCACGTATGTAAGTACAGTCATAATTAAAAGTAATATTTTGCCAATCAAATTTTAAGTCGCTATTTAACAAGTAAACAAAAAAGCCTTGACTTTTATTTTGTCTGGTTTGCTGGTCTGTCTACCTATTATAATGATCAGAAGGCATGAGACCGCAAGTTAAAATTTGTAGAGAAGACATTACTAAATACTATGACTGTACATACATACTTTTCTGTCAAATCGAAGGATCGGACCTAAGTCATTCTACCTTTATATTGTTATTGTTATGACCTGAGCCAATTAAACAAACAAATTAGCGTCTAGAAATACTTTTCTTGAATTGTTGTTGAAAGTTGCACCCCCAATTTATTATGTTAAATTCGAAAAGTTTCGAAAAGACACTCTAACTTTCCTATTTTGAAAAAAAAAAATAATAATAAATTGAAGAAAAAGCAAACGTGTCTGTTTATTTAAAACACATTACTGAATATTAATTTGAAATAAAACTATAAGGAAAATAACGTTTGAAATTTATCAGGCCGTAAATCGTTTAATCGCATATCAAACTGTTGTATAAATATACACAATACGAACCAACGTCCTACGCTTTTCTACTAAAATGTGCATGCACATTTCTAAATAATCTCGGCTAATCTATGAAGCGAATAGAATGCACCTGTAGCGCAGCAGGCCCTTTAGAATATCAGAAATATATTGTCTGCCGCAGCACAAAATATAAGAACAATAAACCCCCTGAAATCCTTGTTTACTCATTACCAACGTGTGCCTGCAGCCTGACTGTATGTTACCTGCAAATATATCGTGTTTGCACACACCTGCACACACATTGTAATAATGTACATACGTAAATACGAACAAAGATTATAAAGTGTGTGTTACACAATTCATAAATAAGTTGTTTCGATCGAAAACAATAACAGTACAAGATACAAGTTAACAGAACAGAAACCTTTTTGTTTTCGCAACGAATAACCTTGCGGTTTTCGGTGTGTCTATTTATTTTTGGAAATTTCACGACTGATGAATTATAGTATAGTTGACAGCTAATCCTTTGAGGTTTGGATATACGCCTGTTACAGTCTGGCATCTGTTTCATATTGAGGCTCTCCTATTGTTCCTCGCGGAATACTAAAAGAGCGTTTCGTATTTCAAATCTCCATTGCGCTTAATGTAAGTACATACATTCCTTAAAATACAAATTAAATTAGAATGTTGATGTCGTATTATTTACTTAAAATTTAAAAGAGATAGAAGACTCTGTTGGTTCAAGAAGAATTCTTGAACATCGTCTTGGAGTGCTCTTCTATATGAACGAAACACTTTGTAGGTAGGACAGACGTGTAAGTCATCAATGCTATTTATACGTAAAAAAAAATTTCTCATACCGAGACAGTATGAACGAAAATAGTACGCAAAATTTATCTTAAAGACTTAAAAATACCCAAACTTGAAAAGCAAAAAAGACATTAAGTTGCACCCTTTTCCTTAAATATAACAATTAATTAAATCAAATTTTAAATCAATAACAATTTCAATGAATTGGAATATCGTTTCGTATACTGTCATCTCATCATTTTTGTTTGCATTTAGCTCCGTGTAACCATAATAACTATCATTGAAATTTGTTCTTGTCCGATGAAAATTGTAAGTACAAAGTTTTTTTAATCTCGAACCGGACGGAAATATGAAGGGAAAACACTCAACGTTTCGCTATAGATTTATAGCGAAACGTTGAGTGTTTTCCCTTCATATTTCTGTCCGGTTCGAGATTAAAAAAACTTTGTACTTATAATAACTATCGTAAGTGTACTTTAAATATTGAAAGCTGCCAACTGGATGCGGCGGACTGTAAACTTTGAACTGCAACTACTCTTCAATATTAATACATAATGCAAACAGCGGTTTTATCTGACTTACAGGAAATACAAAAACATAACGACAAAATAAAATTACAACAAAAGTATTCGGGTAATTAAAATATACCCTAGAGCATCACAGCAGTTTTTTTTTTTCTATAGATATATGCCAGTCTTTAAATAGAAACAATAAAATCTGTGCACATTTATATTTTTTGAAGTGGGAGGAACAGCGTCAACTTGGCTGACCCTAACTTTATTTTAAAACAGACAGTTTCTATTCGATCAACTTCAACCGGCCAGTGGCGTACGCAGGATTGGTGAATGGGAGGAGTTTACAAATGAACGAAACTAAAATGACTCAATTGATGAATGATATGAATTATAAATATGTTAAGTCGTCGAGATTTGCCAATTCGTCTAAAACAGACTCGATTGTGATGCCAATACCTCTATGGATATTTAGTACAGCACGTTCATTTAGTCAATTGTTGTTCCTCAAATACGTTTTGAGACGTCTCAATGATGAAAAGGAACGTTCACTGCCTGGCTGTTGCAACTGGCAAAGTGACGAGAATTAATCAACAGGTTTCGCACTGAACTAAATGTGTCTTCGTTGCAGAACGCCAACTTTTTTACAGCATTTTTAGGAGGATCTGGTTTGCTGCATATAAACAATTTAATACGGAAATGTTGCGTTTGTTGACGTTTGGTTATGTTAAATGAATCCGTTGAAATTGATGCCAAGCACATCGATAATATTTAAATTCAAGAATTTGATTTCGCAGCAGTAATAAACATTGTTGGAAGAAGTCGAAAAATCTTTCAAATCGCTGAATTATTACTACCCCTTATTTTGCAACTTCAAGTAAACAAGCATTTGCTTTGGTTATCGAACAGTGAATCGCGGTCACGATGATTTGTGAATATGTAAGTATTTACGTACATAAATGTGTTTGTAAGAATGAACTAGGCATCCAAATAAATGTCCTTGTCAAGTGAACTGCTAAATTCCTTAACGATTGTTTGTCCTCGAATCCAAACGCTAATCTTCAAGCCCATAATTAAATGCCTCTCCCCATAATAATGCATTTCATAAATCAAAGAGAAGTCACGTCCTAATAAGTATTTTGTTGGCGTAGGAAGTTTCCGGAGTTTCGGTTCTACCCTTTTGATCTGTCAGATTCCATCAGTGAATAAACCCCAGAATTGCGATGATTTGTAGACTGTATTTCTCGGTTTGTTTGAAACAAGCGATTTCGGAGAATTTCCTTCCCCCCTGTGCTATCATAACCAATCATTGGGGATGGAATTTTAAATTAAATTGTTGATAAAAATGGGTATCGTTTCTGCGGCCTGTCAAGCTTATCGGGTTTTACATCAGGGAGGGAGGGCATTTATATGACGACCAAGACATAAACGCTAAAATTTATTTTAAATTTTATTTAACAGTTCAGTCTAGTTTTTTCAGTTGTTCGGAATTTACCTCAATGCATAAGTCTGGGGCAATTGAAACTTTTTATTAATTAAGATCGATTGATTTTCATTTCAAGATATATGAAATGTCGACGTTGAAGTTCGAAAACATAATCATTGTAAGGCATGAATTAAAGTTCGACGTTCACAGCTGGAGATGTTCCTGGAGAGGTTATATTCATATGAGCACTCGAGATATTCGTAATAATAATGGATTGCCAGACGTCCGACCTATTTTTAATGAGCAAATATGTGTCCTGTCATCGCAGATTTGTCTTCACATATTGTGTCTAATTACAGGATGGATGTAAAATAATATTGTGTACTTTTCTAAATATTGCAAATTTTTCAAGATTCGTTGAATGAATCTTAATCCAGCATTAAATAATTCTTTTCGAGTTTTAAAAATGATACGACTGAAATATCACTTATTTATAGAAGAAGTATCATTCAATCGTCATTCCAAAAGTCTCTTAGTTTCACAAAATCAATTACGCTTATATTTATGAACATATAAAATAGCGACATCTTACTATCGCTTTTTGACCTAACATTGCAGTAGGATAGACAAATTGAAGCGGGATTTGCTCCTAATGAGTCCCCCATGCAAGGCGGCCATGCTTGCTGTCAAAGCATAATGAAAGATTTTAGAAAAATTTTGTGCAAATCGTTTTTGATTGCAGTGAGAACCTCGAGCAGCCTCTGGACAGCTGTTTCAGCCCTGCTTGGGGCTTCTTCAGCAGAAACGTAGCTCGACATTCCCACTGCAGTTTCTGCTGAAGAAGCCCCAAGCAGGGCTGAAACAGCTGTCCAGAGGCTGCTCGAGGTTCTCACTGCAATCAAAAACGATTTGCACAAAATTTTTCTAAAATCTTTCATTATGCTTTGACAGCAAGCATGGCCGCCTTGCATGGGGGACTCATTAGGAGCAAATCCCGCTTCAATTTGTCTATCCTACTGCAATGTTAGGTCAAAAAGCGATAGTAAGATGTCGCTATTTTATATGTTCATCATTCTTACATCGCATTTGCGAATAAATTGGGCAAGTCGTTTTTGGTCTGCAGTGGGAATGTCGAGCTACGTTTCTGCTGAAGAAGCCCCAAGCAGGGCTGAAACAGCTGTCCAGAGGCTGCTCGAGGTTCTCACTGCAATCAAAAACGATTTGCACAAAATTTTTCTAAAAGCTTATATTTATATAAGAATCCAACGTATAAATAATACATATGTACAAAATGATCCAAGCCCATGTGTATACATAAAGCAGTTTGGTTCGCGTATTTGAAGTATAGTCGATCTGGAACAACCGTGAACAAGTTCCGAGCCAAAAGCAGAAATAATTTTATGGCGGCCGTATTATTTTGTGTATAATTAAAGGCCAAGTGCTGCAAAATATCAGCACTTATTATTGTTAGCGGGAATTTACGGCGCACATTCTTTTCGGTGAATCACCTCGCCGAATAACCGGACGAACTTTTAGTAACGAATGGAAACGTTTCCTGTTTATTTGAGAAAGCAATTTTTCTTTTAAATGTAATTTCTGAAAGTACATACAAGATTTCCTAAAGCAATTAAAAAAATTACATAAAAGTCGCAAAGGGCAATGCGATTCTAAAAATGTGCGAAAAACTTAAAGGGCCTTACGGTGACAACAATCAAAACCAAGAAAGAAAAAAATTAAAAACATTTTTGTAAGGATAAAAAGAAACTATGTACATAATATTAAAAAACAAATCAATTAACTCAGCGAGTTTGCTATTATTTTCATTAATTCGATGTTCTCACATGTGAAAACCAGATAGTAAAAATAACATTTGATTATTGAATATAGAAAGCTAGATCACTGAACAAGTGATGATGAATGACAAATTTTGTAAAAAAATTAACCGACCTAACAATTCCTTCTTCAATTTCTCTTTCCTTCTTTTCATTTTTTTTCTTTGGAAAAGCCATCTTTGAGGTGATGTATGCGATGGTTCCGTTAACATCTCTTTTTCTGCAGCGTTATAAAATACCGGAAAAAAAGTGAACATTTTTGTTAACATAAATTTAATAATGCTAAGAATTTTGCTGGGTGGCGTAATTATGAACTGACACTTACGGATGACATACAATATTAATAAAGTCATTAGCCGCTTTCCAATTACGAATTTCAAGCACCTGACATGATCTGTACTAAGCTGATCCGAACTACATTTCCGAGATTTTAATGCGTAAGTCATATAAGAGTGATATAAGTATAGTCATAGATACAGGTGTTTGAGGGGAAAGGGGAAAGGGGAAAATAGAAAAAGATCAGTTCAAGTGTATTAACGGAACCATCGTACACATTTCAAAGTTGGCTTTTCCAAAAAAAAAAATTAAAAGAAACAAAAAAATTAGAGAAGAAATTATTAAATCGGTTAATATTTTTTTTTTCAAAATTTGTGATAGAAACTTATTCAATGATTAATTCAACACGTCTGTTTCAGTTTTTAAAAATACAATTTTGTTTACACAAAAAATTATCCGAGTATCGTACGGGGGGGACTTAAGAATCCTTATTTATTTAAAATACTTGTTAGGACTTGCTTAAAAAAGTTGCAGTATTCCAGCAATTCTGTGGGAAGTATAACGAAAGCTGACAGCTCTGTTTTTCCCACATCAAAATCTTTCAATAATCAGTTACATTACTGTGTAAAAGAAAACATTTCGACTTCCTAAATTCAATCCTGATCGAATAAAATATTTCGACTGATCTGTTTTCACATGCGAGATCATCAAATTTGCGAAAATAATAACAAACTCGCGGAGTTATTTGTTTTTATAATAAATAGTTTTATGTTTTTTTTATACTTACGAATAATAAACACGTCGTATGAGTTCTGGGAAGGCCACACGTAAAATTATTAAATTCTTGATGAAAGTTGCATGCGTTCAAAATAAATATTACTCAACAAACAGGTTCGATGGATCATTTGTACAAGTTAATTAGAGAATTTAAACTGAGAAAACTGAAATAAATTTTAAGTAACACTCGTTTTTTTTTTTCAATTATGCAGTTAATTTCAGTGAGACAAAGTTAATCAATTTTTCTTTTTATTAGGTGAGAGTTTCCAGGTTAAAAGTGATTGCAATTAAGCAACAAACACGTGCAATCTGCTCTTACAGGCGACATGACCTACATACTTGTGCAGAAGCTAAAAATACTAGCAATCAGAGAATTCTATTGATATAAACATGCAATTGCGAACAACTACATGCGGACGTATGAGCCCAGAAAAAATAAACAAAACTTCATTCTGACAATAATCGAGTTGCTCATCGAAAGCCTAACATGTGTTTATAAAATGCAAAACGGGAATTAAAATACAGCAGCCGAATGATTGATTCTTTAGCGTCAGTGAGCAGATCTTATGGTTGCTATAGAGACACGAGCCAAACGTCATAAGTCTGCAAATACCAGACGCAATCAATCCAAGGTGACTTACCTACCTCCGAAAGCTCAATATGCTGTACTTTTTTAAAGCAAATAAACAACCGTTAAAAAAAAAACTAAAATCTAAAAATGATTTCGTCTTTGCGTAGAAAAATAGACGGATCTCTTGATTTAAAAATGCAAATCTGATTATTATTATTTGTTATACATTGAACATTAAAAAAATTACGTCAATACATAAAGAATGTTATTAAGAATCGATGTGTTTACTACATAATTCATAATTTCTACAGAAACGTAAACACAGACAAAAGTTTATCGTTAAAAATGTAAGTGATCAAAACAGTTTCAAAGGATTAGACACAACGATGTCGAGATTTTCATTCAAAATAAATAATCGTGCTAAAAATGCTCGCATTATTAATGGTTACTGTAAAATGATGAAAGAATTAAAGATGGATTCATCTCTGCGATCGAGGAACAGGAACAGGGCAAGATGCTGTGCAGTGTTGCCGACTCCTCCACGAAATTTTTCCCTTCAGTAAAAAAACCCGTAAATTGGTTCCTCCACCTTTTTTTCCAAGGTCCAAAAACTACTTTATATATTGATAAAACTCAAAATTGACAACAAAGATATTAAAAATTAAAAGAGAAGTAATAAATAACGTCGTCGTCAAAAAAACTACTTTTCTTGTCGTAAATTTAACTGTTATAACTTTTATCGGGTAGCTGTAATAATTATAAACTCTCTTTTACTATTACAAATGACCAACAAATTAACTTTTTTAGGGCAAAATTCATTTTTCATTTTTGTCTTACCTGTAACAAAACTTTAATGCGAGTTTATATTTTCATGTTTAACATGCGCAAATCTCCAAATAAATCGCTTTTGTGTGTGCAGTTTTAATTTAAATGCAAATACCGGTCATCATTCGTTTAAAAAAAAGACCAAAAAAATATTTGTTGAAATTGAAAAGCTCCCGATGGAAAATTAATTTGAACTTCCAGCTTTTAAATTTGCTAATATAACATCCACACTTATGGATATTTCATAAGGTTATTAGGGAGGCTCGCTCATCATATGCCGCCCTCGACATTGATCCCAAAGTACACTTCACATAAACTAGAAATGTCGGAGATGAGAGACAGCGCGATGAATAATATCTGCCCGGCCATTATCAAATATTTTTCGGCTCGGAAGAGCTTGCGTAAATTCAAACATCCCCTTCTCGTCATTAGGCGCCCATAAATATTCATTCGCCACGAACTATTCAAGCAATCGATGGCAAATTATTGCGGCGAGACTAGTATAAGTTTCACTTTAAAGGTTTTAAAATCAATTTTTTCACAGCGCTTTAAGTTTTGCTCTTTGGTAAAATTTATTTTCCTTTTCCGAATATAAAACAGATAGAATTAATTTCATTTAAAGTTTCACACAAATGAAACCACACAAGGCAATTCTTAAACGTTTTGAGCAAATTTAAAAAATAGTTTGTGATTTTTGAGATAGTAATAGAGCAGTGATAGTGATAACACCTTTTTAATAGAATGAAAGTTAATGCAAACATAGGTAAACACGAATAATAAAATTTGATTCCTTCGTGTTTATGATTTCAGAAAGCAACCGTAACATAATAAAAGACATTGCTGGTCAGCTTTACTTCTGTTAAAATATCAATTATAGTTAGTATTGAATAAAAGATTTCTTTCTATACACGTTCTATTTCATTGAAATGCTGTCTACCACAGGACAAATTTTGAACGAATACCAGAAAATCAGTCGTGAATGAAGAGAAAAAAAATCGGAACAATTAAGAGTCACCCTATGTGTTCATGCCCACTGCAAATTCAGAACGGGCACATTAAGTGGACTCGACTATTGAAGTTTTACTTCTCCATTCACATAATAAACTAAATATGTATTATAGCCCTTAATTTCTGCCAAGATAATTTCAAATTAATTAACGCACATACCGAGGTTCTCTTTAATGTAATACTTAAACATAAAAGGAACTTAAACCTTACGATCAAGAACGCGGTGTTAGTATTTAATTAATTTTGGGAAAATTCATACTAAGCGTTATGCTGTATTAATTTTTAATTAAAACTTTAGTGTGTGCACTTAACATAAGAATATTTTAACTTTGCTCCACTTGTTACACTAAATCATATCGTGTATGCATTTGAAACGTTTCTATCCTATTAAATCAAGTCCTATTCACGACAAGGAAATTAATTAACTAAGCTTTTCACTTATCTCAACAGTTATTTGATATACAGGGTAGGGCAAAAGTATGGAACCGGCTTAATATTGTGAAAACTGTTTGACGTATATATTTGAAATTTGGTGTGTGATTCAGAGTGCTGACCTTTTTCCTCTATTTAATAGTTCCTTTAATTCTTTTCAAGACCACAAAAAAATATTTATCTATTGCATAAGAAAATTTCTAGAAAATAAGTTCCAATGAAAAAGTTAGTAAAAGTGGTTTACACTGATATTTAGTATTTGTTTTCATGTTTTTAAGGCAATTTTTATTAAAATTTTCTTTAGATCTATCTTAAAAACAGCCCATCATCTTGTAGTCTTACAGTTTTTTTTTTTGTTAAAACTAGAATTTTTGTCGAATATCAAACAATAAACCATTTTTTCATTCAAACGTTATTTTCTCGAAAATTTTCTTATGTAATTCTTCTCTTCTCGGTAAATTGCTTAACAGAGACAAAATGCGAGTGTGTATGAGAGGAAGGATAATCAATTGATAATTATTTTTATGTGGTCGTTTAGAGAATTAAACAAACTATTAAATAAAGGAAAAAAATCAGCAGGTTGTCATTAAAAAAAAAAAAATCAAGTAGGCGTTGGATCTCAGAAACAAGAGCCGATAGACAATTGAAATAAATTGATGACGTAGATCTTATTGACTCTGAATCACACTCCAAATTTTAAATAGATACGTCAAACAGTTTTCGAAATATTAAGCCGGTTCCATACTTTTGCCCTTCCCTGTATGAGACCACGAGTGCAATGCTTACTGTATCTGGCAGAGAAATTAATTTGCGTTGGCGAGTTTTGACTTCCCGGGATTCCGTATTCCGTGCTTAGACACACACCCTTAGTATTGCCAAATGTTGGTGAGGAGAAGTTTAATTGATATAATCTTTCTAAATATGTAGTACACTCATTTACAAACAAAGTTATTTCCAGAATCGCTTTCAGGTTAGCTTACGTGAACACATGCTGTCAAATGGCAGAAAATTTCTCCGATTTTGAGACACCTATTTTTAGAATTATACTGATTAAAAAAGTTTAGATACACTGACTAAAATTTATGCCAAATGTAAGGTGACTATACGTCCCAATTTTGGTGGGACTGTTCCGATTTTTAACAGTTTGTCCCGCGCCCGCAGAGTTTAAAAAAAAAAAACCTTTTTAAATACTGTTACGGGAAAGTTGTTTTCGTTCTTGGTCGAGAGATGACGGTTTCGAAATTTCCTGTCGTGCCTTGATTTTTAGTTTGAACGTGAATTTTGAAATTCTAATCATTGAAAAGTTAGAAAGCAGAGATTCCGCCGGCGTAGAACTTTGGCGTGAAGATGAAATCCATTTATAGGAAATTTGACTAAAACAATTTTCACTTTCACACAACAGATAGAACGACTCTTACATACTCTTATGTGCATAGATTTCAGATATTTTTGATGTAATGAAAAAAATTATAAACGCGTAATCTTATTTTCAATATTCAATTAAATCTAGCCTTTTTCAGTTTTTAGTTTTCACTTTGGGATAACAGACGGCGTTGTTTTTTCTTTTCAACTTTTTTATGTATTCGTCGATTTTTGTTTCATTACCTGTCGTTTAATTTTTTTTAATTATTATTTTTCATTATGTCTTCAAACTTGTATCACATGAAAATTAATGAAAATTTCATTTGCAAAGAAATGAAATTAAATGAACAAACCGAAGGAACAATAAAAACAAAATCGAAAGCTCATTTGCAATATAATAAGAATATTTTACAACAAATAGAAATTTGCAATTACTATTATTATTTTGCTGCACACGCACGTTTTTCTTCGAGTTTTACGGCCCCGAAATTAACAGAAAAGAAAGTCATTAAATAACAGAAGGCCGACATTAAATAACGGGAGATAATTGTTTTGATTGCGCTTCACCATGTTCTCATATTCATTCACTCTTGGATTGGATACCAATTACTATATATCGGGGAAATATATTTTGCGCGGTTCAAATTCTAAGGAAGCGGGCAATTTAAGATATTAGACCGTAGCGTGTAAACAAACGCGAGGATGGCGGAGACAATTAACGCCGCTACAGCAACGGTGTTACTCGGTATAACAAAAAACAGAGCAATATTGCCGCAATAAAAAATTACAGTTATGTAATCAATTCTTCTCGTTTCAATGTGTAAAGATTTTTAGAGTAATTAGTTAACATATCCAAACAATAAGAACGCCGTAAATTATTTTCACCGTCCCATTACACGATGTGCCTGTTCGATGCATTTTTACGGCGCTACTGAAACGATGGCGTGTACTTATTCTAGTCCTATCCTTACCAATTACAGATTGAGATTACCCCTAAATGGTTATTCTTTTTCAAATTGTTTTAAAACTCATGCACTATAAAAACTTGGGAAAATACGTATATACGTATAAAGGCATAAAAATCTTTTTTCTTGACGGTGCAACTAAAAAAGCGTTTCAAGACGAAACTTTTGCAAAAAAAAAACACGTCTCTAACGTCATTTGTTCGGAAGATATTTGCATTTGTTTGAGGTACTGCAAGAGCGATAATTTTTTTTTTTAACTTGTATAACGCGAAAACGATTTAGATTAGACCCTACGTACGATATACAAAATCACATTAGAATTCGGTTCAGAACTCGAAAACGGAAAAATATATAGGGTGTACCATTTAATATAACGAAGTGACCTAACGCCCAAGCTAAACGGAACACTGTATACGTAAAACTAATTTTAAAATATTCTCCACATGATCATTAAAACATTTTTTCGTCAAATTGATAGCTAGAGAGATATGAAAGGATCCGCCTTAAGTGGGACACCCTGAATATTTTAAAATAATTGCAGTGGAAAGGAAGTGCTTGCCTTTCAGTGAAATTAAAATGTGAATCTTTATTTTTCCTGAGAGCGTGTTGAACGGAAAAAGAATGAAGTTGAGAAGAAAAAGTTAACTTATTAAAAATTGTAAACAATAACTTACCTAGCATAACTATTTGAAATAGAAAACACATCCCACATCATTCTTCAACTAACTCATTATTCACCGACACTCGGTATGTTAACCGGGTTGCACGGTTGGATTCGTTATTTTGATTTTTATGAAACATTTTCCGATCATTACATATTATTGTTGATGCGGGACGGTCAAAACGGTTTTTCGACGACGCTCAGCATGAATGAAAACCCCGTTGCATCCGTGATATCCGCCGAAAATTTCCTACAATGCTCGAACCGTAAAAAAAATAAACTAAAAACGGGCTGCTATTTTTAGGTTTATACCGAACGGAATGCGGATTTGTAACAGATTCACCGTGAAAAAATCGAAAAAATTCCAGCGGCCTATTTTCTACGAGTGACAAGAATTTTATCAATCTTCTTTCGAGTGAAACATGTATTACAGTTCTTTTTTGTTATATTTTCGTTTTATTCGTGTAAACTGTTGCTTCATATACTGAATATCTAATTTTACTTAATTGTTTAAATCATTTCGACTTATGTTTATGTTTTAGTTTGTTTCGTTAACTGGCACAAGTATGATTTTTCGTGGGGATTTTTTTAATAGCGACGCTGTTATACATGTTCATTATTTCAACAGATGTACACTACTGATGACGGCGGTCTTACAGCGCCTGCGTTTATCGAACGGTGCCAGCGTCCACACGTGACGCTAGACTAATATTAAATTTATTAAATTTTATTTGTTTATTGTATCTTTATTTTCTTGCGCCTTGTGTTTGTTTTCACTATTCGCCGCCCGTGAATACTAATTAATTAATACCGATCGCATCAAATCGCTCTTCTTCTGAGCGAAAAACATCCGAGCATCTGCTCTGATATAAAGCCAGACCTCCACATGTGTATCCTTGTATTCCAAGTATTAAAAACATATGTTTGTTATTGCCCATAAAGATATAATGGGCTATGTTTTAGTTTGATCTTGCAAGAAGACCACAAATTTTTCGCACGTCTCTTACAAACACAACGCACATAAATTAATTTCTTTTTCGGAGTAAATGCCGGTTTGCATTTGCGGAAGTAATAATGAGTTTTATAGAATCCTTGCTTTAAGCTTACTTTTCGGCTTAACTCGCTCACTTCGAAGCCTGGATTAAGGCTAAACTAAAGACTATACTATTCAAACAAAACATTTTAGTCGAGTAGGTATTTTTTTATTACAAATTTACAGGAAGCTCTGTATTTTCGTTAAAAATATTTGCAGCTAGTTTTTTCTCTGGATCTTTGCCGTTATGTTATAGTGCACTGATCCAAGTAAAGAATCTACACCTTTATTTATCATTGCCTGACAAATATGAATTTACTCGTATAAGTTTGTCATTTTGAGTTACTTCCGTTTTTTTAACTGACAGTTGTGGTTAGGTTTCCATTTGTTGTTTAAAAATCACATTTTTAGTTAAAAATGTAATTGGTAACTCCGGTGCGAGATGTCGCCACTTGAGCTGTAATTGGTAATATTACGGTAACATTACAGGAGAGAGGTTTATTGGCAATTGAAAATTTTTGTCCAAGCTGTGTTAGTAACGTATTTATCCACAGAGATGGCGCTAGGAGTAATTGTAAATTTGGCGCGAATTAAATGTCACGTGTCAATATTAATTGCTTTAGTGATAGCGGTGATGCTGATCGTTTAAGTAAATTAAAGAACTTGCACAAATATAATGGGTTAAATCAAATTGTCCGTTAAATAAACATTGTTGATGATTAAATTATTTTTGTGTGACCAGAGAATAGTCTCTAATATAAACAGTTTTTGAGAAAAATGGACCTCGCAAGATCTGCAAAGGAAGATTTAAATGTGTAGTTATTGGATGCAATTCATGTTCCAATCAGACCAAATTTCCTTCAAACTGGAATTGGGGCTGCTAATTTAGGCAACGAAGCCCTGTGACAGTTTCGATGCAAGAAGACGTGTATGCATCACACTGATGAAAGGTTAGCATTACCGTTAGCATCATAACAATCCATAATAAGGTTTTTATTTTACCAAGTTCACAATGGCAGTAAAATATAAATTGTTACAGATATGTGTATCCAATCCAGGACATGAATGCAGGAAGATTAAATTAGTACGGAAACTTAACCTGTATCCTACATTGTATTATCTACCGAGACAATTAAAAACAATAATGTGTTATTATTTGCAGTTAAATATAGTAATTTGAGAATAATATGTGATTTGTTTTATTAGCTTAAAATCTAGTAAATATCATAATTTAAGCATGATTTTCCGTTTCTCTAGGTTTTCTTCTCCACACATTCATTTAGGTAATACGTTATATTATGTAAAGACTTGTAATGTATTTTCTACTTACTACATATCAAAAAAAAATTACATCTTTTACATTTATTTACTTAGTAAAATAATTTATAATATTATCCTTTAAAGTACATAAAAACTGAACGATTAATTAATAAGTTAACAGCTGGGAGTAGGACATTACATTCAAGAATGAATTAAATAAGTGCGCTTACAAAATACTTAAACAAGATCCCTTCCGTCTGTTCTTCATATGTGCCGCGATAATCAAAGCAAAAGCTTCTCTGCCCAATAAACGGTAAGCTGTCACCAAGAAACTTGTTACAGTCGAGTTAAGACACTCCACTCCACAAAAAAGTATATCCCAACCCAGTTCAACGCTGGTGCCAAAGTCACATTCATCAGCCGCTATGCTTGCAAAGGTTAAAACTGGCTGCAACTTTACCAATAAATTGTTTCTCTGCTCGGGAACTGCAATTGCTAGTTTGGCCAAGAGTTGCTCGAGTTCTTTGTCTGGCATAGCTAATTCACGATACCCCACTCGAGTTCTACAAGAAAAATTCTTAGACGTAATCATTAATGCTACAAAGAAGTGACTTACTTTCGATCGTAGGGAACTACAAGTCCGATTTTATTAAAAGTTCTCGCAACAGTCTTCCTATTACGATCTCTTATCGCTTGTGTTTTTGGTGAAAGAGAAAGTTTTAACTTTTCTGCTTCAGTCTTTATTAACGATGCAAATTTCGTGACTTGCATTTTCTTGAACGGATCGCTGGTTTTCATTAAATCATCAAGATACAAACTGCAAAAGCAATGGAGTTAGAAGCTATAATAACTAAGATTTTCTTAATACAAACTAATTAAATAACTGTTTTTAATCGTCACATTATTACAAGATATTTGATAAATTTCATACAGTCAATCGCAACAATTATGATGATTCCAAGAGTGAAGAATTGATTGTCTGCTAATGAGTAAAAGTAATATTAAACCAAACCTAATCGATAACAATGAGTAGCTTCAGCAGCGACATCCTACGTTCGCTTTTTGACCACATTTCATTAGAATTGACAAATTGAAGCCAATTTGCTACATAATAAGTCATCTCATACAAGGTGTCAGATAACAACGAAAGTTTCTGAAACGTTTCAGAAACATTCGTTGTTACCTGGGTGGCCGTGCTTGCTGTAAAGCATACTGAAAATCTTTAACATTTTTTTTTAAACTAATAGATGACATAAAATGTGAGATAATATTTCTATTGACAAATGTGCTTCTTGTTAAGGGCCAGTTTTTCAATTGGGGTTCAACTTTAAGCTCCGTTTTATTCCTATGGAAGCAATTGTCCTTACAATCGTTACCATGGGAATAAAACGAATTTTAAAGTTAAACTGTGATGGAAAAACCGGGCCTAAGAGAATTTACCTGACAGCAGAGAAAATGTTATCACCTATTTCAGAAAAAAACCCATTAACTTGAGCTTTGTTACAGGCCAAAAACACAGGTAATTCATTTGGAGAATCTCTGAAATATCCAATGTGATATCCGCTTGCATCATTTCCTTTTAAGACAGTTTGAAATTCGGGAACATCATAATAGTATCTCCAGTGAATTAAATAGTCTTGGGCATCCTTCTCGGGGATGTTATCGAATTTCCCAGCCAGCACGTCATAAGGCCCCACCAAAGTCAATCCCACATTTTTCAAAGCGAACAATGGGCTTACTTTTTGAATTTTCTCACAAAATACCCAAAAGTCATAGAAATCTGATGGCATTTCTACCAGAAACTTCGATTTAATAAATTCCTTCTTATCAAAAGTTGCCTTGGGCACGTTTATTTCTCTAGTCACGCTGCAGTTCCCGTTATTTAATTTATTTTCTATTAGTGCTTTGTCTTCGTTGTGTTGATTTATCTGGAATTGACTTTCTTTTTCAGGTGAATTGAATGTATCTTCTTCCTACGCAAAACATTGGAGAAATTGAAAAATAGAAAGAAGAAATGATTTACATACTCTATACAATTCTGCGTCGTCTTCTGAGTCTGAGACATCATTACTAATTTTACATTTATTTTGTAAAGGTTCTTCAATGTTTCTTGCCTTGACTATCTGTAAAATAATGTGGAACATGTTGCTCATAAATTTCAATGAAAACTAACGTACAGTTTCGTTTGCACTATTGCTCACATCGTCATCAGATTCAGAGACATTGTTTGTGTGTTTCTCTTCTTTCTTGACAACTTCGATCTTTCGCTTCTTATTCGGCCTCTGTGCTTCGCTTTCATCCTGAAAAAGCACTTTAACTATTTTTATCTTTCAGTTTCGTGATATTAAATTACCTTCTTTATTGGTGGATGCTTGTATTTACTGAGGTGAAAAGGATTCTTTTGAAAACATTTTGCACCGTATTTGCAAGGTGTTCGTGCATTCTTGGTTAAATTTGTAAGTTTCTGTTTATCGTCGTCCATTCTCCTTCATTATCACGCCTTCAGCGGGATTTATCTATGAGCGGGATGAAAATCGGCGTGCGTCCTAATTCCATATGTGTGATCCCGCAGAGCTAGACAACCGACCTTACGCGTGACGTTTTCGCGTTCCGCAGTCTTATGTTTTACGAGAAGTTGCGAAAAAACGTACTTTCCGAAGGAAAACGGCGGAATTTGTTGCACCTGGGCTAAGTTGTGCCTATTTGTACCAGCCACGGCAATTATTACGGCCGTAATTAATTATCAAATTCTACGCGCGCCATTTCATTTTTGGCGCCCAAAGAGTCCGTGCATCGTTTAACACTCCGTCGAATTACTGAAAATTCTAGGGGACAACAACTCTTTGGATTCCATATTCTTACAGTCAAAACACATGTATTAATCTAAGTACCTGTGCAATTACAAAAGTTGCGTTGCCGAATAAAAAAGTTTGTTTACGAGTTCCCGAGATTTATTGCAACTGCCGTGGAGGGAGACATTCTCGGTCGTGAACAAAACTCGATATTTCTGTCGTTTTCAATGTTTCTGTTTTATCACGTAGATTCTCTGTAGTATTTGCGATGATTTTATCTGGCTAGGTTGTATTATTTCAATTAAATACAAGTGAAAATGTAAAGAAAACCAGACGCGTTTCTTTCCCCTCCCCCCCCCCCACCTATCGCCAAGTTCCCACGCCGTCGCGTGGTAAAATGGCAGTAAAAAAAACTGCTAGAGGAGAACTGCCAGGCTCGCGCGACGTGCTGGTGTGTAATAAAATTTTAATTTTATTTTATTTGTTAGAAACAATAAATAAAAGGAAACTGAATATTTAATTGAAGAAAAGAAAGCTTAGAGAAAAAATGGTCCAAAATGAAGATAAAGAAAAGCATATTCAAAATCGAAAGAGGAGTAAGAAACAGAATGCAATCAAAAGCTCAAGCGTGGTAAAACAGGAGCGCTTGCCCCTCATTCAAACTGAGACTCAAAACGAACGGAAAATAAAAAAGAAACGAAAAAGAAAAGTTCAAATTACTTCACAGCCTTCATTTAGCAACGTAGGTGGAACCAATTTAATAAAATGTGGGCAAAATGAAAAAAAATCGAAAATTCAACTGAATAATGATTGTAAAGCAGAAAATTCTGTGCGAAACAATTCAAAAGTGAAGAAGTTTAAAAAGAAACTCATGAAATTGCAGCAAGTAAACAACAGAAAGCATGATGTAATTAGTATTCAAAGAAGACCGAGAAATCTGACTTTAAGACAGAAAATGATGGAAAGGTTAAAAGCATCACGCTTTCGCTTTCTAAACGAAAGCATGTACACAAGCACAGGAAAAGAGGCTGAAAATTATTTTCAGAGAGATCCTGACTCATTCAAGGCCTATCATGATGGCTTCAAACAGCAAGCATCTCGCTGGCCTTTAAATCCATTAGATATCATCGTTGAAGGCATAAAAAAATTGTAAGTCTTACAGTTTTAATAAGTATTACTGATTTAGTTTTGAATCTTGCAGACCTCAAAGCTACAATATTGCTGATTTTGGATGCGGCGATGCAAAGTTGGCTCAAAGCGTAAAATGTCGGGTACATTCGTTTGATTTAATTGCAGTTAATGAGCATGTAACTGCATGCAATATGGCTAATGTACCATTAGAGAACGAAATCATTGATGTAGCTGTCTTCTGCTTATCGTTGATGGGAACTAACTTGAAAGATTATATCATCGAAGCCAACAGGGTTTTAAAAATGGGGTAAGGATTAAATTAATTGCACGTATTAGTTAGAATTGCATGGCCATTTTTGTTATTATTTTCAGAGGTGTGTTGAAAATTGTGGAAGTTGGGAGTCGGTTTGGTGATAGTGTTGAGGCATTCATTAAAGCTGTGCAGCTTTTTGGATTCATTAAAACTCGGAAGGACTTGACACATAATTTGTTTTATTTCGTGGATTTTAAGAAAACTGCTAATTGTAAACAAAGACAGAAATTACCTGATATAAGTTTGCTTCCATGTTTGTACAAAAAGAGGTAATAAATGTATATATGAGATTTTGTTCCTTCAGGTACCTTCATAAATTACATCACATAGTTTGAAGTTTCAAATGCTCAAACACGCCGTTCATCTTCTTAATTTAGCCCTTGCAGCGTAATGAATTTAGGAGTGGAAGTAACAAAGGGACAGGAAGGTTTTATGTATCATGACATCCATCCTGTGAAACTGGCGAATTGCACCAATACAAATTTCTAGGAAAAAAGTGGACTGAAACTCCTTGACAGAAGAACTATTAAGTCGATTCCTCTACAAAGCGAATACGTTTCTTTACTTTTCTTGTTATTACTGCATTTTGAATTTGTTTACGTTGGTTGTGTAGTAGCCTACCACCACGCAGGGCGAAGAATAATTGTTAACAATTTATAGCATTCATGACATTGCAAGATTTGTTTTTTTGATAGGCTCTAAACGCGAAGTTGTGATTGAATGTACTATGACGCTCAACTTATAGCTTTCCACTGGTCGCACTTTCTTGCATTCAGTGCGTACCGAGTTTATCTCCACCTGGGTTCAGCTTTATGTAATAAAACGAGATAGAGATACTCAGTGCACACTGGTGCAGTCAGCGAAAAACGTTAGTAAATGAGCATCGTTGTAGCTCTCCCATTGGCAGTTATTTGTTCTTTTTTTTTATTATATTAAAATATCATTTAGTTAGTAACGATTGAAGTTAATTTTAGAATTTTTTGTCGTTTGTTCGTTACATCAAGCAAGCCACTCACAATCCAACATTGCCATATGACGAGTGAATGACCACATCGAGCACCTGAAACCTCAAGGGAACGATTAAACGTGCGTTGTTGAATAGTTTCTAAAAATTTTATTAAAAAATATGTATTGTCCTGCTCACAATTTGTGGTATTTATGTATAAAAAGATTATATTTTTTTGCAGAATAAAAATTTTTCAGTACTACAGATTATTTGCAGCTTACATGTGGTTCGTGAAAGAATAGGTGTGGCGATAGCAGTGTGTGTATTTAAAATCGAATGCTGTATGAGGAACAGATCACGGTAATGGAAACTTTATAAAAAGAACATCATGTTAATGTATTTTTTATTTAAAAATACAATTTAAGCGATGAATTCATATGGAATAGGAGCCAAAACAATTGGCTCATCCTTTCCGTTGACAATATGAGCTGGCCTGGGTTGTGCGGGTTGTCTTTTCAAGCACACTCTTATTTTCTTCTCCTTTGCTTCTTTGCGTAACTTCTCATTCTGTTTCACTCGTTGCAGAAAATCTTCACGGCATTTAGAGTGTTTCACGTGTTCTATACGAACATTGATCCGTTTAGGGATAATTCTACCTCGTACACGTTTGTTTACGATTACTCCAAGAGCGTGTGCTGTTACGTTGAATACACGACCCGTCTTGCCATGGTAAGCTTTATATGGCATACCTTTTTGGACTGCTCCGTTACCTTTTATATCGACAATGTCTCCCACTTTATAAGTTCGCATGTACGTAGAGAGCGGGATGACTCCGCGTTTGCGGAATTTACGGGAGAATAAATCTCTTGTACCACGGCGATACCCCTTCGAATTTGTCATATTGTGAAAATAACCTGAAAAACATAACCTCAAGTCAACTACACGTGTATTGTATTTGTATGAAAATTTTGAAGTTTGTAGTTGAAGTACATGAAAATGGACGCACGTCCGTACTATCACTATTCTATTTGATGCAAAAATCGGGTTAAGTTTATAATTAATTACATTTAACTTACTTTTGCTACAACACGAAAACTGAAAGGAAATAAAATGGCCGAGTATAATATGATATATGTATATATCTTCCCCGCTTCTTCAGAGTTGCCAATTATAAAAAAGTTTTTCCGCTGAGATATAAGCCGCTTTTTGGCGATGGACAATTTTGAAATTATTTCGTATATTTCATAACATTCATCTTTTAACGACGAAACAATGACGACGTGTTTTGAAACAGGTGCACACATTTCAAAACGCTTTGAGAACTTTATTTGAAATTATTTCATTCTGGAGAAGGGTTAAAAGTAACCTAAAAGGTGGTCACTGAGGTGGTGGTTAGAAGGACGGAAGAAGTAGGTAGGGATTAGAAGAGCTTTGATCCAAAGTCAAATACTTGTCTGCCCTCATTAAAGTTCAATAATAAAATGTGCTCTACGTAACCTTCAAACCCATGTGATGTGGTTTGAAACTTTAAACGTTTAAGAAAAATTTTTTTGTGCAAATCGTTCTTGATTGCAGTGAAAACCTCGAGCAGCCTCTGGACAGCTGTTTCAGCCCTGCTTGAGGCTTCTTCAGCAGAGACGTAGCTCGACATTCCCACTGCAGACCAAAAACGACTTGCCCAATTTATTCGCAATTGCGATGTAAGAATGATGAACAGATAAAATAGCGACATCTTACTATCGCTTTTTGACCTAACATTGCAGTAGGATAGACAAATTGAAGCGGGATTTTTCTAAACTTTCATTATGCTTTGACAGCAAGCATGGCCGCCTTGCATGGGGGACTTATTAGGAGCAAATCCCGCTTCAATTTGTCTATCCTACTGCAATGTCAGGTCAAAAAGCGATAGTAAGATGTCGCTATTTTATCTGTTCATCATTCTTACATCGCAATTGCGAATAAATTGGGCAAGTCGTTTTTGGTCTGCAGTGGGAATGTCGAGCTACGTCTCTGCTGAAGAAGCCCCAAGCAGGGCTGAAACAGCTGTCCAGAGGCTGCTCGAGGTTTTCACTGCAATCAAGAACGATTTGCACAAAATTTCTCTAAAACTTTCATTATGCTTTGACAGCAAGCATGGCCGCCTTGCATGGGGGACTTATTAGGAGCAAATCCCGCTTCAATTTGTCTATCCTACTGCAATGTCAGGTCAAAAAGCGATAGTAAGATGTCGCTATTTTATCTGTTCTTTAAACGTTTAGTTTAGCGGGTTCGTCATTAATAGTTGTCTTTTATTTGCACGTCAGATCAGTTGCTGCATTTTAATCTTCAGATGAAGATATTACTTTTGCATCACTTTACAGGGAGTTAAGCAAAAACAAAAGGTTATTTGGACGAGTAATGAATTCGACAAACAGTTGAAATAACATCCCCTCTACAAGTGAACCAACTGATCCAAACTGATCTAGAATTTCCGAGGTGTAGTATCAGCAAGGCGTGAAGCGTTTTGGATCACTTTGGGTTAGATCATGTAGCCAAATAAAACACACAAATTTTTGAATAAGTGATGCAGGGTAAAAGTGAACTGATCTGACTTGCAAATAAAAGACAACTATTAAATCGATCACTTAAGGTCAGTTCACTTTGAGTTAAACTGAACTGATCTGAACTAATCTACGTTGCAAATAAAAGACAACTATTAACGACAAAAATGAAACAGTTTTAAAAGAGCGACAGTCGTTTCAAAAAAGTTTGGTACGCCAAAAAACGGCTTTTCTGTTTCAACCTTAGATTATATAAAAGAGAGGATAACTTATGCCGTGTCTAACGCATGAGCGACCACTGTTACCAGAAAAGACCAAATGAAGGACACCTCGCATTACACAAACGTGTGAATTTCGGTATTTTTGTTATAGTTATGTCATAACACTGAATGAGACAGATACTGGGGTGTATTCTGTAACTATTCCGTTAAATATAAAGCTAAGAAATAATATTTTAACGCCCCGTTACTTTTTTTTAAAAGGGAAGACCGAAAAAATCTATTCAGGATAGTCAAAAACTAGCAGGACGTTAAAAAGCAAGTATTTAGCGGGTCTGTTAACATATAAAGTGAAGTTTGCTTAGTTTAATACGTAGCGACTCGTAATATGTGGGGTCCGTAATTTAAATTTAGTGTTAGCGCTATGAAGATTTTTTTTGCTTTATATATATGTATATTTTAATTAATAGTAACCGAATGAAGATGTACCAATTATGAGTAACAAATAATAAAAAATATTTCAAGTAGATACATAACTTACAAATGGGTGAAATGTGACGCCACTGCTATTGTAACAGCACCGGCGTATAACCTCACATTTTGTATTCGCATGTTATTGCATATACTCTATGCATATACTACAGTTACGATTAGTGAAAAACTATTTAACTTAACGTTACGATCGTAAAGCAAAGTAATACTTAAAAAATGCGGGGTAAACGAATGACAAAATCTCAAAAATATAAAATGATTGAATACCTAGAAAATAATAACGAATTATTGTTGGCCGGTGGTAATAAAATTAATCCAACACAGTTAACAACTATAAAACGCAAATGGGAAGATTTTGCAAGAATTTTAAATTCAGTTGACGATGGACCAAAGAAAACCATACAACAGTGGAAAGAGGTAAGTGTTTTGGAAATACATTTATGACCAATTAATCAGTAAATCTCAGAAGTGCAAGTCATTTTCATGTATTTAGGCGCTTAGTGAACTAAAAACAAATACCAAAAGAAGAGCAAGAGAAGTCCGATATGGTGCTGTAGGTATAGGAGGTGGCCCAAAAACAGTGAAAGACTTAAATGAACTGGAGCTACGCTTAATACAGTTATTGAGCAATATTGTCATTGTGGGTGCTGATGTGGAAGAGGTAGGCACAGGTAATATAGCAGAGGAACCAGCAAGAGTTGAGCAACCAGCAACAGTTGAGCAACAAGCGACAGTTGAACAACCAATTGCAGTGGAACTACCACTACCTACAGTAGATTCCATAAATGATGAGACTGGAATAGAAATGGTATATATTTACTTAAAATAAAATATTGCATTACAAAAATGCAAATTTTAGGTTAGGAGTATATTGTAACTCCCGCAACTAAGCTTCGTGCAATACCAGATCCGATTCATAATGAGCGACCAGTCAGACAGAGAAGGCCAAGACGCCGGCCACTGAGGACCCAATTAAAGGATGTTAGTCTTGAAAATATACTTAAGGAGTACAATACCTCAACAAGAGCCCTTGCACAATCGAACAACAGCATCGCTCGAGCCTTATTAATACTGGCACGAGCTGTACGTCCAATGCGAACATAAAATGTCGAGCTACGTTTCTGCTGAAGAAGCCCCAAGCAGGGCTGAAACAGCTGTCCAGAGGCTGCTCGAGGTTCTCACTGCAATCAAAAACGATTTGCACAAAATTTTTCTAAAATCTTTCATTATGCTTTGACAGCAAGCATGGCCGCCTTGCATGGGGGACTCATTAGGAGCAAATCCCGCTTCAATTTGTCTATCCTACTGCAATGTTAGGTCAAAAAGCGATAGTAAGATGTCGCTATTTTATATGTTCATCATTCTTACATCGCATTTGCGAATAAATTGGGCAAGTCGTTTTTGGTCTGCAGTGGGAATGTCGAGCTACGTTTCTGCTGAAGAAGCCCCAAGCAGGGCTGAAACAGCTGTCCAGAGGCTGCTCGAGGTTCTCACTGCAATCAAAAACGATTTGCACAAAATTTTTATAAAATTTACTCTACATTTTTTCCAGAAATTATTAGTATCAGTATTTAATCTTCTTTACACACTGTGTTTCATTCTACATATACACACTATTGTATTTTTTAAACTTACTAACAAATCAATTTTAAGTTTTCATCAATTGCACCTACATCATTTTAAAAACATTTTTTAATTTTAAAACTTTTTTGTACTGCAAACTGTGGCCTACTATGGTTGAAATGAAGTTGCAAAAAAATAAGAAAACATCAGACCTTATTCAATCATGAAAAGTTATTTAGAATTACATAATACTCTCATTCCCAAATTTGGACGAAAAGTTTTAGTTTCATTATTGGCTAACAGCAAAATTAGCTAGCTGAAATATACAGAACCAAAATGAAAAAAATCATCTAATAGTTCTACCAAGCCTTCATCATATGATATCCATTTTTTGATATATTTTCTGTGATTTTGTTCTAATTTGTATGTTTTCTTAATTCTTTATTATTTTTGATCTTAGTAGGCTATGGTTAGCAATACAAAAAGTTTTAAATTCATAAAAATATGTTTTGAAAAGTAGTACAATTGACGAAAATTTGAAATCGACTCATTAATAAACTTAAAAACGCAGGGGTGTGTAATTGCAAAATGAAACAGTGTATATTATGTAAATTATTTACATTCAGAAATTTATTTATGTTTTCTGCTACTCAAATAGAATTTCTTTGTTTTTTTTTTTGTTTTTTTATAATTTACAAAATTATTTTGTCTGTATTCTTTATTATGCAAAATACATTTGTACAATATTTTGACGAATGTTTTGTGCTGCCTGCAGTAAGCCTATTTCAATATCATTATTTTGTTCACCAATATCGTCATTTTGTTCATCAACGTCGACCATATCATCCAGTAAGTCATTATGAAAGTGTTGTGCCATATTATGAAGAATTCCACAACTATATATAATTTTTGCTGATGTTATCGGATTATAATATAACATGCGTTGCTTTGAAAGACACCGAAATCTTCCCTTCAGAACGCCGTTTAAGCGTTCTATTGTGTTTCGCGTTGTTATAAAAGCCCGGTTATATCTTCCTTCTGGTGAATTATTTGGAGGATTGTCAAAAGGCACCAACAACCATGGTTCAAGAGGATACCCTTGATCGCCTAGAATAACTGTCTGTTGTCCTCGTATATATTCTTCTTCCATAACTCTTCTCACTGACGAGGATCTCCATATAGCTGAATCATGTACCGACCCTGGGAACCTTGCATTCATGTTCAATATTTTTAAGTCTGCATCACAAATAATTTGGCAATTAATACTGTAAAAGCTCTTCCGATTATAATACACTTGTGCAGGGTAAATTGGATGTTCGGCTGGTGGGGCAATAATAGCAATGTGTGTGCAATCGATTACTCCTAAACAATTAGGAAACCGAAATTTGTCCCAGAAATGATTCTTCGTGGTTTCTTTTTGTAAATTTGTTGTTGGGAATGCAATCCATTCGTTTGTTAAATGCTGATATATGGCATTGGTTACTTCATTAATTAATCGACTAACTGAAGGTTGACTCAGTCCTAAATTGTATGACTGACCTGTACTTATCTGATAAGTACCATGTCCATAGAAATTCAAAGTTGCCAGTATTTTCAACCATGGTGGAACTGCAGTTGATCTTATACCTCGTCTCATGTGTGGTTCTAGATGACGAACTAATTCTCTTACAGTTTCTTTGTTTAATCGAAATAATTTTATAAAAGTAAATTCCGGCAGCTCAAACGGATTTGTTGTATCCCGTATTTGTCGATGGTGAACACGTAAATTTATTTTGCAAGAAGGCCAGAAATGTAGAAATACCTATCAATTGCTAATATATTAAATTTCAACTTGCCTACGAGCATTTTCTTCATTTTCTTCTGCAAGAAGATGACCCATAATTAAATGGAACGCCATTTTTATTGTGTGATATTTTTTGACGAAAGCTGTTAATATTTTAACAGCTATTAATAACGTCCCTTTAATTTATTTCATTTTAACGGCTTTTTTGGCGGACCATGATTAAAATTTTAGCGGATTTCGCGATAGTGAATACCTTACAAGAAATAGAGGGTGTTAAAAACTTAGCGGGCTGTTAAATTTTAACGGATTGGTTACAGAATACACCCCACTGACAGTTTATAGAAACAATGTGCAATTTATAGCAAAGCCGGCCCGAGAAGAAATAAAAAAAATAGCATGTTGTCTTGAATATTGACCAGGTTGTGCACAAATAGATGGAATTGGGGCAAAATATTGGGGGTCTTATCTATTGGCATGGTTAATGAAACGTAATATGCCACCGCTATTGTCTTGTTATAACAAGCAACATTGATTTGGAGCGGTTGCCCAATGACACGCTTAGCAAATGCAATTTAGCAATTTAAAACCTTTTTCAACGTTTTACACGCAATCCAGTCTCAAACCAGGTTCTTTCATAACAAATACTAGCATCTAAGAACATCTTGCAATCGCTAATTAGTCAAATAACGCAATTCTTACTTTCTATTATAAAAAACTATTTCTCAATCATGGAGAAACAACAATTTATATTAAAATTACAATAAAATATAGTAACAATTAAGGAGCATTCCTTCTTTATAGAATTTGTGATTAAATCTGATAATTGATCAAACTGATAACATTTAATACTTCTGGGTGCTTTAATTCGACTGCCTGTTATGTTTATTCCAAACGCAACAGAGATTGGGGCCCCATTTGTCATAATACATGACCTAAACTCTCACTTCAGATTTACTAGAAATTTCAAGAAGGCTAGAGATAAAAGAAATTTCTCTTAATCTGTCCTTAGTTGCGTTAAGTAACGCGGCATTCACTGGGGACACTTCCACAGTAAAATAAAGTAACAATTAAAAGGTGTTCGCCTAGTTTAGAATTTTTGGTTAGATTTGAAAATGTTGATTAAACAACGCAATTTAAAACATCTAGGTGCTTTAATTCGACTGCCTGTTTAGTTCATTTACAAACGCAATAGAGATTGGGGCCCCATTTGTCATAATATATAAAATATTTGGCATTGTCTTAACTGGCACTTCAGACTTTCTAAATATCTCAAATTTAATACTTCTGGGTGCTTTAATTCGATTGCCTGATAAGTTTATCTCAAATATTCTTCGGAATTCTTGCTTTACTAACAATAATAAATAAAATATTTAGCATTTTGGAAATTGGCACTTGATACCTGTTCTCTAGGAATTTTTAGATAGACAGGGATAAAGCAGGAAGTAGTAATGAATAACGGAACATTTTATCAAGGAAAAAACATCTACAGTAATATATTGAGTGGATATTCGCCACATGTAAATTTCTAGGTTATGTTCAAGAAAATATTGATCATTCGGCCAAATTTGTCAGATTCGCAGTTTTTGTTCCTGTAATTTGGTCACCCGTAAATGTTTAATGCAAACGTAATAGTTCTTGCTCCTGTATTTATAACAGTAATGAAGTATTTAGCATTTTTCTGATTGGCACTAGACTATCTAAAGATTTCAATCAGGCCAAAGAAAAAAGACATTCTTATGCTTGTATTTGTTTGCAATAAGTAACACAACTTTCTATGGAGACATCTCCACAGTAAAATAACGAGATAAATTAAGAATATTCCCACAGTAATGAAGTTGATGTTAAATATAAAAAAAAAACACAAGGTTCTTGGAATATCGTGGTGTCTGTTGTCGCAGGACAATTTGATTTAATTGAAATGCCTTTCAAAACTAATGCAGACACCTAAATATGCTTGCTGCCGGTGTTCTGTATTGATTTTAAAGATTTTGAAATTGGGAAATACAGATTTCTCGTTTTTCAATATATTCTAATTTAGAGACAGTACATCATTTGTATATTTTAAAAAAACTTAAAACTAGTACAACATTCTGGTTAAGTGTACTTTGTAGTCAAATAATCGAGAAAATTACAACGCAAAAAAATTTAGGTTATGTCTCCAGTACACTTTCTTATTGCAATCCTATCCACAGACGGGCCTTAATGGCAATGCAAATGTTAAATACGGTGAAAAAAATCCTACATGACCTTTATTTATAAGCTTATTTTATGAGAAAACAAAAAAATAGCATGTTGTCTTGAATATTGACCAGGTTGTGCACAAATAGATGGAATTGGGGCAAAATATGGGGGGTTTTATCTTTTTGCATGATTAATGAAACATAATATGCCACCGCTATTGTTTTGTAATAACAAGCAACATTGATTTGGACTGGTTGCCCAATGGCACCCTTAGCAAATGCATTTCTGCAATTCAAAAGCCTTTTTCAACGTTTTAAACGCAATGCTGTCTCAAACCAGGTTCTTTCATAACAAATACTAAAATCTAGGCACATTTTTCAGTCGCTAATTAGCCAAATAACATAATTTTTAGTTTCTTTTATTGAAAATGATTTCGGAGTCATGGAGAAACGACAACTTATAGTAAAATTACTGTCCTCTCTGTTACAATCAATTGCTCGCCCTTAGTTTCCCTTTTCATTGAATTGTATTGTATTCAATTGAAATTTCAATATTTTAATTTTATACAGAAATGGTTAAATCATTTCGGGTCAAATAAAGGTCAAAGACATCAAATATGTTTCATTGTCAGTGTTGCCAACACATTAGACTTCGAATTATCTCTCAGGAACTTAAAAAGTACCCTTCCTACCCGAAAATTTCATGTCTTTGAATTTTTAATTAATAAATTATTGTACAGAGTTATTGAAAAAAGCGTTTCCTTTGAAGAAACTACCGTCTTCACTTAAGAAATACCTCCAAAATTGAGAAATATTGACAGTTGGCAGCATTTCTTTTGCTCCCACTACGAGACTTGCTTTGCACTAGAATACAGAAACGCACGCAACTTCGACCCTTTTCAACAACGATTCTCATCGAGGTCGGACGTGCTGAACGACTTATTAAATATTTAACAAAATTTGCTTTAATATTGCAATAAATACATTTTTGATTGTATTGTAACAATATTTAACATCGGTTCGGTAAATGAAAGTGCTTGAAAGTGATTTTGGCCAGGTAAAATTAATTTTTTTGTTGCCTGATCGTCTCGTTATTTAATAGACTGTCCCATAGGTCTCCCAATTCGTACTGAGTGGTACCTTTGCGAGCTTATTCGCCGGCTGAATATCTTGTATATTGAAGAATCCCGTCGAATTTCCATTTGATGAAAATTCTGCGCTTTGATCTGCATTTAACGCAATTTTAAGGTAAAGAAAATTATTTCAACCATTTTTGTGCTTAAAGGACATACAAATTTATATGTAGGAAAGGTTTTTTTTTTTTTTTTAATGGTAATAAAACCTTTTTTCTTTCAGGCCTTGCTCGTTGCTGCTGGTATGACGAGGGAAGTTCTGATGCTGTGACTTCCGACACCTGATCTTCTAGTCTACTTACACGACAAAGGCAATCGGCTGGAGACGGGCCAATCCTGCCTATAGTGTCGACATGGTGAGTCATTTCATTTACTTAGCATTACGAGTTGGATGTAGTGAGGGGCATAATCGAATTATTTCAATAATCAAATTCTACCAATACATGTATTCAAATACAGTAGATACCCGGTTATCCGGAATCGGATTATCTGTATGGCAGATTCTTGAACGTTGAAAATAATTTTCGACGTATTATCCGAAACAATTCAACTGGCTGCCCTATTATCTGAAATTGCACTTTTGTGCAACATATTTCTTTCCTAAAAGTATAAATAAAATTTGTTTTTCTTTCAATCGTGGAGATGCGCGTTCAGTAGTTTGCAAGTGTATACTTGATTGAGAGATATTGCAAAAAGGGCAGTTTCTTACAATAAACCCAGTTAATTTGTTTATGAATAAAAAGTGTACTAAAACTTGTGTTGCCTGTTTAGTTCAATGGATTACATGCGTGTTTAGAGTTGGGAAGTTCGATTCTTTTCGTCGAATCAATTCCTTTGATTCGATTCCTAATGGTGATTTGTTCAGTAACGATTCATTCACTTGGTTGTGATCCGAAAGTGTTCCGAGTGTTCGAACCGCATCGAGCGCACCGACCAAATCAAATTGTATTTAAATATTCAAGACAAAGGAACGTGCCCCGATCATATGGAGACATTGAGTTGGGCAATTCAGACTAACTATCATTATCGGACGTTGCCGGTGCAAATATCCACATTATTTATCCAAATTTTTTAGACTCTTATTTCATTTATTTTTAACGTGAAAAAGATTCTCTAATATACGTATTTAAATATCACATAACTGTGCAGATAGATACTTTCCTTACATGAAAGGCCGTAAATATTTCACCTCAAAAATTACGATTTTGTGTTATGCACTCGATGCGAGCAGAGTTGAAGTCGAACACCTTTACAAATTGAATCAGTTGTAAGCATATCGAATCCAGTACGATCGGGTCGGAGGCAGTAACCAATTCGCGCAATGATACTCGATGCCGATGCGGTTCGGGTGAGATACGACTCAAATAAGATTCAAATCTTTTTGGGAATCGGGAACCAATTCACTTGATTCAGTATAAAGATTCGTTCTAAATGAACGAATCTTTATACTTAATCTCAGTAATAGCAAAAATTTACTGCTTGTGACTACAGTTTTTTGCTGGATCTTTTGACTTACGTTATAGTGTCCTGATCCAAGTAAAGTATCAACATCTTCCTTTATCATTATCTGACACGTATGATAAAACAATAACAGAATTTATAAGTTTGTCATTTTGAGTTACTACATACATTTACTCTCCTGCACATAAAACATAATTTATATGTTGCATATGAATATTCAAATTCTGCCGGGCACAAAATATCTGATTAGGTTGCAATTTCTTCTCACAACCAAGCTCAAATTGATGTCTAAAAATGATGAATACATGAATATTGTCGCTAAGTTGACTATGAAGTATCGATTTGATTAATTTATGAAAATTTTATGATGTAACTGAAAAGATTCAGCGAAGAAGACTGTACATATTAAACATTCACTCTTTTTTCTCGTTGGAGTAGTCCGGTTCTAGTCACAGGTTCTAGTTTGCTTAGGTTGTTTACATGAATTTTGATAGATGCCAAAACAAAAGCTGTGTTTGGATATTCAGTTCTGTGCACTCTATTGATTCGTTTCCTATTTTTGTCTCACTTTCACTTAAAGGAAAAGAGAGACCAACTGTGCACAAGGAGTGAAGAGAGTGCACGGAACTGAACATCCCAACACAGCTGAATCTGATATGAACTAGTTATTTATGAACCGACTGAGGGAACACATTTTTCTCACATGAACACAGTTCAGAAGGGTGACTGTGAGATAATGATTCCCGCAAGAGTTAAATTTTTTGAAACGAATATAAAAATTTAATTGCAAATACTTTCATATAATTTCATGTCGTGGCAAACCAAAAATTAAGCAAGCCGTGCTTGAGTGTAGACGTTGCGTGAAATGACAACATTTTTTGATGATACCTCCTTTTTCTGGGCCTGTCAGTGAATGAAAGATTTGATTATTATCAACACACCTACTACGAAGTCGAAATCAATGTACTAAAATCATAAAACTTGAAATTGAAAATAAACATAACCGTTTCATCTGATGTCCGTATCTCATCGTGACACCAACAAAATTGTCACCCAAACTCGCCTACTGTGATGAAAAAACTGGGTGATTGGCTAATACAGTTAACTTAAAATAAATCAACAACAGCTAATTTTTTCTAGATTAATTTGTTGCTTCAAAAGGTGTATCACATACAGGTGTTACATTTAAAACAAATTAACTTTGGTCCACAGTAATACCTCTGCATTATTAAAAAGAATTTTCAAATGTGAACATTCATTCTGGTAATCATTTGCCCACAGGTTAATTTTTTTGTATCTCCTTAAATAATTCCATAAATGACCAAATTCAGAACTTTACCAAACCCTGTAAGCTTTTTTTTTTTCGAATCAGTTCATTTACTAGACTAGATCAGTGCACATTAGTGAGATCAATGTGATTCTTGATAGCGAAACGAACAAGTTTACACACATCTAACCTCAAAACAATTACACGATCCTAAGTGATCTAACTGATCTTTTAAATAAGCAGTTTTAAAAGTTTTCAGGAAACGGAACATACAAACCTTATGAAAATTAACACACTGCGTAGGAGGAAGCGATCTTTCAGAGTAAAATATTTTCACTTCTATATCACTTCCAGTTATACTGGAAGCCACCATTAACTTTCTTATTTTAATTGGAATACCATATTTTTTTATTGCAAATTCCGATTCTACATATTATTCTAAGTAAAAATTGTTGAGGCTTCCATATAC
Organism: Prosopocoilus inquinatus; assembly: GCA_036172665.1. Lineage (NCBI taxonomy): Eukaryota > Metazoa > Arthropoda > Insecta > Coleoptera > Lucanidae > Prosopocoilus > Prosopocoilus inquinatus. Next base: position 75,632,355 of record CM069869.1, read on the forward strand.
TTAAACGTAACGGTTTTTGAGATATCTCCAAATTTCTGAAAAGAAAAAATATATTTCAGTGGCCTTTCATTTAAGAAAATGTACGTACGACACTTTCAAAGTTCAAGATTGAAATTGTCTGTCGTTTGAAAGAATAATGTTCAGCCTTTCAAATCGTATCCTAGTTATCATTGAAAAATTCACATGGTGGTCAAAATATGGTGTCGAACCTTGTTATGTTCAACTGTCCAAAACTCAGTTTTCGTAAATTAGTATAGCCAGTATATTTTTGCATCATGAGATGCAGAATCAAATCCTACATCGATTAGCAGTAGCATTCCCTATACCTATTTCCATTACTTTTCTTGTTATCAATTATTGTTTATTGTGTTAATTAATGGCATTAATACAGTTATTCATAACTAATTTTGAAGAGAAAGTAGATATTGAATTCCTATTTTTTAAGAAATAAATAATTGCTAATCATAACAATATTTTGCCGTACATCTTGGAATAAAGCTATAGGTAAATACCTACCGTAATACTTACTATTTTCATCAAGGGTCTTAAAAAAATAGGTATACCTATTTTCAAAAACAATTCTCTTTGTCTGGCTAACATTTTTGTGAAAAAAAGCAAAAGCAAAAGTTACAATTGGTACAGTGGTAAAAATAATTAAACTGTTTTATTTATTATTTTAGAGTTCGTATGACATGGTCGTAAAAACTGGATAAAATTTGCAAATAACGGAGACCAACTGATAAATATTTACAATGGTAACCTATCTCTCTCACTTTGTTGAAATTTTGCACAAAAAATGCCATCGTGTCGTAGACCTTAAGAATTAAACATTAAGGTTCCTTTTTATTTGTTTCCTTAATTTTGTAATTTCTTTGTTTCTTTTATTTATGCTTGTCTGTTAATACAGCTTATAACTCTATAAATATTTTTCTTTTGTCGTAACTTATTATGAAAAATTACCATAATTTTACCAAAATATGCCATGATAAGAAACAATATTAAAATAAACATATTTTGACCACCGTGTGAATTTTTCAATGATAATTAGGATACGATTTGAAAGGCTGAACATCATTATCCTTTCAAACGACAGACAATTTGAATCTTGAAGTTTGAAAGTATCGTACGTACATTTTCTTAAATGAGAGGCCACTGAAATAATTTTTTTTCAGAAATTTGAATATATCTCAAAAACCGTTACATTTAATTATAGCGATTAACGATTTTTACCTAGAATGATGTGTAGAATCAGAATTTGTAATAGAAAGTGTAGCATACCATTTAAAATAAGAAAGAAAGTTAACGGCGACTACCGGTATAACCGCAAATTAAATAAAAGGGAAAATGTTTTAGTCAGAAAGATCGCTTCGTCCTAGAGCAGTGTGTACATTTTCTGAACGTTTTCGTACGTGCCTTTCCCTGAAAACTTTTAACGAATAGGTCACACAACTTGGGACACTCTGTATAAATAAATGTGTTGGACCATTTTGGACCCAAAAAATAAATATCCAATGACGTAAAAAGTCTCTAATCAATTTTAGCCATTTTTAGAAAGAAAAATGAATCATGGCGACCCTTAAAAATTGCAAATTGCTTCTCCGAAATTTCACAATCGGAGTAAAAATACTGAAGCTTGAGTTTCTTCAAAAGTTTAAATCGAATTCGATAATAAATACATTTCTTACAGAATAGGTAAATATTATCAAATATTAATATTAACAATCATCAGTAGTTTAAACAATTATTGTTCGTTGGTTTTTAACTTTTAGTTTTACGTAATGTAGGGAGTATATTTTTAAATTTTAATAATTTCCAATTTTTAATACAAAAATGTTGACGCCTGATGGTCTGCCATTGCTTCAAACGCTCCCTGTTTCAATTTAAATTTGCCGCGCTCATAAACTTCCGTTAGTCTTTGCTTTTGACCAATTACAGCACGGAAAGTTTCACTCAAGTATGCGCGTACGGGGGGGTCGAGGCTTCCACGCAGGACCGACGACTTCCGCCTTCTCTTTGCTCCTCCATTTTGGCCCGAAACTTCGACCTATTCGCGACGCGTGCTATAAATTCTAAATTATTTGCAGAGTTTAGTTTGTTATTGCAAGAAATACAGGTTCGTTGATAATATAAAAGTGTTCAGCATCTATTGTCTATAATCTGAAACGGTTAAACATGGTTTTTACCAATTTAAAATGAAATCTTGTGATGCCGTATTAGCTAGCCAACTAAAAGTGAACTCTTCCTTGCAGACATCTTTGCATTTGATCGCCCGTTCACCAACGCCGACCAAGGTATATCGAACGAGGGCTACTAGGGTCAGTGAACTTCCACAAAAAGCAGTACTCTTGATTCTGAAATATCCCAGGTAATTACTAATTATGAAAAAAATCTTTTTTTTTCTAAGTAATAATTATTTTTTTTTTTAGGCTTTGGAGATGTTTTGTTCGTTTTACTATCTGCTACTACAACGAGATTAGGCTGAACTGCTTCCATTTGGTGTTCGTCTCACATTTACATCGAAGAATTTAAGCTCTTAGTCAATCTCCAGAGACTGCTTATAATACAAGCCTTCAGTCTAAGGTGAGAAATATTTTGTGTTATCTGTCTCTAGACTAATATCTTTCTCATTCTCAGGCTTGTACAGTGAGACAACATGTGACTCTGAACTCGAGAATTTGTTCGTTCCGGACCCGAGACACATCGGAGCATCACTTGGTTCAACGGCTGCCGATGAAACGAAACATCGGCATCACTTGGTTCCATGGTTGCCGATGGAGCCGCCAAACATCGACAAGTAGTAAGTCATGATTGCCATTCAATTATGTGTAGTTACGGACGAGTTGGATATATCAAACAAGCTATAGATTTCCAGGGTTGGAAGAAAGTGGATATCTATTACAGCTTTTCTTTAACTGTAATTATTTTTTTTTTAAAGTTAGGTTTGTTTAAATTTGCCGAAAGAATTATTACATAAAATGTTTTCATTGCAAGTTACATCTGTTGGGGATAATATAACTTGCAAAGAGGGGGTTCTCAATATGTGACGAAATATTTTGACTTTATAATTTTATTAACTTCGTTTACAGGTTTTCTTGATTATTTGCCTTTTTAAAATAGATTGTATTAAAATGTGTTACTGATTTATCAAAGACAAGTTAATTTTACGAGGGGATCACTTTCAGGGAAATATTTTCTGTCTTCTAAATAACGGGCCTTTGGTGATGAGCAAAGGGTAAATCTTTTTTTAGTTCAGTTTTAACTTTCACCAATGACAAATTTAACTTGGCGAGAGTAATTTAATCAAAATACCAAAATTAACGATTAACAATTGAATTTAGTAGAAATTTTTCCCAACTTTTCAAGATTTCTTTTTAGGAGTTCTTATCTGGAGAATTTACTCTCACGCATGCTTTGAAAAAGTGTTTCTGCTTTTGAAAATCTTCCAACTCTGGCATCATAGAAAATGTCGACTTCTATGTTTTGTGATAAATATAGGCTGGCCTGACCCGACAGTACGTTCTCTGGTTACGTAAATTATTATTATTATTATTAATTATATATAAACATTGCAACAAATTTTTAAAAGTTTTCCTGTCTTTCTGTGACAGATGTTCCAAAATAAAATTGACACATTTAACGACTATGATCATGCAACAATATTTTTAGAAATTGGGATTTGTTTCTGTAGTAACATGAACAGAAATGTTTCATGTTAAAATCACGGTATCCATTTTTAACTTTCAACTTTTGACAGGTACAGATAGAGATTTTTGTAGGTATTGAGACGTAGCCCGAGAACTCACTGTCGAGGACACCATGTACTGTCTTTCAAAAAGTGTGCTACAAATGAGATTTTTTTTTTAATCAATTTATATAAAAAATTATTGATGCAGGAGGAAGCTTCTGCATCTCTTAAAATCGAATTGGTAAATGTCAAATGAAATTTTTCTTGAGCGATATACAGCATGGACACCGAGAAATGAAGACCACTTAAGAGTGAAGCGCCCTTATTTTATATAAGATACAGGAAAATGTCATAAGAATAAGTTGTTCAGAATAAAAATAAAAAGTTATGGCTAGATATGATATAATTATAGCCTCCTATCTCAACAACGAAAAAAAAAAAGAAATCATACTTTATTGTGAATCACTGTTTAAACACACTACATTAGGAAGTACAGGAGGGGTTAAAGTCTCCGCTAAAATAATATGAATAGGAAAACACGAAATTCGTTTTTATTTTTCAATTATTTCATTATCTCCTCAGTGGTTATTTCAATGCATTCCAAAACTTTATAATTTTTCTGTAGCACGATAGAAATTCATTGTAATAATAACTCTGAACCAAATGAAGCAATTGAGAAATACAAACGAATTTCCTGTTTTCCTATTCATCTTATTTTGGCGGACACTTAAATCCCACCAATACTACTCAATGTAGTGTATATAAAGAGTGATTTAAATTTCTGTTTGTGTAGCACACTTTTTGAAAGACACTGTATATTCTCAGTCATATTCAAATTCAAATGGAAAATCAGATAGTGTAAAGCACAGCTATAAGAGTACTTAAAATAATTTGTAATAAATAAATGACTCATCTTTACCCTTTAGTAATTTGTTTTGCAATAATATTTTCACATCATAACCGTTGACGTATTATAATGGATCTATTTTTTTTTTTAAACAATTTTGAGCTTTGAGTTTTTAATTACTAATTTAATTACTAGTTTTCAGTTTGCTTTGTTTTCTAATTTTATTTGTACATTTAGGAATATAAATTGGGATGCCTTAAGTTCAGGTTTATACACAGATGCAGCTAACAGGTTTTAAAAATGAAGTTTGTGTGTTCTTTTACATTTGATATTCCAACTTGTACTGTTTCTTTGCTTTCTTGCATGCCACAATATTTAATGTTACTGTTATATAGATTTTTCCACTTGATAAAATTTGTCACTATTATTTATTATTTCTGGACGATTTATTGTCATTTTGTCAATTTTTTCAATTGCAACATGAAACATAACTTCTAATTCCTGTCTACTAATTCCAATTTAAGAATAAAGCGGGGATACTTATTTATTAAAGATTTTGAGAAGTGTTTTTCGATGTGACGTTAAAATTTCTGGATAATTGAGTATTCCTTTCTAAAATTGAAGATGTCGATGTGCGAAAGATCTTTTGGGATAACTTAAATTTAATGTTTGCTGCTGGTGCATCAGAACGGATTACCATATACAGAGCGTCCTATTTAAAAAAGACGACCATCAACCTAAAACCGGGTGACTTAATACTATTGGTACAGTGCGACACATTTTGAATGGACACACTCCTGAAGAGAATATGTTTATCATCTGATTTGTAATAATCAATGTTTGAGTAATTATCAGTATCTGTTATTTTCTTGAAAAATTAAAAGTCCATGAAAAAATAAATGAAAGACGGTTTAAATTAATCTAATTTATTATTTTTAGAAATTTTGTATGTATTTGATAGTAAGTAGTAAATTTCTTGGAGTTCTACCTTGCAAGAAGAAAAAATAAATGAAAGACGTCTTAAATTAATCTAATTTTTTATTTTTAGAAATTTTGTATGTATTTGGTTTACTACCAATCAACCTAAAACCGATTGACTTAATACTATTGGTACAGTGCGACACATTTAGAATGGACACACTCCTGAAAAGAATATATTTATCATCTGATTTGTAATAATCAATGTTTGAGTAATTATCAGTATCTGTTATTTTCTTGAAAAATTAAAAGTCCTTGAAAAAAATAAATGAAAGACGGTTTAAATTAATCTATTATTTTTAGAAATTTTGTATGTATTTGATAGTAAGTAATAAATTTCTTGGAGCTCTACCTTGCAAGAAGAAAAAATAAATGAAAGACGTCTTAAATTAATCTAATTTATTATTTTTAGAAATTTTGTATGTATTTGGTAGTAAGTAGTAAACTTCTGGGAGCTCTACCTTGCAAGAAAATATAATCAGTTCAAATCAGCAAACCAATACATTTTACATTCCAAATTGGTCACATTGTACCAACTAAAATTTGAATTTGATTATTAGGATTATCCCCTGTCAAGTCTGATATTGAAAATGGTCAGGTATTTTAATTTGAAAGTCCATCTTAACTTTTTAAAATAATAGGAGTAAAATTTATAATGAATCTGTCGAACAATGTTATAAATTTCTTTATCTCTTTAAAAAGTTAAGACACACTTTTAAACAAAAATACAGGGATATTCAGGCAACCCATTTATTAAAAGTGTACGGATTTGTCCTTTGGATTTCTGTTTCATATTTTGCAGTTATAAAGTTAACGATAAGGATCTATCGAAATATATTTTGAACTTTCGGACACTTTCGCTTATACCGGATGTTGCCATCAACTTCCTCATTTTAAATGGAATACCCCATCTTTTAATGCATTTTTGAATTCTTCATAAAATTCCAAAAATATTTTGTTCATGTGATACAAGAAAAATTAACCAAGGTATTTCCATTTTTTTTAAAAAAGCTCAGACTTGGAGAACCTCGTTTATGATACTGCCATCTTTGTGCAACAAAAACCACGATGCCAATTTTTGCCCTGTAGGAGGATACAGTAACATTCTTTCAGATCATGTCCAGTTTTGCACTTGATTGTTTACGGGACGGTTGAAAAGTAACTTTAATTCGAACTGATTTCAACTGTCGAGAAGTCATGTTTTTTAAACGGAACGTCTAGTATATTTTCATACCATGTGAAATAAAAAAAAAATAAAAACTGGGTGTTCTATTTAAAAAACATGACCTTTCAACAGTTGAAATCAGTTCGAATAGAAGTTACTTTTCAACCAGCCCATAAACAATTTTGTGTAAAATTAGGTATGACCTGAAAGCCTACGAGTATAGCCTACTAAAGATCAAAAATTGAAATTATGGCTTTTGTTACAGAAAAAATGGCAGCATCATAAACAAGGCACTGCTAATTTTTCTTGTATCACACGTTACATAAGATCTTTAGATATTCATGAAGATTTGAAAAATGTATTAAAAAGTGGGGGTATTCCATTTAAAATAAGAAAGTTGACAGCAACTTCCTGTGCAAGCAGAAGTGTCCGAAAGTTGGAAATATTATATTTTAATAGATCATTACCGCTAACTTATAATCTCAAAATATGAAATAAAAATTCAAGGAGGAAGTCAGTAAACTACTTTAAACGAATGGCTTGACTGAATCTCCCTGTATAGGGGGTGTCCCAACGGCGAGTTCTCGGGCTATATGTTGATAATCAATGAAGATAAAAAAAAATGTCTCAAGATATTTTTGTTTTGCATTTTAGAGATCTGCAGCATAAAATTATTTTCAAATATAGAGGCTGTACCTACCAAAACAGTTGTGCTGGATTCAACTTTTTAATTTCAAATGGCACGTCCTCTTATGATTTCGTTCTCCGCAACATTCTACACGTTTTTGTTTACCATAATCTGTGCATAAATCTAACTGTTCTTAATATTTTTAACGTTTTATTAAAAAAAAAAGCGTTTGCAGCCATTATAGTATTTATTCTGGTTTTATTTACTTTTAAGGAAATTATTTTTGTCACAGATGTAGCAAATGATGCTTTAGATCGCTCTAAGTCACTATTAAAAATGTATTTTTATAATTACAGGGGGATGATCATTATACTAAGCAAAATTTCAGACATTTCTAGATGACAAAAGTCAATTTTCTTGAATATAGCATGCTCTAACCAGTTTCTAGATGGAAGGTTTAATATCGTAGAAACGGTTATAATTAGGAGGCGTAGATAACGGGTATACAGAAAATGTGCCTAATTTTATGGGTGATCCAAATTTGATACCATACATACATGAGGGTATGCCATTTGAAATAAAAAGAAGTTGCATCCAGCACCCAATGTTTTAATTCACCCTGTGTAGATGAAAATTTTGTGTTGCCAGATCTCTTCACATTCAAAAGAGAAATGTGGATATCTTCAGTAATTATCGACATATTGCCCGAGAAAACACTGTAGGGAGACCTGGTATATGCTATGCTTGGGTGTGCACTGAAGAGATCTGCTAAACCGTAAGAGATACAAATTCGGTTAAATGGAAGAAAAGTTGCACGAATCAATGCTCAATTGGTATTCATTGAGAGAATGATTTTTTTCTTAATTCTTATTGAGATATTAATAAAAATGTAAAATAATCGATTTTCTTTTTCTCTCTGTATCTCTTTTATTATACATAATTTTGAAATTCTGAATTAACTTTCTACAGGCACTTTTTGATTCTTCTTCGAATAGGAGTAACAGAATTGAAGTCAAACGTTTCGTCTTTCCGCGACTATCATCAGTTTCAATTTTTTAAATACAACTTAAGTCTTTTTATTGCTCTGTTCGATAGCATCTTTTTTCCCGATTGTTGTAATCATATATCACACTTAATAGTTGATGTTAATTTGAAGCTTAAATAATTCAGATTTTATATGAAAATTTTATTTAATACATAATTTCAAATTTCTAGTTCATTTTATTAGCTATAGTGTAAAATATAATAAGCTATTTAAAGTTTTTCTGTATCGTTATTTTAATAATGCATTGCACTCGGGAAAATTAATTTTTACCGACAAATATCGATTGGTTCTAATATAATTTGCTCGATTTGTATCTCAGCTTTGGTATAGGAATGAGAAAGCCTAGTTTTTAATTTTGACGCGCACTGTCGAGTTAAAAGAAAAAGTGAATACTAATTATACTAAAAACATTTAGATATTACTGAATAGTGCCTTCTACAAAGACATTGGCAGCTAAAAACAAATATTTTTGTGATAAATTTGGAAAATACTTTCTACAACAATGTAATTTTTTTTTATTTTCTTTAGCACTCGGTGACTGTCAACACTTCATTATCTTTAAATTTTTTTAAATATGGTTAAGTCCAAAAATGGCACTAAATATTGCCACTCGTTTTGATCCGTTGAAGTTGGCAAGTTATATTGGGACCACCATCCATAATCTAAACAGGATAAAGTAGGTATTTTGGACATCGAAACAGTAACTAGCATTAAGATAAATAATAAGGAGAAACTAAGAAGGCGAATATTAAATTCTTACAAAAATATTTCGCAAATTCATCTTCGACACGCTTAACAACACATAGGATTAAGTATGAATGTGTGTTTTGAAAACAGTGGAAGACATTTCGAGGATTTACTTTAATTTATTTATTTCACTTTATTTATTCTACAAACTCTCATGTTCTTCTATAATTTTTATTCAACTTATTTATTTTGTTCTTGTAATTTAATATGTTTATAATGCTGTTTATTTGGTTTGTGTTAACCACCTAATATCATTTAGTCAAAATTTATTGGTTTTTCCACTTCCGACAACTGAATGTTAGTTGCTAATACTTAACAAATAAAAAAACTGTCAGTTTTTTTTTGTCATATTCTGACTTTACTTGAAAAAAAGGTATTAAATATTATACTCACTGAAATCACCAGAAAAAATACTATCGACTAGAATAATAAAAAGATAAGAAAACGAACCAAACATTTTTCACTCCTATACTAAAGCTGCTGAGAAACAAATCGGGCAAATTATATTAGAACCAATCGATATTTGTCGGTAAAAATTTATTTTCGCAAGTGCAATGCATTATTAAAATAACGATACAGAAAAATTTTAAATAGCTTATTATATTTTACACTATAGCTAATAAAATGAACTAGAAATTTGAAATTATGTATTAAATAAAATTTTCATGTAAAATCTGAATTATTTAAGCTTCAAATTAATATCAACTATTAAGTGTGATGTATCATTACAATCAGGAGAAAAAATGCCATCGAAGAGAACAATAAAAAGACATAAGTTGTATTTAAAAAATTGAAACTGAGATCGTGGTCGTCGTGGAAAGTCGAAACGTTTGACTTCAATTCTGTTACTCCTATTCGAAGAAGAATCAAAAAGTGCCCGTAGATAGTTAAATCAGAATTTCAAAAAAATTATGTATAATAAAAGAGATACAGAGTGAAAAAGAAAATCGATTTTTTTACATTTTTATTAATATCTCGAGAAGAAATAATAAAAAAATCATTCTGTTAATGAATACGAGTTAGAGACATTGATTCGTGCATCTTTTCTTCCATTTAACCATACTTGTACCTCTTACGGTTTAGGAGATTCTCCTTCAGTGCACACCCAATTTGTAACAGCCGGTATACCTAAAATCATGACCTACTATTATAAAATATAAAAAGAAATTACAGTTTTCTTAGTATTCTCTTGATATTTCAGAAAGTTCACGTAAATTGACGTATTTTTGGACCCTAAAAATAAATATCCAATGACGTAAAAAGTCTCTAATCAATTTCAGCCATTTTTTTAGAAAGAAAAATGAATCATAGCGACCCTTAAAAATTGCAAGTTGCTTCTCCGAAATTTCAATCGGAGTAAAAATAGTGATGCTCGAGTTTTTTTTATTAAGAAGTTTGAAACGAATTCGATAATAAATACATTTCTTACAGAATAGGTCAAATTATCAAATATTAATATTAACAATCATCAGTAGTTTAAACAATTATTGTTCGTTGGTTTTTAACTTTTAGTTTTACGTAATGTAAGTAGTATATTTTTAAATTTTAATAATTTCCAATTTTTAATACAAAAATGTTGACGCCTGATGGTCCGCGATTTCTTCAACGGCTCCCTCTTTGAATTTAAATTTGCCGCGCTCATAAACTGTTAGCGTACGGGGTTCGAGGCTATCTGCCAGGATCGACGACGTCCGCCTTCTTCATGCTTCCCAAGCGTAACGACCTCCATTTTGTTTCGAAAGTTTGTCCAGTTCACAACGCGTGCTATAAATTCTAAATTATTTGCAGTGTTTAGTTTGTTATTGCAAGAAATACAGGTTCGTTGATAATATAAAAGTGTTCAGCATCTGTTCTCTATAAACTGAAACGGTTAAACATGGTTTTTATCAATTTAAAATGAAATCTTGTGATGCCGTATTAGCCGACTAAAAGTGGACTCTTCCTTGTAGACATCTTTGCATTTGATTTTCCTCCCATCAACGCCGACCAAGGTATATCGAACGAGGGGTACTTGGGGCCAGTGAACTTCCTCAAAAAGCAGTACTTTTGATTCTGAAATATCCCAGGTAATTACTAATTATGAAAAAAATCTTATTTTTTTTTTCTAATTATTTTTTTTTTTTAAGGCTTTGGAGATGTTTGATTCGTTTTACTATCTGCTACTACAACGAGATTAGGCTGAACTGCTTCCGTTTGGTGTTCGTCTCACATTTACATCGAAGAATTTAAGCTCTTAGTCAATCTCCAGAGACTGCCGAATACAAGCCTTCAGTCTAAGGTGAGAAATATTTTGTGTTATCTGTCTCTAGACTAATATCTTTCTCATTCTCAGGCTTGTACAGTGAGACAACATGTGACTCTGAACTCGAGAATTTGTTCGTTCCGGACCCGAGACACATCGGAGCATCACTTGGTTCAACGGCTGCCGATGAAACGAAACATCGGCATCACTTGGTTCCATGGTTGCCGATGGAGCCGCCAAACATCGACAAGTAGTAAGTCGTGATTGCTATTCAATTATGTGTAGTTACGGACGAGTTGGATATATCAAATAAGCTATAGATTTCCAGGGTTGGAAGAAAGTGAATGTTTATTACAGCTTTTCTTTTACAGTAATTTTTTTTAAAGTTAGGTTTTTTGAATTTGCCGAAAGAATTATTACGTAAAATGTTTTCATTGCAAGTTACATCTATTGGGGATAATATAACTTACAAAGAGGGGGTTCTCAATGTGTAACAGGAAATATAATTGTAATTTATAATTTTTTCAATAACTTCACGTTTACAGGTTTTCTTGATTACTTATCTGTTTAAAATAGATTCTATTGAAATGTGTTACTGATTTATCAAAGACGAGTTAACTTTACTTATTTTACGAGGGGATCATTTTCAGGGAAATATTTTCTGTCTTCTAAATAACGGGCCTTTGGTGATGAGCAAAGGGAAAATCGTTTTTTAGTTCAGTTTTAACTTTCACCAATGACAAATTTAACTTGGCGAGAGTAATTTAATCAATATACCAAAATCAACGATTTACAATTGAATTTAGTAGAAATTTTTCCCAACTTTTCAAGATTTCTTTTTAGGAGTTCTTATCTGGAGAATTTACTCTCACGCATGCTTTGAAAAAGTGTTTCTGCTTTTGAAAATCTTCCAACTCTGGCATCATAGAAAAAGTCGATTTCTATGTTTTGTGATAAATATAGGCTGGCCTGACCCGACAGTACGTTCTCTGGTTACATAAATTATTATTATTATTAATTATATATAAACATTGCAACAAATTTTAAAAAGTTTTCCCTGTCATTTTGTGACAGATGTTCCAAAATAAAATTGACAAATTTAACGACTATGATCATGCAACGAAATTTTTATAAATTGGAATTAGTTTCTGTAGTAACATGAACAGAAATGTTTCATGTTAAAATCACGGTATTCATTTTTAACTTTCACCTTTTGACAGGTACAGATAGAGATTTTTGTAGCTATTGAGACGTAGCCTGAGAACTCACTGTAGGGAACACCATGTACTGTCTTTCAAAAAGTGCTACAAATAGGATTTTTTTTTAATCAATTTTTATAAAAATTTATTGATGCAGGATGCAGGAAGTTTCTGCATCTCTTAAAATCGAATTGGTAAATGTCAAAAGAAATTTTTCGTGAGCGATATACAGCATGGACATCGAGAAATGAAGACCACTTAAGAGTGATGCGCCCTTATTTTATATAAGATACAGGAAAATGTCATAAGAATAAGTTGTTCAGAATAAAAAGTTATGGCGAGATATGGAATAATTATAGCCTCCTATCTCAAAAATGATAAAAAAAAAAAAAATTACACTTTATTGTGAATCACTGTTTATACATACTACATTAGGAAGTACAGGAGGGGTGAAAGTCTCTGCTAAAATAATATGAATAGGAAAACACGAAATTCGTTCTCTTATTTTGGCGGACACTTTCATCCCACCAATACTACTCAATGTAGTGTGGGCATAAAGAGTGGTTTACAATAAATTGTATTTCTTTTGTTTATAAGAAGCTATAATTTTATATCTATCTCTAACTTTTAATTCTGAACGACTTGTTCTTATGACATTTTCCTGTATCTTGTAAAGTAAGGGTACTTTTAAGCGGTATTCATCTCATAAAGTCCACGTTGTATACCATTCTAGATAAATTTAATCTGACATTTGCTACTTTGATTTTAGGAAATGCAGAAGTGTTGGAACTCAAAAAATTTAAATAAAAATCCGTAATACAACAAATCCCTATTTGTGCAGCACACTTTTTGAAGGACACTGTATATTCTCAGTCATATTCAAATTCAAATGGAAAATCAGATAGTGTGAAGCACAGCTATAAGAGTACTTAAAATAATTTGTAATAAATAAATGACTTATATTTTCCCTTTAGTAATTTGTTTTGCAATAATACTTTCACATCGTAAAATAATATATATTTTTTTAAACAATTTTGAGCTTTGAGTTTTTACTCAGTTGAATTACTAGTTTTCAGTTTGCTTTGTTTTCTGATTTTATTTGTACATTTAGGAATATAAATTGCGATGCCTTAAGTTCAGGTTTATACACAGATGCAGCTAATAGGTTTTAAAAATGAGGTTTGTGTGTTCTTTTACATTTGATGTTCCAACTTGTACTGTTTCTTTGCTTTCTTGCATGCCACAATATTCAATGTCACTGTTATTTAGATTTTTCCACTTGATAAAATTTGTCACTATTATTTATTTTTTTTGGACGATTTTTTGTCATTCTGTCAATTTTTTTTAAGAATAAAGCGAGGATACTTATTTATTAAAGATTTTGAGAAGTGTTTTTCGATGTGACATTAAAATTTCTGGATAATTGAGTATTCCTTTCTAAAATTGAAGATGTCGATGTGCGAAAGATCTTTTGGGATAACTTAAATTTAATGTTTGCTGCTGGTGCATCAGAACGGATTACCATATACAGAGCGTCCTATTTAAAAAAGACGACCATCAACCTAAAACCGGGTGACTTATTACTATTGGTACAGTGCGACACATTTAGAATGGACACACTCCTGAAGAGAATATGTTTATCATCTGATTTGTAATAATTAATATTTGAGTAATTATCAGATACCTGTTATTTTCTTGAAAAATTAAAAGTCCTTGAAAAAAATAAATGAAAGACGGTTTAAATTAATCTTATTTATTATTTTTAGAAATTTTGTATGTATTTGGTAGTAAGTAGTAAGTAAATTTCTGGTAGCTCTACCTTGCAAGAAGAAAAAATAAATGAAAGACGTCTTAAATTAATCTAATTTTTTATTTTTAGGAATTTTGAATGTATTTGGTAGTAAGTAGTAAATTTCTGGGAGCTCTACCTTGCAAGAAAATATAATCAGTTCAAAACAGCAAAGCAATACATTTTACATTCCAAATTGGTCACATTGTACCAAGTAAAATTTGAATTTGATTATTAGGATTATCCTCTGTCAAGTCTGATATTGAAAATGGTCAGGTATTTTAATTTGAAAGTCTCTCTTAACTTTTTAAAATAATGAGTAAAATTTATAATTAATCTGTCGAACAATGTTATAAATTTCTTTATCTTTTTAAAAAGTTAAGAAACTTTTAAATAAAAAAACAGGGATATTCAGGCAACTCATTTATTAAAAGTGTACGGATTTGTCCTTTGAATTTCTGTTTCATATTTTGCAGTTATAAAGTTTAACGATAAGGATCTATCGAAATATAATATTTTCAACTTTCGGACACTTTCGCTTATACCGGAAATTGCCATCAACTTCCTCATTTTAAATGGAATACCCCATCTTTTAATGCATTTTTGAAATCTTCATAAAATTCCAAAAATATTTTGTTCATCATGGTGATACAAGAAAAATTAACCAAGGTATTTCCATTTTTTTAAAAAAGCTCAGACTTGCAGAACCTCGTTTATGATACTGCCATCTTTGTGCAACAAAAACCACGATGCCAATTTTTGCCCTGTAGGAGGATACATTAACATTCTTTCAGATCATGTCCAGTTTTGCACTTGATTGTTTACGGGACGGTTGAAAAGTAACTTTAATTCGAACTGATTTCAACTGTCGAGAAGTCATGTTTTTTAAACGGAACGTCTAGTATATTTTCATACCATGTGAAATAAAAAAAAATAAAAACTGGGTGTTCTATTTAAAAAACATGACCTTTCAACAGTTGAAATCAGTTCGAATAGAAGTTACTTTTCAACCAGCCCATAAACAATTTTGTGTAAAATTAGGTATGACCTGAAAGCCTACGAGTATAGCCTACTACAGGTCAAAAATTGAAATAATGGCTTTTGTTACACAAGAAATGGCAGCATCATAAACAAGGCACTGCTAATTTTTCTTGTATCACATGTTACATAGATTTTTAGATTTTCATGAAGATTTGAAAAATGCATTAAAAAGTGGGGTATTCCATTTAAAATAAGAAAGTTGACAGCAACTTCTTGGGCAAGCAGAAGTGTCCGAAAGTTGGGAATATTATATTTTAATAGATCATTACCGCTAATTTATAATCTCAAAATATGAAATAAAAATTCAAGGAGGAAGTCGGTAAACTACTTTTAAGGAATGGCTTGACTGAATCTCTCTCTGTATAGGGTGTTCCAACAGTGAGTTCTCGGGTTATATGTTGATAATCACGGAAGATAAAAAAAATGTCTCAAGATATTTTTGTTTTGCATTTTAAAAGATCTGCAGCATAAAATTATTTTCAAATATACAGGCTGTACCTACCAAAACAGTTGTGCTGGATTCAACTTTTTAATTTCAATTTGCACGTCCTCTTATGATTTCGTTCTCCGCAACATTCTACACGTTTTTGTTTACCAAAATCTGTGCATAAATGTAACTGTTCTTAATATTTTTAACGTTTTATTAAAAAAAAAGCGTTTGCAGATATTATCGTATTTATTCTGGTTTTATTTACTTTTAAGGAAATTATTTCTGGCACAGATGCAGCAAATGATACTTCAGATCGCTCTAAGTCACTACTAAAAATGTATTTTTATAATTACAGGAGGATGATCATTATACTAAGCAAAATGTCAGACATTTCTAGATGACAAAAGTCAATTTTCTTGAATAACATGCTCTAACCAGTTTCTAGATGGAAGGTTTAATATCGTAAAAACGGTTATAATTAGGAGGCGTAGATAACGGGTATACAGAAAATGTGCCTAATTTTATGGGTGATCCAAATTTGATACCATACATACATGAGGGTATGCCATTTGAAATAAAAAGAAGTTTAATCCAGCACCCAATATTTTAATTCACCCTGTGTAGATGAAAATTTTGTGTTGCCAGATCTCTTCACATTCAAAGAAAAATGTCGATATTTTTTTTGTGTCTTCAGTAATTATCGAGATATTGCCCGAGAAAAAACACTGTTGCGACTCCTGGTATATGCGCTACATACCTAAAATCACGACCTACTAGTATAAAATATAAAGAGAAATCGTTTTCTTAATATTTTCTCCTAAAATTTGAAAAAGTTCACGTAAATTTACCTATTTTTGTACCTTAAAAATAAATATCCAATGACGTAAAAAGTCTCTAGTCAATTTTAGCCATTTTTTAGAAAGAACAATGAAACAGAGCGAATTCGATAATAAAAATACATTTCTTACAGAATAGGTAAATATTATCAAATATTAATATGAACAATCATCAGTAGTTTAAACAATTATTGTTCGTTGGTTTTTAACTGTTAGTTTTACGTAATGTAGGCAGTATATTTTTAAATTTCAATAATTTCCAATTTTTAATACAAAAATGTTGACGCCTGATGATCCGCCATTGCTTCAACGGCTCCCTGTTTCAATTTAAATTTGCCGCGCTCATAAACTTCCGTTAGTCTTTGCTTTTGACCAATTACAGCACGGAAAGTTTCACTCAAGTATGCGCGTACGGGGGGGTCGAGGCTTCCACGCAGGACCGACGACTTCCGCCTTCTCTTTGCTCCTCCATTTTGGCCCGAAACTTCGACCTATTCGCGACGCGTGCTATAAATTCTAAATTATTTGCAGAGTTTAGTTTGTTATTGCAAGAAATACAGGTTCGTTGATAATATAAAAGTGTTCAGCATCTATTCTCTATAAACTGAAACGGTTAAACATGGTTTTTACCAATTTAAAATGAAATCTTGTGATGCCGTATTAGCTAGCCAACTAAAAGTGAACTCTTCCTTGCAGACATCTTTGCATTTGATCGTCCGTTCACCAACGCCGACCAAGGTATATCGAACGAGGGCTACTTGGGGCCAGTGAACTTCCACAAAAAGCAGTACTTTTGATTCTGAAATGTCCCAGGTAATTACTAATTATGAAAAAAATCTTTTTTTTTTCTAAGTAATTATTTTTTTTTTTTAGGCTTTGGAGATGTTTTATTCGTTTTACTATCTGCTACTACAACGAGATTAGGCTGAACTGCTTCCATTTGGTGTTCGTCTCACATTTACATCGAAGAATTTAAGCTCTTAGTCAATCTCCAGAGACTGCTGAATACAAGTCTTCAGTCTAAGGTGAGAAATATTTTGTGTTATCTGTCTCTAGACTAATATCTTTCTCATTCTCAGGCTTGTACAGTGAGACAACATGTGACTCTGAACTCGAGAATTTGTTCGTTCCGGTCCCGAGACACATCGGAGCATCACTTGGTTCAACGGCTGCCGATGAAACGAAACATCGGCATCACTTGGTTCCATGGTTGCCGATGGAGCCGCCAAACATCGACAAGTAGTAAGTCATGATTGCCATTCAATTATGTGTAGTTACGGACGAGTTGGATATATCAAACAAGCTATAGATTTTCCAGGGTTGGAAGAAAGTGGATATTTATTACAGCTTTTTTTAACTGTAATTATTTTTTTTTAAAGTTAGGTTTGTTTAAATTTGCCGAAAGAATTATTACATAAAATGTTTTCATTGCAAGTTACATCTGTCGGGGATAATATAACTTGCAAAGAGGGGGTTCTCAATATGTGACGAAATATTTTGACTTTATAATTTTATTAACTTCGTTTACAGGTTTTCTTGATTATTTGCCTTTTTAAAATAGATTGTATTAAAATGTGTTACTGATTTATCAAAGACAAGTTAATTTTACGAGGGGATCACTTTCAGGGAAATATTTTCTGTCTTCTAAATAACGGGCCTTTGGTGATGAGCAAAGGGTAAATCTTTTTTTAGTTCAGTTTTAACTTTCACCAATGACAAATTTAACTTGGCGAGAGTAATTTAATCAAAATACCAAAATTAACGATTAACAATTGAATTTAGTAGAAATTTTTTCCAACTTTTCAAAATTTCTTTTTAGTTCTTATTTTGGAGAATTTACTCTCACGCATGCTTTGAAAAAGTGTTTCTGCTTCTGAAAATCTTCCAACTCTGGCATCATAGAAAAAGTCGATTTCTATGCTTTGTGATAAATATAGGCTGGCCTGACCCGACAGTACGTTCTCTGGTTATAAGAATTATTATTATTATTATTAATTATGTAAACATCTCAAGGAATTTTAAAAAGTTTTCCCTGTCATTTTGTGACAGATGTTCCAAAATAAAATTGACAAATTTAACGACTATGATCATGCAACGATATTTTTATAAATTGGAATTTGTTTCTGTAGTAACATGAACAGAAATGTTTCATGTTAAAATCATGGTATTCATTTTTGACTTTCAACTTTTGACAGGTACAGATAGAGATTTTTGTTGTAGATATTGAGACGTAGCCCGAGAACAACTCACTGTAGGGGACACCATGTACTGTCTTTCAAAAAGTGTGCTACATGTGGGATTTTTTTTTTAATCAATTTTTATAAAAATTTATTTATGCAGGAAGCTTCTGCATCTCTTAAAATCGAATTGGTAAATGTCAAAAGAAATTTTTCGTGAGCGATATACAGCATGGACACCAGAAATGAAGACCACTTAAGAGAGAAGCACCCTTATTTTATATAAGATACAGGAAAATGTCATAAGAATAAGTTGTTCAGAATAAAAAGTTATGGCTAGATATGAAATAATTATAGCCTCCCATCTCAAAAATGAAAAAAAATTACACTTTATTGTGAATCACTGTTTATACATAACTACATTAGGAAGTACAGGTGGGGTTAAATTCTCCGCTAAAATAATATGAATAGGAAAACACGAAATTCGTTCTTATTTTTCAATTATTTCATTTTCTCCTCAGTGGTTATTTTAATGCATTCCAAAACTTTATACTTTTTCTGTAGCACGATAGAAATTCATTGTAATAATAACTCTGAACCAAATGAAGTAATTGAGAAATACAAACGAATTTCCTGTTTTCCTATTCATCTTATTTTGGCGGACACTTTCATCCCTCCAATACTACTCAATGTAGTGTGTGTATAAAGAGTGGTTTACAATAAATTGTATTTCTTTTGTTTATAAGAAGCTATAATTTTATATCTATCTCTAACTTTTAATTCTGAACGACTTGCTCTTATGACATTTTCCCTGTATCTTGTAAAGTAAGGGTACTTTTAAGCGGTATTCATTTCATAATGTCCACGTTGTATACCATTCTAGATAAATTTAATCTGACATTTGCTACTTTGATTTTAGGAAATGCAGAAGTGTTGGAACTCACAAAATTTAAATAAAAATCCATAATACAACAAATCCCTATTTGTGCAGCACACTTTTTGAAGGACACTGTATATTCTCAGTCATATTCAAATTCAAATGGAAAATCAGATAGTGTAAAGCACAGCTATAAGAGTACTTAAAATAATTTGTAATAAATAAATGACTTATATTATTTACCCTTTAGTAATTTGTTTTGCAATAATACTTTCAGATCGTAAAATAATATATATTTTTTTAAACAATTTTGAGCTTGAGTTTTTACTCAGTTGAATTACTAGTTTTCAGTTTGCTTTGTTTTCTGATTTTATTTGTACATTTAGGAATATAAATTGCGATGCCTTAAGTTCAGGTTTATACACAGATGCAGCTAACAGGTTTTAAAAATGAGGTTTGTGTGTTCATTTACATTTGATATTCCAACTTGTACTGTTTTTTTTTCTCTCTTGCATGCCACAATATTTAATGTCACTGTTATTTAGATTTTGCCACTTGATAAAATTTGTCACTACTATTTATTATTTTTGGACAATTTTTTTGTCATTTCCTCAATTTTTTTTTTAAAATAAAGCGGGGATACTTATTAAAGATTTTGAGAAGTGTTTTTCGATGTGACATTAAAATTTCGGGATAATTGAGTATTCCTTTCTAAAATTGAAGATGTCGATGTGCGAAAGATCTTTTGGGAAAACTTAAATTTAATGTTTGCTGCTGGTGCATCAGAACGGATTACCATATACAGAGCGTCCTATTTAAACAAGACGACCATCAACCTAAAACCGGGTGACTTAATACTATTGGTACAGTGCGACACATTTAGAATGGACACACTCCCGAAAAGAATGTTTATCATCTGATTTGTAATAATTAATATTTGAGTAATTATCAGACATCTGTTATTTTCTTGAAAAATTAAAAGTCCTTGAAAAAAATAAATGAAAGACTGTTTAAATAATCTAATTACTATTTTTAGAAATTTTGTATGTATTTGATAGTAAGTAGTAAATTTCTGGGAGCTCTACCTTGCAAGAAAATATAATCAGTTCAAATCAGCAAACCAACACATTTTACATTCCAAATTGGTCACATTGTACCAAGTAAAATTTGAATTTGATTATTAGGATTATCCTCTCTCAAGTCTGATATTAAAAATGGTCAGGTATTTTAATTTGAAAGTCCGTCTTAACTTTTTAAAATAATAGGAGTAAAATTTATAATTAATCTGTCAAACAATGTTATACATTTCTTTATCTTTTTAAAAAGTTAAGAAACTTTTAAATAAAAAAACAGGGATATTCAGGCAACTCATTTATTAAAAGTGTACGGATTTGTCCTTTGAATTTCTGTTTCATATTTTGCAGTTATAAAGTTTAACGATAAGGATCTATCGAAATATAATATTTTCAACTTTCGGACACTTTCGCTTATACCGGAAATTGCCATCAACTTCCTCATTTTAAATGGAATACCCCATCTTTTAATGCATTTTTGAAATCTTCATAAAATTCCAAAAATATTTCATTCATCATGGTGATACAAGAAAAATTAACCAAGGTATTTCCATTTTTTTTAAAAAAGCTCAGACTTGCAGAACCTCGTTTATGATACTGCCATCTTTGTGCAACAAAAACCTCGATGCCAATTTTTGCCCTGTAGGAGGAGGATACAGTACCATTCTTTCAGATCATGTCCAGTTTTGCACTTGATTGTTTACGGGACGGTTGAAAAGTAACTTTAATTCGAACTGATTTCAACTGTCGAGAAGTCATGTTTTTTAAACGGAACGTCTAGTATATTTTCATATCATGTGAAATAAAAGAAAATAAAAAATGGGTGTTCATATTTAAAAAACATGACTTTTCGACAGTTGGAATCAGTTCGAATAGAAGCTACTTTTCAACCAGCCCATAAACAATTCTGTGTAAAATTAGGTATGATCTGAAAGCCTACGAGTGTAGCCTACTACAGGTCAAAAATTGAAATAATGGCTTTTGTTACAGAAAAAATGGCAGCATCATAAACAAGGCACTGCTAATTTTTCTTTTATCACATGTTACATAAGATTTTTAGATATTCATGACGATTTGAAAAATGCATTAAAAAGTGGGGTATTCCATTTAAAATAAGAAAGTTGACAGCAACTTCCTGTGCAAGCAGAAGTGTCCGAAAGTTGGAAATATTATATTTTAATAGATCATTACCGCTAACTTATAATCTCAAAATATGAAATAAAAATTCAAAGAGGAAGTTAGTAAACTACTTTAAACGAATGGCTTGACTGAATCTCCCTGTATAGTGTCCCAACGGTGAGTTCTCGGGCTATATGTTGATAATCACTGAAGATAAAAAAAAATGTCTCAAGACATTTTTGTTTTGTATTTTAAGAGATCTGCAGCATAAAATTATTTTCAAATATACAGGCTGTACCTACCAAAACAGTTGTGCTGGATTCAACTTTTTAATTTCAAATGGCACGTCCTCTTATGATTTCGCTCTCCGCAACATTCTACACGTTTTTGTTTACCAAAATCTGTGCATAAATCTAACTGTTCTTAATATTTTTAACGTTTCATTTAAAAAATAAGCGTTTGCAGCCATTATCGTATTTATTCTGGTTTTATTTTCAGACATTTCTAGATGACAAAAGTCAATTTTCTTGATTAACATGCTCTAACCAGTTTCTGTATGGAAGGTTTAATATCGTAAAAACGGTCATAATTAGGAGGCGTAGATAACGGGTATACAGAAAATGTGCCTAATTTTATGGGTGATCCAAATTTGATACCATACATACATGAGGGTATGCCATTTGAAATAAAAAGAAGTTTAATCCAGCACCCAATATTTTAATTCACCCTGTGTAGATGAAAATTTTGTGTTGCCAGATCTCTTCACATTCAAAGAAAAATGTCGATATTTTTTTTGTGTCTTCAGTAATTATCGAGATATTGCCCGAGAAAAAACACTGTTGCGACACCTGGTATATGCGCTACATACCTAAAATCACGACCTGCTCTAGTATAACATATAAAGAGAAATCGTTTTCTTAATATTTTCTCCTAATATTTGAAAAAGTTCACGTAAATTTACCTATTTTTGTACCTTAAAAATAAATATCCAATGACGTAAAAAGTCTCTAGTCAATTTTAGCCATTTTTTTAGAAAGAACAATGAAACAGAGCGAATTCGATAATAAAAATACATTTCTTACAGAATAGGTAAATATTAGCAAATATTAATATGAACAATCATCAGTAGTTTAAACAATTATTGTTCGTTGGTTTTTAACTGTTAGTTTTACGTAATGTAGGCAGTATATTTTTAAATTTTAATAATTTCCAATTTTTAATACAAAAATGTTGACGCCTGATGATCCGCCATTGCTTCAACGGCTCCCTGTTTCAATTTAAATTTGCCGCGCTCATAAACTTCCGTTAGTCTTTGCTTTTGACCAATTACAGCACGGAACGTTTCACTCTAGCATGCGCGTACGGGGGGGTCGAGGCTTCCACGCAGGACCGACGACTTCCGCCTTCTCTTTGCTCCTCCATTTTGGTCCGAAACTTCGACCTATTCGCGACGCGTGCTATAAATTCTAAATTATTTGCAGAGTTTAGTTTGTTATTGCAAGAAATACAGGTTCGTTGATAATATAAAAGTGTTCAGCATCTATTGTCTATAATCTGAAACGGTTAAACATGGTTTTTACCAATTTAAAATGAAATCTTGTGATGCCGGATTAGCCAACTAAACGTGAACTCTTCCTTGCAGACATCTTTGCATTTGATCGCCCGTTCACCAACGCCGACCAAGGTATATCGAACGAGGGCTACTAGGGTCAGTGAACTTCCACAAAAAGCAGTACTCTTGATTCTGAAATATCCCAGGTAATTACTAATTATGAAAAAAATCTTTTTTTTTCTAAGTAATTATTTTTTTTTTTTAGGCTTTGGAGATGTTTTGTTCGTTTTACTATCTGCTACTACAACGAGATTAGGCTGAACTGCTTCCATTTGGTGTTCGTCTCACATTTACATCGAAGTATTTAAGCTCTTAGTCAATCTCCAGAGACTGCTTAATACAAGCCTTCACCTTCTAAGGTGAGAAATATTTTGTGTTGTCTGTCTCTAGACTAATATCTTTCTCATTCTCAGGCTTATACAGTGGGACAACATGTGACTCTGAACTCGAGAATTTCTTCTTTCCGGACCCGAGACACATCGGGGGATCACTTGGTTCAACGGCTGCCGATGAAGCGAAACATCAGCATCACTTGTTTCGATGGCTGCCGATGAAGCCGCCAAACATCGACAAGTAGTAAGTCGTGATTGCCATTCAATTATGTGTAGTTACGGACGAGTTGGATATATCAAACAAGCTATAGATTTCCAGGGTTGGAAGAAAGTGGATATTTATTACAGCTTTTCTTTAACTGTAATTATTATTTTTTTTAAAGTTGTGTTTAAATTTGCCGAAAGAATTATCACGTAAATTTTTTTTTTGCTGCAAGTTACATCTATTGGGGATAATATAACTTGCAAAGAGGGGGTTCTCAATGTGTGACGAAATATTTTGACTTTTTAATTTTTTCAATAACTTCATGTTTACAGGTTTTCTTGATTATTTGCCTTTTTAAAAAAGATTGTATTAAAATGTTTTGATTTGACTCGTGCTTGTGCATAATTGATTTATCAAAGATGTATGAGAGACAGGTTAATTTTACTTATTTATTCAACGAGGGGTTCACCTTTAGGAAAATTTTTCTGTTTTGTAAAATAACAACAGGGCTTTGGTGATGAACAAAGGGAAAGTATTTTTTTTTTAGTTGAGTTTTAGCTTTCATTAATGATTTTTATAGCTTGGCGAGAGTAATTTAATCAATAAGTCGAAATTAATAATTAATAATTAAATTTACCAGAAATTGGTTTAACTCAATCCTGTGTTGGACCTTAAATTTTTCCAAGAAGTTGTTTTTAACTGGAATTTACTCTCGTGTATGGTTTGAAAAAGTTTCTATTTTTGAAAATCTTCCAACTCTGGCGTCATCGACAATCGATTCTTTGCTTTGTGGTAAATACAAGATGTCCTGACAGTGGGTTCTCGGGCCATGTCTCGGTAACTTCCGAACATACAAAAAATTTTCAAGACATTTTTGCTCTAAATTTTACAGGTCTACAGCATAAAATTATTGTTTTTCGTATAGTTCTTGCTCATGAGAATTGCAGAAAGATATGAAAGCGATAAAAACATTTTAGAAAAAAATGTGATTTATTACCTTACTTGACATTTTATTTTTAGCTTGTTTCTTACAATGTTTCTATTTGTTTCATATGTTTCTATAAAATCATTGCTAAACGTGTCTTTTAATACGCATATGCCATGTGTCTTCAATGTGTAGTGCATCGTAATTTCAATGTGCTACGACCCTCGACTTAAATGATGCCGTTGCAGGCGAAGCATGTCCTTAAGAACGTTCAGTGTAAGGGCTACGAAACTGTCAATTGGTATCATTTATGGTGAGCGTCGTTGTACAGGGTGATCATGCGAGAATTCCCACCCCCTTTAACTATTATAAAATAATAAAGTTACACTTTTTTAAATTGAAACATCCCACTTTGACGTAATTTTTGAATTCTACACTAAATTTGCGTCAAATTTATTTCAATTATTTTTACGTATCAATCATACTTTTTGATGGGAGTCGATTTTTCCTTAAAAAATTCTCGGATGCGAGGTTCCATTCAAAAATTCGTAACTTCTAAATCATTAAACATAACGCAACCGATTTTTTTTTTTTTTTTTTAGTCAATGTCGAAGCTGTGGCCAATCTTTTAAGATCAAGCCGAGTCGTGAAGGGATGTTTCAAGGCTTGCTACGATTTTTTGAATATGTATAATCATAAAAAACAAAAACTCAATTTTTTTCAAATGGAATTCCCTGTATATTTTCACACCATTCCATAGCCTTTTTGAGAAGCTTTTCAGTGACGCGCAGTTTGTAGGGTTCAATTCTGATATTCGACGAGTTATTGAGAAAATAGTATTTTTTAGATGTAAAAATATTTAACAAAACACTGAAAGTTTGTAGTAGGCCGGTGTCAACATGAAAATCGATTAAAATTTTAAGCCAATCTCGCATCAGTTAGGGACGCACTGTGTCGAAAAGTGCGAATTTCATCGGTTTAATGTTTTATTCGCTGTGCATGATTATCCGTCATCGATCAGTAGGACTGCAGCTTCAATTTAAACATTATCCTCCCAGTTGACGTGAATTTGAAGTTCTCTAGATGATTAATAAAAATTCTATGTTAAGTACTCGGGAAATCTCACGAGAAATTGATTTGTATGCCACTTTCAAATTTTAACTCGAGTACTCGGGAAATTTCAAAAGGAACTGACTTGCATGCCAGTTTCTCCCGAGTAACTCTAGTTAGAATTTGAAACTGGCATACAAATTAATTTCTCGTGAGATTTCCCGAGTACTTAAGATAGAATTTTTATTAATCATCTAGAGAACTTCTAATTAACGCGAACTGGCAGGATAAATTTGAAACTAAAGCCGCAGCCTTACTACCGATTGATCGCTGATAATCATGCACAACGAATAAAATATTAAACCAATGAAATTCGCACTTTCACACAGTATATCCGTAACTGGTGCGACGTTGTTTTAAAGTATGAATCGCTTTTCATTTTGGCGCACCAATCTACTAGAAACTTTCAGTCGTTTATTAAATATTTACTTCTAAAAACTGGACTCTACAAACTGCTGCGTCATTGAAAAGCTTCTCAAAAAGGGTACGGAATGGTGTGAAAATATACAGGGAGTTCCATTTGAAAAAAATGGAGTTTCTGTTATTTATAATTATACATATTCAAAAAATCGTAGCAAGACTTGATACATCCCGTCAGGACTCGGCCTGATCTTAAAAGATCGGCCACAACTTCGGCATTGACCGGAAAAGAAAAATCGGTTGCGTTATCTTTAGTGGTTCAGAAGTTACGAATTTTTGAATGGAACTTTGCATTCGGGAATTTTTAAGAAAAAATCGATTCACATCAAAAAGTATGATTGATACGTAAAAATAATTAAAAAAATAAATTTGACGCAAAATTTAGTGTAGAATAAAAAAATGCCAGTCTCAAAGTTAATTCAATATCTGAAGCAGTCATTAATCTTCTTTATTATTTTAATTATTAACGAATATAAGAAACTAAAATACGGCCTTGCACGGCTTTTTACGTAGATTTCATTCATGCTAACCGGTCAGCAGTAGCCTTTTCTATACAGGGGGAGATTCAGGCAACACCCATGCATTAAAAGTTTACGTACTTCCTCTTTGAATTTCTATTTCATATTTTGCGGTTATAAGTTGGCTATAATGATCTATTAAAATATAATATTTCCAACTTTCGGACACTTTCGTTTGTACCGGAAGTTGCTGTCAACTTTCTTATTTTAAAGGGAATACCCCATTTTTCTATTGCATTTCTAAAATCTTCATGGAATTCTAAAAACATTTTGTGTAACATGTGATATAAGAAAAATTAGCTGTTCTAGAGATATTTCCATTTTTTAAAAAAGTTCAAAGTTGCGGTACCTTGTTTATGATGCTGCCATCTTTGTGTAACAAAAGCCATAATTTCAATTTTTGGCCTGTAGTAGGCGGCTATGCTCGTAAGCTTTCAGGTCATATCTAATTTTATACAAAATCGTTTACGGGCTGGTTGAAAAGTAACTTCTATTCGAACTGATTTCAACTGTCGAAAAGTCATGTTTTTTTTTTTTAAATAGAACACCCAGTATTCTTTTATACCATAAGAATTCGAATTAAATGTTCTCTCGAACTGTATTAGCATTCCTGATACCCATCTGTTACCTTTCTCTTTCTATTCATGATTTTCTCTTTGACACATAAATTTTTTCACTTCAGTATTATTCCTGAATAGTGTGCTATGAAAATTAATTAATTTCCGACTTCATTTTTTTAAAAACCGAAAAATAATATTTAAATACACATCTATCATCTGAACCTTTTGTTTACATATGCCGCATGTATTAGAATTCTTGGTACGACCATTTACATATTTACAAGGAGAAATTTACACTTACAATAGAAAATTTTATGAAAAATAATAAATAAATCAGAAATATTAAAAATAATACACAAATTGTTGGTTATAATATTGACTCTAAGTTGTCCTCGGCTATTATTTATTAGTAATAACTTTCTACTGCATCTCAGTAATAAGGCATTTTCCTCGATATAACAACTTTTTTTTATTAACTTCTTGAATTGTCGATTTTTTTTATCGTCAAATACCTTTAATATGTCTGTGTTTGATTATTCACTTTTTGGTTCTTCATAGCGATTAAATTATTTTTTTTTTAATTCCTACTAGACAGATGATTTCAAAAATTATAATTTCTCTAGTTTTCATAGCCCACTGTTTAAAAATAATACCGAAAAAAATTACATGTTAAAAAGAAATCATCGATAACGAGTGAACTATAAGAGATAGGTACAGGGAATGCTAATACAGGACGAAAGAATATTTAATCCTGAGTAACATGGTATAAAAATATACTAGGCGTTCCATTTAAAAAACATGACTTTTCGACAGTTGAAATTAGCTCTAATAGTAGAAGTTACTTTTCAACCAGCCTGTAAGCAATCGACTGCAAAATTGGAAATGATCTGAAAGAATGTTACTGTAGCCTGCTACAGGCCAAAAATGGGCATCATGGTTTTTGTTGCACAAAGATTAGGCAGTATCATAACCAAGGTTCTGCAAGTCTGAGTTATTTTAAAAAATGAAAATATCTCGGAAACGGTTAATTTTTCTTGTATCACCCATGTTGCACAAAATATTTTTAGAATTTTATGAAGATATCAAATATGCATTAAAAATGGGGGCATTCTATTTGAAATAAGAAAGTTGACAGCAACTTCCGGTATAAGCGAAAGGGTCCGAAATTTGAAAATATTATATCTTGATAGATCCATATCGTTAACTTATAACTACAAAATATGAAACAAAAATTCAAAGGAGAAGGTCGTAAACTTTTCAGGAAAGGGTTGCCTGAATCTCCCTGTATACAGGATGAGCGACTTTTTTTTTTCAATTTTTTAAATGGAACCACCTGTATATTTTGACATTTGAAATTTCAGAATTATTCTGAATCCAAATATACCGGGTGTCCCGCGCCATGTCCTCACCCTTCTAGAATCTTTATTTATTAATCGATTAATCTGAATTTTGGAAATAATGAATTAAACAAAAAATGAGATTTTCCGGCGTACTCTGCTGCTAGTGGGGTCATCGGACTTCGAATTTCGTCTGAAGTGATATCAACTTTTTTATTATTTTAAACGGAGCACCCTATATATTTTTACATATTTGAAATTTATGGTTCATTATGGGTCCGAATACATATCAATTGTTGATTTTGATTTCCTCGACAACGAAAAAGAAACTTATTTCTCAATCTAGAAACTATGAATCGTATTTTTTCGCTCTAATGCGATCAAGTGTTTCGAGAAAATCACTCCTTTGATGGTATTTAGATTTTTAACATTTTTACAGTTTTTGAAATTTTCATAAGGTCTTAATTTTTTTCGGTAGAACCCTCACGTGTTTCTTAGCTTAGTTCAACAGAACATTTTTTTCTGAGTACGCCGATATCAAAGACGTCATATTTTCTTTGAAAGTTATTTGAAATAAAGGGAGCGTAAAATTTCAATAAGACATGCTCCGTTTTAAATTATTTTCAAAGAAAATATGACGTATTTGGTATTAGTTAGCGTACTCTGAAAAAATATTCTGTTGAAGTAAGCTAAGAAAAGCATACGAGGAGGTTCTATCGAAAAAAATGAGTTAAGACCTAATGAAAATTTCAAATACTGTAAAAATGTTAAAGATCAAAATACCATCAAACGAGTCGATTTTCTCGAAACATTTGATCGCATTGGACCGAGATTCATAGTTCTCTAGAGTGAAAAATAAAAGTTCTTTTTTCGTTCGTCATGAAAACCAAAATTAACAATTGATACGTATTCGGACTCGTAATGATCCGTAGATTTTAAATATGTAAAAATATATAGGGTGTTCCATTTAAAATAAGAAAGTTGATATCACTTGCGGCGAAACCGGAAGTCCTATGACGACGACTAGCGGTGGTATGTCGAAAAACTCCATTGTTTTGTTTAATTCATTGTCTTCAAAATTCAGGTTAATCGATTAAAAAATGAACGATTCTCGAAGGGTGAGCACATGGCGCGGGACACCCGGTATATTATTGTATATGTATCATGCGTCTTTGTGTTATCCTTAAAAAAATTATAGGAGTTTCAAGGTAACGGGAAACAAGAACAAATTAGAATCTTTGTTAAATAAATTTTTTTGCTTGATGTTTAATTACGAAAAATCTATTAAACACCAAGGAGAAATGTCATTTAATGAAATTTAACAATACTTTAAATTGCTTTCGTTTCCCATTACCTTAAAACTCTGTAATTTTTGGACGGATAACGCATGAACGAATCATACAATTACACAATATGTATACATGAAATTTCGAGAATATTTTAAAAACTGAAAAATTCAATTTTTTCATTGAGGTGAAAATCTCGTTGAAAATTTCGTTGAAATCTCGATCTAGAGTCCGAGTAATAACAATTTCAGGATTTTGATAATTTCTCGAAACTCCTTTCTAACTAACGAACGAATTTTTCTTCACCTCCTGATAAATTCATCTGCCAGGCATCTCATCCTCGGAAATCCTCGTATCGATAATAGTTTCCGAGGATACTATCTGGCAGATACATTTATAAAGAAGTGAAGAAATTGACTCGGTATATCTGACGGGGGCCAAATAGATTTTCAGACGAGCAGAAATTGTCGCGAAGTTTTTTCGAAAGATCAAGAATATTTTTTTTTTTGCAGTTGATGCCGACTGTTTGGCGATCACTGTTTAATATTTTTTCCAAAACTGAGTAACAAAGTAATTATTATATAACCCCTCAATGAGGGGTGAATGAATAATTTTGATTTTCGGCAAAAATTGCAAATATTGGAAGTATAAATACCTTTTGTTCAATACCGGTTGAGTTACAAAATTATTCCTTCCCTGGGGCACTCGTTGAACACAAAGGATTTAGATTTTAGGGGTTTCCTCAGCCCACAAATGCACGTTTTTCACTTTCACCGTACACTAAAATATCACGCCAACAGTGTCTAATATCATTATTTTCAAATTCTGTCATTGTTCAAGTATAAACGTAGGTGCGACCACCCCGACGTTTACTTTCAAACTGCCCGGCCCGGCCGGCGATGATTAACATTATTAGATCACTCACATTCTTCGTAAACCTCATAAACTTACATCAGAGACGCTCAAACGCGGCGGTTACACCCGTTCCACAAAAAGCCTTCTTTTTCTCGAAAATTTAATAATACTTTGTTTAACAAAAAAAAAAAGGTTCATTTTATTCATTTTCATGCAAACTTTCATCGTTTAATTTATTATACTCACGACGTTATGAAACACGCCGTATATTTTTACGTATTTGAAATGTACGGAACTTTATGAATCGGAATATACAGGGTGTCCACCCCGAGTGCCGCGGTCTTCTCTACCGTTTAAAGTATACAGTCAGTTCTATTTTCGAAAATTATTTTTGGCTATAAGGGGTGTTCAGTATTTTATTACATTTTCGAATCGAAATGAAATTCTAACGGGATTACGCGTATAATAAAACTAAAAATGTAGAAAGTGTCTATAAAAAGTCCTTCCTAATTTTCTTATTTTTTTATTTTACAAAGAAAAAAGGATAAAGTTGTAGAATTTACGTCAGTACTGCTACAGATACAACAAACAATTAAGCGTCGGATACCCAAAAAAAAAAAATGTTTTGGTTTTAAATAAAACAACATTAATAAAATTTTACATTTACATATTAAATCGATTTACATGTTTTCTAAAAATTAACTTTTTTACTAGAAACGAAAAATATTTCTGAAAAACTGAATTTTAAAAACTAACTAAAAATTTAACTCAAAGCATATTCAAAGCATCTTCAGTTTTTTTTTACGCAAAGTGTAAATATTTTTAATACGTTCTTCATAACATCTCTTAGTATAAAAGAATCATTATTGAAGTTTTCATTTTCTAAAATTAGAAGAATAAAATCAAACAGGAATTATTTTATAGACACCTTCTACATCAGTGGTTTTATTATACGTAGTCCCAGTAGAATTCAATTTAGAATCGAATATCGTAATATACGGGGTGTTCCATTAAAAACAAAAGTTTAGTTTATATGTCGCTTATCCGACCATCAATCGTTTTTCTGTCGGCACACGGAGAAACTCTGAATTAGTCCCTTTTAAGTTTTCTATTACACATTTTTTTTTTTCTTGAAATCAAAACTGAAGGAGTTCAAGGGGGCAGGAATTCTCTCTCGCATAGTCACCCCGTACCAATTTTTATTGCAGATTTCGATAGAACTCTGAATGAAAACGCATTTTTTTTTCAGCAACTAGAGCCCTAAATCGAAACATTTTTAATGTTTAGCCGTTCAATTGAATGAACGAGTTAAAATGTACAACTGCAAAACAATATCTATCTTCTCTAATAAGTTACTCTCGGTAGCCTACTCAACGTGGGACACACCGTAGACACAGATGACGATTTGCTTGCACTTACACACTTGATATTCCAGCTCGTACCGTTTCTTTGCTTCTTGCATGCCGCAATATTTATTTTTTTTTTGAAATTTGTGATTTTGCTGCCCCATGATAATTTTTATGTCGTTATTTGTTTTTTCCCTTACGTCACGTTAATATTTTTTGTCGTTGTTGCTCGGATTCGCGAAACTACTAAAGTGAATTTTGTCGATATATGGCAAGAGGAACAGCATAGCGAGCAGGTTTTCTCAACCAGTCCGTCTCTCTCGGTCATATTTCAAAAACTTTGGTAATTAATAATAAAAAGTCAAGATATTAAAATTTCCGAATAATCGAGTATTCTATTTAAAATATCGTAGAAATCTGTATGCCACAGATCTTTCGGGATAACTTTAAAGATTTAGCTGTGCTGCCGGTGTATCGGAACGGATGTATTCAGGAAACCTACTTAATTGCCGCACAGACGGGCGTCCAATTTAATAGACAACCATTAACTTTAAACTGGGTGACGCATTGTCGGTACAGCGCGAACCCATTCAGAACGAAAACAACCCTTTAAAAGATATCTTCAATATCTGATTCTAGATCACATCTCGTAAATTGGATTTTTTTTTACAGTCTTACCAGAGAAGTACAATATTGTTGTATAGTTTTCTCTAGTCGTATTGCATTGTTTTTTATTTATTTTTGTTCGACCTGCAATTGCCTCCGGTTACTATTCAAAATCTTCATATTTAAGAAAGTGAATTCAAGTTTTCTTAAGATAGAAGCTTCGGATACTGTGCTGTGATAAAAACGAAAATTTCCGATAGTAAATTTTCCGGGTGGATGTACTGATTTTTTTTTTGTTACGCCAAAAATAACTGAAATTGACCAGCGACTTTTTTAAGTCTAGTTTACAATTAAAAGATTCGTGTCAAAATTACTATTTGGGTAATTTTCAGATGCTTCAATGCATTTTCTTGGAAGAAGTAAAAAAAAAGTATTAAAAAAAAGGATTAAAAAAAAAAAATTAACGAAAGACGGTTTAAATTAATGGGAAAGATAGTTTATAAATTGGAGCATTATTTATAAATATTATTTTTTTTTAAGGAATTTTGGATGTGTTTTTTTGGTAGTAAGAAGAATTAAAGCTTAGGCCCTGAGAGTAAAAATTTACTGTCGGAAACTTCCGTTAGTTTTTGAAGTTCAAATCGGATAATAAATATTCGCTTCCATGCGTGTGTTCTTATTCTGAATGGGTCACACTGTATAGTCTAGAAATGAGTTTTTCGAATTCGTATCATAAAAAGATTCTCGAACTTGAGATTCAGTTTTTTGAGTAAACGTAATAAGATCGTCTCGGTGGTGCTGAAAGGTTTCAAGCCACAATTTTTAATTTTTTTGATCCTACTAATTTTAAACATTTCTAAGGTCCAGTTTTACAAATGGGGCTCAACTTTGAGCTGAGGTTTAAACCCTTAGCAACAATTATTTCAACA
This sequence comes from Prosopocoilus inquinatus, assembly GCA_036172665.1. Classification (NCBI taxonomy): domain Eukaryota; kingdom Metazoa; phylum Arthropoda; class Insecta; order Coleoptera; family Lucanidae; genus Prosopocoilus; species Prosopocoilus inquinatus. The sequence continues at coordinate 75,666,274 of CM069869.1, forward strand.
ATTGTTGTGAAGGGTTTAAGCTTCGGCTCAAAGTTAAACCGTCCTTGTAAAACTGGGCCTTAATGTCGAAGTGTCGGTAGTAAAAATAACTAAGCCACTTTCCGTACTTGGAAATCAAAATGTGCTCATTTAATTAAAATATTTTCAGTAATACTGTAAAAGAAGAAAATGTTTCAATTTCTGTGAGGTACGCCTTTCGCAAAACGCAAAAGATTAAAATATTGATCGTTTACTGGAAACCTGTACGTCGTGTCGGCGTAAAACGGTTTACGACCACGACGAAGACGAAGATATTTTCATCTTTAACTTATTTAAAACGTTTCCATTAACTTTCCGGCATTTCAAATAAACTGTTAACGTTTTCGCGTAATTTTTAATCCGCTTTTAATCGTTCGAGACGGTCATCGCTCGTTGATCTTCCCATGTCACATGGAGACTAGTACTCGGTTCTAAATCTGCCTTGTACGTATCGGATAAAAAAATTACACCGTAACTTATTTCTGGTAATTTTTCGAACGTAGTTTTTACTTTATTTCTGATTGAATTCAATCTGTTTTGAAGCATATTTGTTTCGCAAAAATAAATGTCGATCGTACAATTTGAAATTTAGTCTCGTTTCCCGGTACTCGGCTCGGAGCTCCCCCCGCTAATCGCGCGTTAATCTGTATTACAGTGACAGTCACTGTTCTCGGGTCACATTCCTGTCTCGACTGTCGTTCCTTCACTTCAATACGCCCGGTCCTTATCCGTAAGGACGTCGGGGCTGGAACGGGGACTTCGCCGAGGTATTTCAGCCGAGGCGTTCCCTGAAAATTGGCGCAGAGTCCGGCAGTCGCCGACGGCCGAAGGGGACTCGTCATCGACCGCTGTTCTGCATACCGCTCGCCGGTTCTCGGCAGAGGCGACGAGCAGACAGCCCGTCCGGCGTGTCTTCGATTTCGGCCCGAGCGAATACTACGTTTGCCGAAATACGCCTTCCCTACGGTCCCCGGCGAAGCTCGCCGTCAGGACGGGCACGGTAACCGGTGCTTCGCGACAAGGTCGCAGACGGTCGAAGGTGACGTGTCATTGACTACTGCTCTGCATACCGCTCGCCGTTTTTCGGCAGAGGCGACGAGTAGACAGCCTGTCCGTCACGTCATCGATTTCGACTCGAGCGAATACTACGTTTGCCGGAATAGCCCCCCCTCCCCCCCGGTCCCCGGCGATGTTCGCCGCAAGGACGTCTGTGCTCCAACGGAGCTCAGACACAAGCTTACACCGGTAGTCGCAGACGGCCGAAGGTGACGCGTCATTGACTACTGCTCTGCATACCGCTCGCCGTTTTTCGGCAGAGGCGACGAGTAGACAGCCTGTCCGACACGTCATCGATTTCGACTCGAGCGAATACTACGTTTGCCGGAATAGCCCCCCCTCCCCCCCGGTCCCCGGCGATGTTCGCCGCAAGGACGTCTGTGCTCCAACGGAGCTCAGACACAAGCTTACACCGGTAGTCGCAGACGGCCGAAGGTGACGCGTCATTGACTACTGCTCTGCATACCGCTCGCCGTTTTTCGGCAGAGGCGACGAGTAGACAGCCTGTCCGACACGTCATCGATTTCGACTCGAGCGAATACTACGTTTGCCGGAATAGCCCCCCCTCCCCCCCGGTCCCCGGCGATGTTCGCCGCAAGGACGTCTGTGCTCCAACGGAGCTCAGACATAAGCCTATACCGGTAGTCGCAGACGGCCGAAGGTGACGTGTCATTGACTACTGCTCTGCATACCGCTCGCCGTTTCTCGGCAGAGGCGACGAGCAGACAGCGTGTCTTGGTACGTCTTCTATTTCGGCTGGAGCGCTTTGTCGCGTTAACCGGGTGCCCACCCACCTCAGTCTGACCCCTTATCCACCCACCTGACCTCATCACCAAGAGAGACTCGGCCGAACTTGACATGTCACTGAACGGACGAAAAGAAATAAATTAAGATTCTATCGGTTGTGACGAGCCGGGTATATCCAGGGTTCGATCCGGTATCGGAAGAGTCTTAGAATGTGTTTAGCTGTATCTAATATTTACTGGCGTAGATTTTTCAAGTTACCATTCCCTTGGGGAGAAAAAGCGAGCGTTTCTGTATTTTTTTTTTTTTTACTAACGTGGAATTTCGAATAATCAGTTTTGTACTAAAGGCAGGAAAGTTAATGGCGTTTTTCTATCTAATTTGTATTTAAAGATGAAAATATTTTAAACAGGAAGGCGGGCGGTCCTCATCTGTTATGTTCGCCTCTCGATTATCTTTTTTGCGTTGTAAAACAGGGCTTTGTAAATCCAATACCAATTTTCAGACGGATTGAGGGCGGAATCTCGGCGGGATCGATGATATGACAAACGGGAGAGTTTCATTTCGGGTCTCAAGACATTATTTTTTCAATCGAAATTGAAATTTCAATCTGTTCGAATACGCCAGCCGAAAGTAGTCGATCACAAACAGTTCAAATTCAAATCGAATTGAACGTGCGAGATAAACTAATATTCATACGAAATGTTTTCCCCACCAAGTAGAACGTCGTCCACACGTCTGTTACGCTCATTTCTGCAGTTAGAATAACGTCACTCAGTTTAAATGCGGTTTGTCTATTGCATTATCCTACGAATTATTTCGGAATTAACGTGCACCGAAGATTCGGTTAAAACTCGGGGCCGGCTACTCGGTAACAGTTTAACGTTAATCTTCAGTTAGCTTCCATCTGTTCTTTTGTGAAGACAAAAAAAAAAAACTGAAGATTAAAGTTAAATTGTGATCGAGAAACCGGGCCTGATCCACCATTTTTCTTTCTTGAAATAAAATAACTTTGAGTTTTAATAAAGACTTTCTTTATAAAAGTTGAAGTTTTTTTTAATGGTCTTAATTACCCGAATCAATTTCATAGAGCGGCAAATTTTCGACTGATGTATGATGATCGAAAAAAACGGGAAACGTTCTGTTTGACCTATTCAAAGTTCGGCAAAGTCGAAATTTCTTTCGATAAAGATCGGGTCACAATACCATAAGCGCAATAATTTTTTTTGTAAATGAAATATGTAGCTCTAGCTGCGGACACTGGAGATTTTTTTCTGAAGTGTTCGTAATAAAATTATATGGGAAACTACACCTTATAGGTCGCTGAAAATGATGGCTGTAGATTTCATAATAATTTTCACAGGAGTAGACAGGACTTCAATTTATGGACAGTTAAAATTTTAATTTAAAAACATTTTATTCATTAGAATTTTTCTCTCGTTTTCATTTCTACTATCACCAGGCCGATCTGTATGGGGTGGTGGTTTCCTTACGAACACCATACACAGTGTCTTTAGAAAAGAGGGCTACAAATGGGACTTGAATCGATATTTATAGAAATTTATCGAGTCAGAACGCTTCTGAATCCCTTAAAATGAAATTGAGAAATGTCGGATGTCAAACGTCAAAAGAGTAAATAGTTCAGAATTAACGTTTATAGCTAGATATGTAATTATAGCATCCCCTCAAAAAAAAAAAAAAAATAACTATTGTGTTGTATACACGTTTCGTTAGGGAATTGTAACGTAATATGAAGAGGAAAATCCGAAAGTCGTTCTTATTTCTTAATTATTTCATTAATTCTCATCTGAATTCATTCAAACCGTTCCGAAACTTCGTGCTTTTTTTGTAGTGTGTTAGGAATTCATCGAAATAATCAAACCAGAACCGAAGGAAGTAATCGTGAAATAACGAATATCGTGCGGAAACGTTCTGCCTCAATAAATTAATAGAAAAATCGATAACAAGAAGTTCCATTTGTAGCACACTTTAGGTAAGGCACCGTGACCGTACTTCCAGATGTACAGGGTGACTACGCGAGAATTCCTAGCCCCTTTAACTTGTTCATTTTTGATTTTAGAAAAAAATGCTCAACACAAAACTTAAACGGACTAATTGAAAGTTTCTCGGTGTGCTCACAGAAAAACATTGCCGGTCGGATAAACAAGACTTAATGTAAACTAGTTTTTTTTTTTTTTTTTTATGGAACACCCCCTGTATGTTATTACGTATTTCGATTCTAAATTAAATTCTAAGGAGACTACGTATATAATAAAACTAATAATGTAGAAGATGTCCGTAAAATAATTCCCGCTTAATTTTTCTTACTTTTGATTTTCAGAAAAAAAAAAAAAGTTGAATTTATTTCAGTACCGCTACAGATATTAACAAAACTGAGCGTCGGATACCGAATAAAACGAACGAAGTTTCGGTTTAAATAAAAGAGAATTAAATAAAATTTTGCCGTCAACAGTTAAATCGCCTTTAGATGTTTTCTAAAAATTAACTTTTGAACTCGAAACGAAAAATATTTCGGAACAATCGGACCTTAAAAAAAGACTGAAAATTTAACGGAAAATATATTCAAAGCGCTTTCAGTTTCTTTTACGCAAAGAGTAAATCTTTTTAACGCGTTCGGAATCACATCTCTTCGCATAAAAGGATAATTATTTCAGTTTTCTATTGCTAAAATTGAAAAACAATAAATAGGAATTATTTTACAGACACCTTCTACATTACTAGTTTTATTATATACGTAGTCCCGGCAGAATTTAATTTAGAATCGAAAATTGTAATAACATTCAGAGGGTTCCATTAAAGAAAACTTACGTTTAATATATATCTCGTTTATCCGACCCTCAATTGTTTTTCCGGGAGCACGCCACAGAGAAAGAAGCTTGGAATTAGTCCACATAAGTTTCGTACGAGGTTTTTTCCGGAAATGAAAAATAAGAGTTAAAAGAGGGTAGGAATTCTCGCACAATCACCCCGTACCAGCAACAGTACCTTGTCCGGGCTACATCTCGATAAACCGCCACAGATACAAAAAAAAATTCGTGACATTTTCGTTTCGCAACGGAGAGGTTTACAACAATATTTTCGAATTTGCCGTGTGAATCAAAACGGTGGCGTCGAATGCAACTTCCTTTTTGAACCGGCACGCACCCCTATACAGGGAGGTTCAGGCAACCCATTCACTAAAAGTTTACGGAATTGCTCTCGAAATTTCCAGAGCCCACTGGATAGGCAGGGAGGTTTCCTGCGGATGGAAAGCCGGGATCGTGTGTGGGACCCTGTGCCTCGGCATAGATGTCTTTCCGTGACCCGGTGGGAAATCAGAAAGGGACCTTTGGGCACGACGACCCCACCTACCCGAGTTGGCCGATCAGAGCCGGGGCTTGCAAGAGCCCCATCTGAAGGGTTTCGGCCCGAAACGTCTCGTGTCTGGGCGCGTGTCTGGGCTCGTGTCTGGGCTCGTGTCTGGGCTCGTGTCTGGGCTCGTGTCTGGGCTCGTGTCTGGGCTCGTGTCTGGGCTCGTGTCTGGGCGCGTGTCTGGGCGCGTGTCTGGGCGCGTGTCTGGGCGCGTGTCTGGGCGCGTGTCTGGGCTCGTGTCTGGGCTCGTGTCTGGGCTCGTGTCTGGGCTCGTGTCTGGGCTCGTGTCTGGGCTCGTGTCTGGGCTCGTGTCTGGGCTCGTGTCTGGGCTCGTGTCTGGGCTCGTGTCTGGGCTCGTGTCTGGGCTCGGGTCTGGGCTCGGGTCTGGGCTCGGGTCTGGGCTCGGGTCTGGGCTCGGGTCTGGGCTCGGGTCTGGGCTCGGGTCTGGGCTCGGGTCTGGGCTCGGGTCTGGGCTCGGGTCTGGGCTCGGGTCTGGGCTCGGGTCTGGGCTCGGGTCTGGGCTCGGGTCTGGGCTCGGGTCTGGGCTCGGGTCTGGGCTCGGGTCTTGGCTCGGGTCTTGGCTCGGGTCTTGGCTCGGGTCTTGGCTCGGGTCTTGGCTCGGGTCTTGGCTCGACCAAGAATCCTAGACCTGTATAAAATGTTTTAAAACGTAATTGTCGCGGAAAATAAACGAACCAGCGGACATTAATAATTAGTTTGCCTTTTTTCCACAGCCACCTTATACAATGATACGTTTTAAAAAAAATAACTCAAATGGACATAAGGCTCTCGAAAAATATCTCAGATAGGTATAGAAAGTACATGAGAAAAACGAAAGTACCGTATTAGACGAACAATTCAGGATAGAAAAATATAGGGCACGCTATTTATGAAATTTGACTCGCGTAATTTTGAAATTTCCAATACTTTGCCGAGTACCACGATCACCACGTAACTATAAAAATACATTTAATAGTTTCGAATAAGCTGAAGTAGTAGCAACCTACACCTTTTCAATCTCAAATTGGGAATAAACAAATTGAAATCGAGTTTAAACAAATTCAAATTGGAAAAAATATTTTAATTCAGAAATAATACGAGGTGGTAGGTAATAATAACAAAAGGAAATGTAACTACCTAACTAATAATTACATGCCTAAATCAACATTTTATATTGACCATATTTAACGCAACAGGTATGAATTTTTGGATCTTTGCAGCAAATCTAATACGTACAGTTAGGTACCGTAATTTTATTAGTAGTATTTTGCACTCTATATTCTAATTTTATAAACGATATTCTATCTGCGCAATGATGGGCTTTACCTACTAAAATTTGTGTTATTTGGATTGTTAAGTCTCTTTAACACCAGCATTTAGAGAGGACCACTTGAATTCAATGGCATTCAACATCGGACTGTACGGGAAAAATGTCAGCAAATGATTATTGGCAAATTTGCGCTCTTTCAAGACATCCATTACTGAAAAGTGGCACGGAGCAATTTGAATTTGTTCCCAATTTGAATTTGTTCCCAATTTGAATTTGTTCCCAATTTGAAATTGTTTGTTCCCAATTTGAAATTGTTTAGACCCAATTCGAAATAGTTTAGTTTCAATTCCAAATAGTTTAGTTTCAATTCGAAATTGTTTAGTTTCAATTCGAAATTGTTTAGTTTCAATTCGAAATTGTTTAGTTTCAATTTGAAATTGTTTAGTCCCAATTTGAAATTGAAAAGGTGTAGATCTGCGCGGAGAATGTTTTCTCTAGAGTTAAAAATAAATAAAATATGAATAAAGTAAAGGCCACAAGCGACAGTTTTTAGATAAAATGTTATTAAATATTTGAAGAACTGTTAGAATTAGACATAGATTAGGGTAGGTAAAAAATGTGTAGAATTTGAAGGGCAATTGAAATTCGATATCATTCATAGGGTGTGCCATTTGAAATAAAAAAAAGTTGCATTCAGTAGCGCCGTTTCGATTCACGCTGTCGGGACACCCCGTGTGTAACGCTAATGCAGGACGAAAGAACATTTAATCCCGAGTCGCAAGGTATAAAAATATACCAGTTGTAGACTCCTTTCAGTATAAGAAGTACACGATGACTCATCGAAATCTGACCGGCGGGCTACGAACAGCTGATGAGCAGTGGCATACAGATTTCCACGTGAAGTGTAAGGGCAGGAAAATAAATAAAAATATATTTTTGTATATTAAATGCAGCATATTTAAGCAATATAAATAACAATTATTATTGTGGAAAATATAAATAACATGCCGAACGTTATTTATCAGACTACTGTATATTTGTTTTCGAGCGAAAATATTTTTCCAACATTATAGTTCTTTGTGGCGGCCATACGGATTTTTGTGCTGAAAATTTGATATGTTAATTTATAATTCGGGAGAAATTTTAAGTAAATATTTTACTTTATTAAATGAAGAGCGGTGAATTAAATGAGAATTGTTATACAATATTCAGCGTCGTCCGTCTTTCATGAATTCCAGCACATTCGCTGTGATTTCACGTGCAAGGCTGTGTATTAGGTATGTTCGTTTTAGATGACCAAACCTGACGTAACTTGACCAAATTAAATACTATGAACTTTATGTACTAGAGATACATAAAGTTCATTGCATTCAGTTCGGTCAAGTTACGTCAGGTTTGGTCATCTAAAACGAATATATCTATTATTTATCCCTGTTCGCCGGTCGTTTTCTTTTTCTCCATGATAATATATTGTTCCCATTAAATAAACACAGTACCAGACTCACAACTGCAAATTTCAGAAAACAATATTTTCAGAATTGTGAGGAAATCATTGTAAATAATTTCTCACCTGTAACAAGTAGGAATAAACAATTTGCCGTGAGGAGAACACTAATTTGAAAACAAAACAATTAAAACCGCAACAACGGAACACAAGAAACGTGCAAGAAACCTAACCACTAACGCTAAAACTAGGAGTAACAACTGTCACTGCGTATGCCACGCTCCTGTACTCCGAACTCGCCTAAATTTTAAAAGTAGACTTGTCGGACGAAAACTCGTCTCTGCGCATTATGTACTTCTTATGGTAAAAGGAGTCTACCATTAAGCTAAAAAAAATGCCGAAACCTTCAGGCAAACTCTCCTTAAAAATCAAGTCGTGCCGCGTAAAAAAAAAAAAATCCAGCTCTACCAACGAACGTAACCGTCCAAGGAGGTGGACGCACCTGCGAGCAACACGAGCACTACAAGTAAGTCCCAAAGTGCTCAGGAAGATGTCTTCGAGTTTTTCAAGAATTCGACGAGAGGCTGAACAGGAGGTAGGAGAGATTCGGTGGATCGAGAGATCGATCACCTCGTTGTCGAGCGGGATCGTTGGGTTGGTTTGGTGGTGGGGGTGGGGGGGGGGGGTATTCGGGTCCGGGGACTTGCCCGGGGAGCACCGCTCGGGGTGCGGTGACTTGAGCAGAGGAAGGAGGGGGCGGATTGAGCGGCGAGGGCAAGCGAGTGCGGGGTAGATTCAGCGGCGGGAGCAAGCGAGTGCGGGGTAGATTCAGCGGCGGGAGCAAGCGAGTGCGGGGTAGATTCAGCGGCGGGAGCAAGCGAGTGCGGGGTAGATCGAGCGGCGGGAGCAAGCGAGTGCGGGGTAGATCGAGCGGCGGGAGCAAGCGAGTGCGGGGTAGATCGAGCGGCGGGAGCAAGCGAGTGCGGGGTAGATCGAGCGGCGGGAGCAAGCGAGTGCGGGGTGGATTGAGCGCCGGGAGCGAGCGAGGGCGGTGTGTCTGGGGTGTCGGTAGCGAGCGCGGCGTGTCTTGGGTGGTGGGAATAAGCGAGCGAGCGCGGGCGTGTCTGGGCTCGTGTCTGGGCTCGGTTCGGGTCTGGGCTCGGGTCTGGGCTCGGGTCTGGGCTCGAGTCTGGGCTCGGGTCTGGGCTCGGGTCTGGGCTCGGGTCTGGGCTCGGGTCTGGGCTCGGGTCTGGGCTCGGGTCTGGGCTCGGGTCTGGGCTCGGGTCTGGGCTCGGGTTTGGGCTCGTGTCTGGGCTCGTGTCTGGGCTCGTGTCTGGGCTCGTGTCTGGGCTCGTGTCTGGGCTCGTGTCTGGGCTCGTGTCTGGGCTCGTGTCTGGGCTCGTGTCTGGGCTCGTGTCTGGGCTCGTGTCTGGGCTCGTGTCTGGGCTCGTGTCTGGGCTCGTGTCTGGGCTCGTGTCTTGGCTCGTGTCTTGGCTCGTGTCTTGGCTCGTGTCTGGGCTCGTGTCTGGGCTCGTGTCTGGGCTCGTGTCTGGGCTCGTGTCTGGGCTCGGGTCTGGGCTCGGGTCTGGGCTCGGGTCTGGGCTCGGGTCTGGGCTCGGGTCTGGGCTCGGGTCTGGGCTCGGGTCTGGGCTCGGGTGAAGGAGCAAGCAAGCGCGGGGGGTCTTGAGCGGCGCGAGCGAGCGAGCGCGGGGAGTTTTGGGTGTCTTGGCTCGTGTCTGGGCTCGTGTCTGGGCTCGTGTCTTGGCTCGTGTCTTGGCTCGTGTCTTGGCTCGTGTCTTGGCTCGTGTCTTGGCTCGTGTCTTGGCTCGTGTCTTGGCTCGTGTCTGGGCTCGTGTCTGGGCTCGTGTCTGGGCTCGTGTCTTGGCTCGGGTCTTGGCTCGTGTCTTGGCACGTGTCTTGGCACGTGTCTTGGCACGTGTCTTGGCTCGGGACTTGGCTCGGGTCTGGGCTCGGGTCTGGGCTCGGGTCTGGGCTCGGGTCTGGGCTCGGGTCTGGGCTCGGGTCTGGGCTCGTGTCTTGGCTCGTGTCTTGGCTCGTGTCTTGGCTCGTGTCTTGGCTCGTGTCTGGGCTCGTGTCTGGGCTCGTGTCTGGGCTCGTGTCTTGGCTCGGGTCTTGGCTCGTGTCTTGGCACGTGTCTTGGCTCGGGTCTGGGCTCGGGTCTGGGCTCGGGTCTGGGCTCGGGTCTGGGCTCGGGTCTTGGCTCGGGTCTTGGCTCGGGTCTTGGCTCGGGTCTTGGCTCGGGTCTTGGCTCGTGTCTTGGCTCGGGTGAAGGAGCAAGCAAGCGCGGGGGGTCTTGAGCGGCGCGAGCGAGCGAGCGCGGGGAGTTTTGGGTGTCTTGGCTCGTGTCTTGGCTCGTGTCTTGGCTCGTGTCTTGGCTCGTGTCTTGGCTCGTGTCTTGGCTCGTGTC